>CAUOQF010000034.1:0-28606 GCA_963457715.1 Argyresthia albistria
TCCGAGTTTTGTACGGGCGAGCCACGGACCGCGGACTCGATGTTGATAAAGAAATCCGACAATAATATTACGATAAAATATACGAATATGGTGTCTTAATCTAATTAAATAGCAATAAAACGATATAAATTTACTTACATGTGAAATGTAACACCATCCTTTTGTAAGTTTGATGTCCCAAACTTCATTTTTCCAGCAAAAAACAGAGAAATTCGGCATTTTAAGTGTAGGCACCGTTCACTCGCGCGACTTGACTTGGTCTAGTTGGAAATCCGAGCGACAACTAGTTTTATTAAACGCATATGCTCAGCTGGTCTTGTACTTTGGCAGAGTACACCTCAAGCTATCATGGAAGTAAATATATTGATCAAGTCTCTTTTTTAATCTTCAGCGCCTTATAGAATGTAACGAGCAAAAATATGTAAACTACATAGTCTAGTACTAGTCACTAGACGTATTAGAGCATTTTAACTATTGAACGTTTTAAACCTATTATAAGGGATTTTTATGAATAGTCTAGTACATGCTAGTACTAGTCACTAGACGTATTTATCGTTCAAGTTATGTTAAGTATGACCAATAAAATTGCTGCCCAATACCTAGTCGAGTTTGCTCGTTACATTATATAAGGCGCTGAAGGTTAAAAAGAGACTTGATCAATATATTTACTTCCATGATAGCTTGAGGTGCGGAGTCTTAAAATATTTACGGAAGCAAATGGGCACTAATTTTTGGCCGATGAATAATTCATCTATTCCACCCCCCTAAGGTACCACAGCTAGTGACCAGCCATTCTGACGTCAGGATGGCTGGTCACCCTTAAATGTTTGATTTCTCCTAAAATATGATGGAAGCAATTATCTACTTATAGGAAGCAAATAGAAGCAATTGGGCAGCAATTATTAGTCATAATTTCAACGTTATATACGACGATATATATTTAGTGACCAGCCATCCTGACGCTGACCATTCCGCGGGGCTTACATTATAAGTTATAAATAAATATAAATAACACAGTCTTCCCCAGGGCGGAGTACTATTATCTCTTCTGTGCCAGGGCACAGCCCAGGGCCCAGGGTGTGATTTTTTGGATTTTTTAGTTTTACCGCGCTTGCGCAAATGGACAGAGAGAACAAGCGAATTGATTTTTTGGCACATCAAATTAAAGTGGAGTCCCATTGCAACGACCTAAAGATATAAGAAGGGCTTAGCTAAACATATAGGTGAGCTACCTATCTATTTCATACTGTTTATTTAAATCATAAATTAGCCTGGAACAGAA
This sequence comes from Argyresthia albistria, assembly GCA_963457715.1. Lineage (NCBI taxonomy): Eukaryota > Metazoa > Arthropoda > Insecta > Lepidoptera > Argyresthiidae > Argyresthia > Argyresthia albistria. The sequence continues at coordinate 1,283 of CAUOQF010000034.1, forward strand.
TACAAAACAATTGGTCTAAACAAAAATATTCTTGAAAAATTAATATCAGAGTGAATCGTGTTGTTGAAAACTCGCATTAATTTGTCTATGGCGGACGCGGATGTCAAATATGTCATGTCAGCTGAGCGCCCTGCCTGCCTGCCTGCCTGCCTGCCTCTGCCTGTCTGTCGTCTGTCTATCGCACTCGCTTCACTCACACAACACACTTTTGTGCAATTTCCTATTTGGTTTTGTTGTGTGAGAGAACGTGATAATAATTTGAAGCATCGACACAAAATGTGAATACGTGAAGGTCACCAAACCCGTTGCCAACTACTGCGAACTGCGAAGTCTACGAATAAATAAGTTGTTTATCGAGTCGCGAACGCGCCTTCCCTATTTACGTAATCCCGCCCGGCTCGTCACTCCGTCACGCAGGCAACGGTCTGTCTGGTGATCCTGTGAATTCCTGTGGTCCGCGACAATGTTGAACCTGTACTACCGGCTGGCGTCGCAGGCGGGGCGCGGCGCGCACGGGCTCGCGTCCGTGGTGCAGCTGCCGCGGCTCTCTCCGACGTCGGTCTCCAACGAGCCCGTGCTCGCGTACCGCGCCGGCAGCGCCGAGCGCGCCGCTCTGCAGGCCGAGCTCGAGCGCTTGCAGGCGTGCGGGCCCGAGGACGTGCCCATAGTCATCGGCGACGAGGAGATCCGCGAGGGCACGCCGCGCCAGCAGGTGATGCCGCACGACCGCCACTCCTCCGTCGCCACCTACTACTACGCGAGCGAGAAGACCCTGCAGCGCGCCATAGCCAGCAGCGTGGCGGCGCAGGCGTGCTGGGAGCGCGTGTCGCTGGAGGAGCGCATCAAGATCTACGAGCGCGCCGCCGGACTCATGGCGGGCGCCTACCGGCAGAGCCTCAACGCGGCCACCATGCTCGGCCAGTCCAAGAGCGTCGTGCAGGCCGAGATCGACGCGGCCTGCGAGCTCATCGACTTCTACCGCTTCAACCTGCACTTCCTCAAGGAAAACGCGAAATACCAGCCCATCTCGGAAGACCCCAAGTCGACCCTCAACTCGATGCGCTTCCGCGGCCTCGACGGCTTCATCGCCGCGATAAGCCCCTTCAACTTCACGGCGATCGGCGGCAACCTCGCGTACACGCCCGCGCTCATGGGCAACGGCGTCGTGTGGAAGCCGTCAGACACGGCCGTACTGTCCAACTGGCGCATCTTCAACATCATGCGCGAGGCGGGGCTGCCGCCCGGCGTCGTGAACTTCGTGCCGGCGGACGGGCCCACGTTCGGCGCGACGATCACCTCCTCGCCGCACCTCGCCGGGATCAACTTCACGGGCTCCGTGCCCACGTTCAACTGGTTGTGGGGCGCCGTCGGCCGCAACCTCGACAAGTACCGCAACTACCCGCGGCTCATCGGCGAGTGCGGCGGCAAGAACTACCACTTTGTGCACCCGTCCGCTGACCCTTGCAGTGTGGTGACCGGCACCATCCGCTCGGCCTTCGAGTACTGCGGACAGAAGTGCTCGGCGTGCTCGCGCATCTACCTGCCGCGCTCGCTCTACTGCAGCGTGGTGCCGGCATTACTGAAGGCTCGCGACCAGCTCAAGGTGGGCGACGTGCGCGACATGTCTGTCTTCATGGGCGCCGTCATCGACGACAAAGCGTTCGCGCGCATCACCGGCTACATCAAGGCCGCGCAGGGCAACCCCAAGAACAAGATCCTCGGCGGCGGCCAGTTCGACGACTGCAAGGGCTATTTCGTGCAGCCGACCATCATCGAGACGATGGACCCGCTGGACCGGCTCATGACGGAGGAGATCTTCGGGCCGGTGCTGACGCTGTATGTGTACGAGGACAAGGATGTGATGCAGACGCTCTGCTCGGTGGGGCCCTCCACCAAGTTCGCGCTGACGGGGGCCGTGTTCGCTCAGGACCGCGCCTTCCTGCAGGTGGCGCTTGAGGAGCTCAAGTACACAGCGGGCAACTTCTACATCAATGACAAGTCCACAGGTTCCGTGGTGGGCCAGCAGCCGTTCGGCGGCGGGCGCATGTCCGGCACCAACGACAAGGCGGGCGGGCCCACCTACGTGACGCGCTGGAGCTCTCCGCAGGCCATCAAGGAGACCTTTGTGCCGCTGACGGACATCGACTACCCCTACATGCGGGAGTGAGCACTCCGCACCCACACACCACTATATCAGTACAATAATATTAATTTAACATGTTTACTGTTACTGAACAATAATTAGATATAACTGTAAAATTAGGTCTAGTGTGAATGAATTGCCAGATTCATGTGTACACCATCGCTTACTAATATTTCAACAGACGAATCTCTGTCTCAGTATTGTTGCTACAAACTACTTGTCATTTATTAATTCTAGTATTATTAGTACTACATTATTTTGAAGGAAAACCTGCTGTGTAAATTATTGGATAAGATAGTGATAAAACAACTTTACCTCTTTGGAGAACTGCAGAGCACACAAGTATTTCTCATTGTGAATATTGTGATGTGATTATTTAGTATAATTTAATTATATAAATTACTAACTAACTGTGCATTACACTGCACAGAGAATGAGTAACATCCGAATACTGGCCCCTGGCCCTGGTGGTTATCTGTATGTAGTATTTGTTTAATTCTTATCATCTTGCCACCTACTTCACTACTGATACTGACTCTGTGTTTATGTGTGTATCTTGAGTTACTCTGGGTAGTATTTTTATTTCTATGCGTAACATATGGACTGCATTTATATGTAATGCTATTAAATAATCATAAATAATAAGTGGTAATCATGACCAGCTCTATCCTCTAGCTAGTCATTCAGGACCGCATCAAAAAAAACTGCAACAAATTAAGTGCAATATGTATAAATAGCATGTAACTGTTTAAATATCATGTGTTGCTTATACTTACAGGGGTACACTTTTACCACTATCATTCATTCTTAACTTGAAGTCAATTAGTTATCTATTTAGAATCTCATTTGATTATTAACTTGTATTTCCTTTTTTATTTCCTACCGTTTGTTGTTTTATGGGTTGTTATTATTGAGTCGAGTTCCTATAAGGATACACATTAATAATTTATTATATTTTACCATTTTGTTAGTGTAACTGACAAATAAAATAATATTGTTATTATATGTATGACTAAGTAACTAGCAGAGTACAATTATCAGAATTATAGTACTTTTGTAAGAAAAGTACATGAATTCTGTTTAAATTTATTATATTGGTCTCATCAGAAAATTCTGTGTTCCACTAGACTGTTATCAAGTTGTTAATTATTTTGTGATGTCTATGTGAATAATAATAAAAGTTTCTTTGCAAGTGTTGTTCTTGTTTCCGTGCGTGCCTCCCATCAACACACCTCGGACACTCCATAGAACGCTCGTAAAATAATCACCTATTACTACCACATGAGTGCTCCATTGTCCATGGTCTAGTGGGTTTCCCCTTGCTTCTCACGCAAGAGATGCAGGTTCGAATCCCGGTGCTGACCATGTACCAATGAGATGATTAATTTGTCTGTACTTCGTAGTATGTAGTAGTCGTAAAAACCCCTCCACCAACCCGCACTGAGCCAGCGTGGTGGAGTATGGCTCAATCTTACTCGGATCCGAGTAAAGGCCTGTGCCCCTAGGTGGGGACATTAATGGGCTACATTTACTTACTTATTACTACTACATAACCAAATGATGTTTGTATACGTGCAAATGTGTGCGTAAACTTTGCTAGGGCTGGTGGCGCGGCAAATGCAGCGATATTAAAGTAGCCCAGTCTGTCTGGGTTTCGTTGTATGGAGAAATTCGAATAATTTCCCGGCGTTTGAAATTTGGTATATGATGAAGTTAGGTAATAAATATTTATAGATGTAAAATAATCCAGGTATTTTTTTTACGAGAAGTTAGGTATTTTCACCTAAATAGGGAAATCCTGTATAACTCTCTGTGAATATGGCCTCGGCCTGAAATACTTTCTGTATACTTAGGTTTGTATCATTTAACATAGGTATATAAAAAAATCCAGCTTTTTTTCCATTTTGAATATACCTAAAATTACCTTTTTAATATTTTTCACTCTAGCTTCTACAGATAATGAGCTCTTTAATTTATTTACTTTTAATATGTTTTGATATCCTAAAATACATAATTTCATTTTGTAATCCAGGCGATTTTCCTTTTTAAACATCGTGAATAAGTTTTTCCTGAAATACTGAGTGTGAACTAAAGCTCTTTCAAATTTTATTCCTTTTTTAGTTATGATTCGCTGTATTACAATAGATTTTCCAATAATCCAGGCACTTTTCCAACTTTTATTTACTTTTGGGATATATTCGCAGATTAATGCTGAAACACACACATAGCCAATCCGTTCCGCGTAAGCACATGCCAAGCCCCGCCCCTGCCACACGCACACATGACTGAGACGGATACCTACTAGAACTGGTTTGCCAAAGCGCCCGGCCCGTCGCTGCTGCCGCCTTGCACGTCGCGCTGCCACGTATTTATACAATATGCAAAAGTCCATAAGTACTTTTATTAACGGTTTTCATTTATTAACTGGTTCGCCTACACATCTTACATAACAATAGTTCGCCATTGTTCGGTCGTTCGAGCGGTATGCTTCTGCGAGTGCGGTTAAATGATTAGATATAATTTCAATACAATATGTACAACTTAACCTAACTTACGACTACAAATAATTAAATTAAATTAAGTATACTTTTCTTAATTTGTATTAATACACACTACATATCGATTTAAAAAAAACGGTCAAGAGAGTCCGAACAATTAATTGGTTAGGTACCTAGGTATTACCGATGTTTTGGGTTTTTTTCAGCATTTTGCTTTTACCAATCAAAGGTCATTAAATTAACATTTTTTTACCCACTACCTATGCGACCATTATTTTTCTTACCATTAGAAAACTAATTAGTCAAATAAAATTATCATCAGATGAGTTTTCGTCTGATCCATTCGTCTAAATTTATTACAAAACTATCATACAAACAAACCATCTACCTATTTTAAGCAGAATCCTGCTGCAAAGCGGGTCCCGAGCGCGAATTTAAATTAATAAGTGAATACCTACCTACCATGTATTTATCCTATTTTGCTTATTCACCGGCTACCTTGAGAAATATTCTCATACGCGTAAGCTTTAACTATAGTACTCCGAACCGTTAATTAAACTATTTATTAGGTGGACTTTGCCCACGTTAGAGTGGAGCATAGGCGGTGAAAGCCTGAATTGCATATGTGAAGCCACAAATAACTACGTATCGAAAAAGTATTCGAATCTAATTTTAAGTGACTATTATGTTCAACGAGTTATGGTTGGAAATGACCTCGCTCGACTTTAGTGGCGAGTCGCGTACGGGTATGGCTTGGCAGTGTCTATAGCGAGAGCGCAAAATTGTTTTGTTTAAGGCGCGCGCGGCGGCGCGTCTCTCGGCACACACCGTTGATAAGTAAAAACAGGTATTTTTGCGCCCCGCACGCAATTCCGTATGCCCTGGTCTTATTATTTCTCATGAACGTCATCAAACTCTTTCTATAGGATACTGCAAATACGTACAAAAATCTATGCTTACTTAGTACTCGTAAATTTTACCTCTCTATCGGATAAACTCAGTTCCCAAATAAATACATGAACAAACAGATAAATGTGGCAGAATGAGGGCTATGGAACTACCAATGCCTAGGTACACTAATCTCAACTCACTAACTATTTGTAAATAAAACAATTCCATATGTTAGACGTAGGTATACATCACGTGCATGTGCAAACAATCATTTTAGCAAATTCTACAGATAAACTAGCTGCAGTAGGTAACTAACATGAATGATGTTCTAGATAGAGATATATCAACATTATTATTTCAGTCATCCCCTCTCACTCGCACGTCTATTGTTCGCTATTATTAGTTCCTCTGGAATATACTTCACGCAAGAACGCTGGAAGTGCTAAGCGGTGGTATGCAATTTACGACAGTGTGCCCATGCACGTAAGGACGCTATCGCCATGCATAAAACCACATCTCTTTAACGAGAATCACACCAGTGTGCACATAAGGACGCTATTGCCGTGCGCCGCTCCACCGCCTCTAGCGTTCTTTTTAGAGCTCGTCTAAGCTAAAATGACGCGCCCCATTCCTTGGTTTTGTATGACAAGTAATTACAAAACCAAGGAGTGGGGCGCGTCATTTCAGTTTAGACGAGCTCTACGTGAAATCATATTTATAACTATAACTTAAGTTGAAATTCCATGAAATGTCGCATTTCTCGCGTACACCTACAAAAAATGATGTCCATCGATCGGGAATTTAATAACAAAAAAGAAATAAATTTTGATTAAATGTCGCAAACAGTAGGCTTTCTAAAATAATTCAGTGTAAATAAATTAATGAATTATTTATAGAACGTGTAAATGAATCAACGCTAAATAAGTAACTACTTTGTTAGGGACATCATTCTGAGAAATCTTAATTATGAAACCGATTTGATCATAGCAACTTTGTTTTTCACTTCTCCGTACAAATCAGTATTAACTATTATCCGTATTCAAACTGAATTATCTCAAAAAGCCTTCTTTGAATTGAGTTTTCAATCAATGGGAATATGTTTTATTTTAGTGTACACGAAAAAGCAAAATGTTTGCTTTCAGAGTATCAGTCCCGTCCCGCAGAATAACAGTGACCCCGACAGTTCCATACATTTGATGGATTTTGATAAAACGTAGCTCTTATTTCTATAGACATACTGTTCATGACACTGTCAGATCTTTGGCGTTTTACGCATTATCAATCCGCGGGGCTTATGACAACATATTTTACCCCCTATTGTAACCCCTAATGCATAGGTAATAAAAGCCAACTCTTGCATACAGGCAAAGCGTAAAACGGCCCCGATGCGCTGTGCCACCCTCTCCCCGTCCCCTTGTCTCCCCGCGCCGCCACAACGCCGCCGCCACCGCCGCTGCCTCACCCGCGTTGCGTCATCACATCACGATGCCTAGGTTAACTAAATACCTAACTATGTTGGTTACGCGGGGCGGGCGGGCCAAACTAACAATATTCATAATTCATAATATAACAATAGATGTGCGAGCGAGAGGCTAAATTTATTGTTTAAGTTAGGGCATGATCTATCACGATTTGGCGATTATTGCTAAGTTTATTATAAAGAAATTAATTACACGCTGCCATTTTCTTGCTTGTTGCATACAACTAGAGTGGAGTAATGAATCATTGGCTGAAAGTGGGCACAGTTGTGCCTCTGCCATCCCGTATGGGAAATGGCGTGACGCTATGTTATGTTTTGCATACAATTAAATTGACGCAACAAATGACTTGCATGGTCTAAACAAAACGTAAAATTATATAGGTATATTAAACAAAGCGTCACACTTTTTCCCATACGGAGTGGCACAGGCACAACTGTACCCATTCAATACTCCATTTTTCCTAACAGGGGGCTAGCCTATCACCGCAGCTATGAAGCAATGAAGGTTTCCTCACGATGTTTTCCATCACCATTAGAAAGTCCGTATAACTTACTTAAGATAAATGACTTAGCTCATCATGGTCAGCACCGGGATTCGAACCTGCATCTTCTGCGTGAGGGGCAAGCATGAAAGTTTCACACTACACCACGGAGTTCTTAGTTATTCTGTAATAATGATATTGATAATACTATAAACAGCATAATTGGTTTATAACTATAAACAGTTGCATACAAGTTTTTGACGGAACCTAGGTAAAATTATGCAAAGCAGCACGCCTTTTTCTATACATAAGTATATTATGTTATTGTATTATAAGTATGTATGGAAAAAGGCGTGTTACTTTATTGCGCTTAATTTATTGCATTCATCTAAGGCTGCACTGACTGTGTTAATTCATTCTAAAATAATATATTATGTTAATATAATTTTCTACAATTCTGGGCTATAAGCTCTTGGTAATAAGCAGTATAATGGCATGTTACACTAAATTACATCCGCTTTTCAGGTACACTCCGTTCACAGTTATTTTACCTCCACATATATCTGTCCGTCTCTTTCTAGCTGTCAGGATTCCGTACAGCTAGAAAGAGAGGCAAAGGTGTACCTGAAGGTAAAATAACTGTCTACGGAGTGTAGAACCCGTTGAGCAAGAGTATTAGGAATACGGCCCTGTGTGTGTGTGTGTGTGTGGGTGTGCTTCGACGTGTGACGTGCAGTACCCGGCGTTTGATTTGGCACGTCTCGGGGACGAGACCCGTGTAGGAAGCAGGAAAACTTACGCGTCGAGAAAGTTTTCGAATTTAAATGTCAGTGACTCTTATGTACAATGCCATTAGGTTCATTTCATGTAAGCTCGAACACTTTTTCGCGCTGTCAAATATTCCTGCTAGAGCTACCGAAGTGCGACGAGTATTGATACTCGGCGTTTGAATTGGCGAGGGAGAGAGAGAGAGAGAGAGTGAGATGAGACCCGACGTCCCAAATCAAACGCCCCGTACTGTACTTCAGTGTGCTGTTTGTGTGAATGGACTTTAGCACTCGTTCAGACTAGCGGCGGCGGGAGCCGCGCGGTTTGAAAATTGTGCGGGCACCGTGCGGGTCTATTTCCTTAGGAATGTATCGTTCAGACACAACTGCGTGGCTCCCGCCAGACAACTGCCAAAAAACAATGGGTGAACTAACCGCGCGGTTGTGTTTGAACGATTACATACATTCTTAAGAAAATAGACCCGCGTGGTGCCAGCACGATTCTCAACCCGCGTGGCTCCCGTCGTAGTCTGAACGGGGCCTTATAGCTGACCTTGATTGGATTGGAAATTCTTTGGTATAAAGCCGATTTTCCCCTGGATTATTGGAAAATCTATTGTAATACAGCGAATCATGACTAAAAAAGGAATAAAATTTGAAAGAGCTTTAGTTCACACTCAGTATTTCAGGAAAAACTTATTCACGATGTTTAAAAAGGAAAATCGCCTGGATTACAAAATGAAATTATGTATTTTAGGATATCAAAACATATTAAAAGTAAATAAATTAAAGAGCTCATTATCTGTAGAAGCTAGAGTGAAAAATATTAAAAAGGTAATTTTAGGTATATTCAAAATGGAAAAAAAGCTGGATTTTTTTATATACCTATGTTAAGTGATACAAACCTAAGTATACAGAAAGTATTTCAGGCCGAGGCCATATTCACAGAGAGTTATACAGGATTTCCCTATTTAGGTGAAAATACCTAACTTCTCGTAAAAAAAATACCTGGATTATTTTACATCTATGCATGGTATTACCTAACTTCATCACATGCCAAATTTCAAACGCCGGGAAATTAGTCGGTAGTCAAATGCCTCCTCGATTGGGGTAAAGTATACGCGTCGTCACTCGTCCGGCGTTCAGCCCTGTCTATTGATCCTTTCTTTATCCCTTTATCCAATCTTTTGACGCCAGGGGTGGGGTGCGGTGCGGTATCTGAATCAGCGCGGGGAAGGGAGTGGCCGTTCTGTACGGAGTACTATTATCTCTTCTGTGCCATTAATAACGTTGGCGGATAGGGTCGAAAGTCCCATGTTGAAGCACTGGGTAGATGTGCACTTAAACAGTAATAAAAAATAGTGTATGTGTGCTGTATAATTGATTTATTTATTTATTTTTTGTGTCCACTGTCCTTATAATAATTGTATATAAAAAATACGGATTTATATCTGAAATACTTAAATGAATAATAATAATAATAAAGTTAGGAACAGATTGGACACTGTACATAATCGTTCTACTAAAAAGCGACCCTTGCTACAACGCAACAAAGTAGAATAGAATGGAATATCAATTTATTTACTGTTATTGACCGAGCGAGCGAAGCGAGCGAAGCGTCTCCGTTTCAGGTTTGGGCAAAAATGCTTTCGTATGTCCGGTTGTTCTCCTCTACAGGTCGCATTTATGAACCGATTCTCGTGAAATTTTGTGAGCAGGTTGGAAAAATAAATAGAATTTTTTACTCGAGCCAGTTTTTTGATTTTTTTCAAAATGGCGGAGATAAAATCGCTACAACCCAAACGGCTCGATGGATATTAACAAATGAGGTGTCGTTCGATTCGTAAAGACCATGAGAGTGAAACAGATGAGCGAGCGAAGCGAGCGAAGCGTCTCCGTTTCAGGTTTGGGCAAAAATGCTTTTGTATGTCCGGTTGTTCTCCTCTACAGGTCGCATTTATGAACCGATTCTCGTGAAATTTTGTGAGCAGGTTGAAAAAATAAATAGAATTTTTTACTCGAGCCAGTTTTTTGTTTTTTTTCAAAATGGCGGATATATGGGGTTTTAAAATGTAAAAAAATCGCTACAACCCAAACGGCTCGATGGATATTAACAAATGAGGTGTCGTTGGATTTGTAAAGACTATGAGAGTGAAACAGATTATATAATTTTAGTAAAAAGTCAATAGGTTGTATAAAAGATCGCGAAAAGTAGTTTACAAAGTTATTGGTGCGGCTACTTTCATACTGCATGTACGTAACCAGGTACATTCATAAGTTTGTATGTGTTATTGAAAGAAAATTATTTGGGTTATTTTTTTTATGTGTTTTAGCAGTTCAGCTTTCCCACCGACATACTCGCGAGGTCTACAGCTCACAGAGCCACTAGTTATAAAGTACAATTTCATGCTGTGTAGCGCGGCGGCGGCGCCCGCACTTCGATTACCTACTTACCTAAAAGTTGCCTCTCTTTCTGTTGCGTAACTCTATCCTCGTCTGAAGCGGTCCGTATGACAAATAAAATTAAACTGAATATTTACTTATACCTACTACCTACGAACCACCTACTATTATTATTCTAGATTTGTGAATAACATTTATAATATAGGTAGGTATGTACCTACCTAACCTTTTACATAATGGCCAGAAATCCTTTCGACAGTCAGCAGTAGGACAGTGACCTTTATTCAACTCTGCAGTGACGAATTCTCTCTCGTCGTAATAATTTGAATTTAGTTTGGCCCACCCTCCTAGTATAATAGTGGTTCAATGGGCCCACCGCCGGGCCTTTTATTTACTACCCGTTCGCTGTAGGTTTGCCGGTGCCACAGAAGAGATAATAGTACTCCGTACAGAACGGCCACTCCCTTCTCCGCGCTGATTCAGACGATTCAGATACCGCACCCCACCCCTGGCGTCAAAGGATTGGTTAAAGGATCAATAGACAGGCAGGGCTGAATGCCGGACGAGTGATGACGCGTAATACTTTAATATCGCTGCATTTGCCGCGCCACCAGCCCTAGCAAAGTTTACGCACACATTTGCACGTATACAAACATCATTTGGTTATGTAGTAGTTATAGGTGATTATTTTACAAGCGTTCTATGGAGTGTCCGAGGTGTGCCGGTGCGCCGGCAAACCTACAGCGAACGGGTAATACCTATCGATGTCCTTTGGAAGTCTGAAAAACGTTAGGCTTTTATTTATAAACCGGCCAAGTGCAAGTCGGACTCACGCACGAAGGGTTCCGTACCATTATCTATAAAAAACCGCAAAAAAAAAAAAAAAACATGTATGGGAGCCGCCCTAAATATTTATTTAATTTTTTAGTAAATAATATACTCAATATATTGTGAACATTTTAAGCGTCTGCCTGCTACCATTATCAATATCGAGCAAAAAAAAACAGGTTTGTTGTATGGGAGGGAGCCCCCCTTAATATTAAATTTCTTTTGTTTTTTAGTATTTGTTGTTATAGCGGCAACAGAAATACATCATTTGTGAAAATTTCAACTGTCTAGCTATCGACTTCTACACTGTGTCGATACTGTCGATTTCCACACCGACTCAACCAACCAAGGTCACCGTGTTCGGCGTTTGGTTGGTGCCGATCACAGCTGGTGCCGATCGTCTAGACTGGAAGCCCCTTTGCAGCAAAGGACCACACACAAATCACACCACAATGCATCGCATGCTGAAGGCCCTTATTCACTTTGTTAAAATGGTAAGTGTGAAGTGATTTTGTGAGTGTGGCTGTAAAGTGCGAAGTAGTCCAATTATGTGTAGCAGCTCTGCTCTGAGTAAAAACCGGTTCTTGAGCGTCAAACAGTCAAAATTGCTGTCCCGAATACTGTCAAGTAACAGCGACTGAAGGCCCGTTGCGAGTAGAGAGAGAGGAAAGGCGCGCGCGCGGGAAATGGCTAGGGTTGGGTTTTTTATACGTATGCACGAAGTTTGTAGTTTGAAGTACTTACGTGGCTAGGGGGGGGGGGGGGTCCTTAGCTATCCTCTAACACTATTTTCTGACTTAGGAAACGAATTAAAATATTTTAAAATTTCGATTTCGTAAAATATATTTAACGCGAGGTTTACATCTTTGCAAAATGCAGAAGCTCCAACGATGGATGGATGGATTGGTTCATGATTTTAGTACAAATGACAGAGACGTTGCAACGTTAGAAAATAGCGTCGGCCATTTTGGGCGCCAATTTATTTATTTTTTCAGTTTTACAGTTTTGGATACTAGTCAAATTGGATCAATTATACTTACTTCCGGTTTGAAAACTAAAAATAGTGTCTGTTAGGTACACACTTATAAGCAAAACCGGGAGCCAGAGAGCCGGAACGAAGCGGAGTGGAGTGAGGTGACCCCCTTCCCCCCCAACCCGTCCCCCCCTCAATTAGGATAAACGATTAAAAAAATTACCCTTCTTTAGAAAAAACTAACCTCAAAGTAAGTTAAAAAAAAAACATTAAAAAGAACCCCTGGTTTTCTAAATCTGAAACTTGAGGGGGGAGGTCCCCTACATCCCCATAGACCTTTCGGGCCCCCATCCTCCTAAATTCGTGCGTACTTATACAAAATATTAACCAATGGCTACTCACAAAAAAGTAGAACACTTCTATTCACCTTACTCGCTGAAATACTCGCACTTAACAGTTGTCGTCCACACGTTGCTCGCACTTTACACTTACACTTCACACTTAACAAAGTGAAAACTAGCCTACCATACAGTGTGTGAACAAGGTGAGGACAAATGAATGAACGGTGAAATGCGGCGAACGAAAAGGGCATATCGGACCAGCCAGCCACAATGTTTGTGTGACTTGTAAGGTGTTTGTGTATTTTCTTTTCTCTACTCACAAAAAAGTAGAACACTTCTATTCACCTTACTCGCTGAAATACTCGCACTTAACAGTTGTCGTCCACACGTTGCTCGCACTTTACACTTACACTTCACACTTAACAAAGTGAAAACTAGCCTACCATACAGTGTGTGAACAAGGTGAGGACAAATGAATGAACGGTGAAATGCGGCGAACGAAAAGGGCATATCGGACCAGCCAGCCACAATGTTTGTGTGACTTGTAAGGTGTTTGTGTATTATCTTTTCTTCTAGAATCTTTAGAAGGAAGGAACTGAAATTGTGAATTAAAACTACGTAATTAAGCACGCCTGTAATTGTAAACAAGACGTTTGCAGGAATTACATGTGCAAAATGGCAAACGTTTTTGGTTTAATCGTCTCTGGCAGGCTGGTGAGTAACCAACTTCGAGGTTACCTTCTATGTTTACGTGAGCTTGTCGGCTTGAAAAGTCCTTTTACTTCCCCATGCTTATTTATTACGTACGTAGTGTGTTACTTACAGTATGTAGTGGTGTAATTCCAAATAACAACCATATCCGCGGCAAAATGGCCAATGCTATGCTATAGGCTCCGTAGTGTCCATGTCTCTTTTTCCCCGTTAAAGTAAACGTACCCCATTTTTGTCCGAAGGGCCCAGACCTTTACCTCAATACGAGTAAGATTGAGCCATACTCCACCATGCTGGCTCAGTGCAGGTTGGTGGAGGGGGGTCTGGGTAGTGGCCAATCCAACTGTCAGAAGTTGCCAAGCTGCCCTATCAGGGCCTCTGACACATACAACATTTCAGGTGCGAACAGACTTCACGGCTCTCTCAGAGACATCGGTGCTGACGACGATCCCCGAGGCGGACTGCATCAACCATGTGGCGGTGTTTCTGACGGGCGCGGCGGCGCTGCCGCTCGGCACGGTGGGCATGGTCTACTGGAGCTGGCCGGACCCGCTCGCGCCGCCCAACTGGCAGCTGCTCGGGCACATCTCCAACGACAAGCCCTCCGCCATCTTCAAGATCTCCAACCTGAAGAAGCTTCATGAAATGTCTAGTGAGTATGATCACGATGTTGGACTTATGCCACATTCATGTATAGTAATGGTCAATAAACAGGTGTAACAGAAGGGTGTAGTCATATCTTAGGTGGTTGTTAGGGAGATCATTCTGTGCTACTTTTACTATGAAACCTATTTGATCAAAGCAACTTTATTTTTCATTGCTCCATACAATTTGGTCCGGGCGGTCAGCTGATTTGTATAGAGAAGTGAAAATTAGGATAAAGTTGCTCAACAACCTCCTAAAATATGACTACACCTTTCAGTTACACCCTGTATTATTATGGAAACAAAAGTTATTATAATTGTTGTTGGCCCGATGCAATGTATTTGCCTGTATGTAAATGTTTTATGTTTATTTTATCTGCATGCTCCATGTTCCATGTCTCATTTGTAGTTTTCAAATGAAATTTCTCATAATTTCTTTTCATTTTGCAGGTGACAATCAATTCAGTAGTGCTTTTGGACTGCAACAGATCTGTCACAATGCACAGATTGGTGTCAGCATTGAACCAGAAGCCAACGTAGCAGCCCTAGGAAATAACTTAGTAAGTATAGGAATCATTTAGACTCTCTTAACAAATGTTTCATATATTTTGTTTGAAGACGATCAGGACAATCATAATGCTAAATGATGATGATAGACATCCTTCTTCAATTCACAGTTTGCAATTTCACATCAGACACAGTCTATCTATAATGTGGTTTCTTTCAGGTTTCACAAAGAAATTCATATGCAACATTTGCTGAAAAGATGCTGGAAAACCTCATCAACTTTGTTGGTTCATTTGCTGTGACACAAGACCAGATGACTCCGACACCTGGAGTCTCCTACATACCTCTCAATACTCTACAGACATGGTACCAAAACTTTGAGCGAAGACTGCAGCAGAATCCTAACTTTTGGAAGAACTAGTATGGCTTTATGAACATTGTGTGGGAGGGAAGTAACAGGTATTTATTATTTCTTAGAATTGAGTTTCAAGTCAGCCTGTCACGTCACGTCACTTTCAGCAGAACAGTTTGAACTTTGAACCATTGCATTTTAGTCAATGTGAGTGAGGCAGGCAGTGCGTATCCCACCTGACAACTATTTTGATTCCGAGTTGACTTCACTCAGTTCACTCCGACTGATAATCTTGTGGCCTGTCAAGGCAAAATAGATACTTTTTATGAACTGTCAAAACGGAACTTTTGTTCCTGAGTTCTATGAAATAACAGTTTTTTTTTTGCACAAAATTGACTATCTGCTGGAAATATACAATTCTGAGAATGTCAAGCCATTTTGTACATTAATGCTTCAACTTAAGACTTGTTCCTAGATTTATTGGATTACCTTGGCCACAAGCCTATTGGTCTTTGCAGTCGTCGTGTTTTCTAGGAGTGACGTCACCGAAACATCATGGGGCGGCTAGCGTTTCCGCGCGACAATGCACTATATAGTAAATTAATTAATGATTTTAAGGCATTTATCGGTTTCACAAAATTAAAATAAAATTTCTACTTAATTATCACAGCCTCAATTTTTAGGGTTCCGATCCTTAAAAGGAAAAAAGGAACCCTTATAGGATCACTTGGTTGTCCGTCTGTCTGTCTGTCTGTCCGTCCGTCTGTCCGTCCGTCTGTCACGACCCCTTTTCTCAGGAATGCGTGGAGGTATAATGTTGAAATTAATATCGATTACTCAGGTCTATGGTCCCTTGGAGCTGTGAAAAAATTAAACTTCTAGGTCCACGCAATCAAAACATACCGCGATATTATGTCATAATTTTGCTGGATTTGTATGAACTCGCGTGGAACTCGCAAGGGAATCAAAACCTATAGGGTACTTCCGGTTGGCCTAGGGTCATGAAATTTGGAATGTAGGAAGGTCTTATAGCACAAGTTAAGGAAGAAATCCGAAAACTGTAAATTTCTGTCTATCTGTCTGTCTGTCTCACCGTCTGTTAAGACTTTTTCTCAGAAACGCATGGAGGTATTAAGTTGAAATTAATATCGATTACTTAAGTCTGTGAACTCTTAAAGTTGTGAAAAAATCAAACTTAAAGGTCAACGCAATCAAAAGATACCGCATATGTCTCAATTTTGCTGAAATTGCTGATATTCGCAAGGGAATCAAAACCTAGAGGGTACTTTACGTTGACCTAGAATCATGAAATTTGGCACGAAGCAAGGTCTTATAGCACAAATAAAGGGAAAAATCTGAAAACTGCAAATTTCTGTCTTACTAAAAAATATTCAATTTCGTTTACATGGATGACATCACACTTTAGTTTTTTATGTGGAAACCTAATTACACGTGTTACGCTCTCCAAGTGTGATCGGAACCCTTGGTGCGCGAGCCCTACTCGCACTTGGCCGGTTTTTTTTTTTAGAAGTTTCCACAAAAGCAGTAATACCCTATTGTTGCGTTTCTTGCTGAAGCTGCAGTACTATAGTACTATAGTAGTCGTTACGTAGATAACACGGCCGTGAGTCGCGTACTGAATAGCTGTAATAGCGAGGGCGCAAAATTCCGGTTTGTTTGTAGCCGGCGCGGCGCGTCTCGGTACTGTAGCCGGCGCGGCGCGGGCACGGCACTGTAGCCGGCGCGGCACTGTAGCCGGCGCGGCGCGGGCGCGGCACTGTAGCCGGCGCGGCGCGTCTCGGCACTGTAGCCGGCGCGGCGCGTCTTGGCACTGCACTGTCGACAAGCCAAAACCGGCTTTTTGCGCCTCGCTATAGCTACCCCCATGCCAGTCTTGTACGCGACTCGCAGAGTCCCAGCCCAGATCTTAATTATCATAGATGTGATTGACAGAAATCAAGTGTAAAAGGAATAAAGAGCTTATTACATTACGCTGTCGACAGGGCACGATTTGTATAGACGTCTCACTCATGATGGAACGACTAGAAAGAGACAGTGGGTCAGACAGGGCCCTGCCGACAGCTTAATGTAATAAGCTCTTAAGAGTTCCAAGTTTATGAGACTACAAATTATGGAAAGTCTGCATGTATCTATAGTTCCCGGCCATTGTTTTAGTATGATACTTGGCGGAGAGAGAGAGAGCGAGACGAGACCCGAACGACGTGCCAAAACAGCGGACGGGTACTGTATCTTGTATGTACTTTGTTTGACTAATCAATCAAAGTCTGCCTCAATGGATTGTCTATTCATGTCAATTATTATTTATTGGTGTCGAGTAGAAAGTTAATTAGAATTTTAACGTTCAAAATGTTTGCCAGTTTTGCCACTAAGCACAGGATTCTAAGGAGGATTCTAAGATAGACAGCTATTATTTACTTTGCTAGGCAACAACATTGAAAAAATATTATGTACAGTCAAATGTATGTGAGCCCGATGTGAACTACTCAAATGAACATGAATATTGACATCTTGCTGTGTAGATATTTCTGATTGATATGGATATGTCAAAATATCAGGGTAGCTGGCATCTTCATATATGCTGACTGTACATAAGGTTGCATGTACGATGTACATATATGCTGACTGTACATAAGGTTGCATGTAAGATGTACATAATGAATGCGATGAAAATGACTGCAATTTTGTATTTTATGTAAAATATGTGTAGTTAACAATAAATCATAATTAAGCCACAACATTCCGATTTATTTATTTATTTACTAGCAGAAAATGCAGCTTTTGTAAGAGCGCGTTAAATCATAGGTATAGGTGTAATAGTTTCTTCACAAACGATACCAGTGAATCCAGATTTCTTATCGATTGTACAAATTAGGAATTGTATGAATTGCCCAGGAAGGATGAGATTCTGGGTTGTGGCCTAGTGAGGCTGGCTTCGCTTCGCTAGAGAAAACATTATTTAACCAGTTTATATTACAGCTCCTCAGTAAGAATAAGAATAATTTAGTGTGCAAAATAACAGGGTTTCCATATTTAAGGTCCCTGCCTCCCAAAGTAGGAAAAACCTGTATCATGCTTCATGGGAGACAGTTATTATATTCCCAGTGGGTACATATTTTATTTTGTACGATACTGCTTCCGATTTTGAAGGCACGGACAACTAGCTGCTCTAAACTATTTTGAGAACTAATATTAGTTTGAATTACGTTAATCGGTATTTGGGAGTCACGTTCTCTAAACGCGATCTAAGAATAGTTGTCGATTTTTTTTCACATTATACGCATTAGCGCCAACAGGGACTGTTCGGAACCACAATGTATCTTTTTATTTCTCGATTATTCCTCGATTTCGAGATTATTTTATCAATGGAAAATTAAAGAAACCATTTAATTAAAAATACATATTATTACTGATTTAATATAATAGAAGCATTTTAAGCTGTTTTTGATCAAATTTGTAACATCTATCGTACATTATTAACATGAGAAAACTCATTGCAAATAAACTACAATTATGTTCAATCAGTTTCCGAACGGTTAGTTAGAGCGGTTGGGTTGGCGCTATGTCAAAACGTCAGTCAACATTCATTTCAGTTTTACGTTCGGCTAAATTATTTGTTTTCTTTCAATAATAAGGTGGAAATGTGAAAGATTATAGACAGCAAAGCACAAAAGCAGCATCATAGTACGTCTACCTAACTTCTTTGCTCCATGTCTTATAGAAATAGGTACCTATGTTGCGAATTTGCGATGTTGAGTGAGGTGTCGTAATTTGTGTGTATGATTGTGTTTTAGCCCAATTATGAGACAAATATCCACCAAATATCACAAATTCTTGCATCATCGGAAGTGTAGGTGCCTATACTGCTATAATCGATCGTCATAAATGGCACAAAAACTGCAGAAAGGCACTCCAAAACGCTGGGTCTAATTTGTTTGTTTTTGCAGGGTTTATGTTGGACTAATGCATACGCCAGTATTAAAAGCATGTGATCAGCCTACCACGACTTATTATACCGTATTAGAGATATTCCTATCGAACTATAAAGTGGTATGTATCCATAAAATATATTCCATACTTATAATTCGTTTCAGATCTCTGTTTCAAATGGCATGATATAATAAGTATGTTTGACAGTATTGATCCCTTCTGCAACATAGCGTGCGTAGTTACTGACCATGACACAAGCCTCTAAGTGCCTATCAGATGCACATTTCACAAGTCTGTCAAATTCACACAGTAAATTCCAGAGAACTCTAACATATTGTCAAGCGGCCGCTAGGCATGCATTATCTTATTACTGAAGCGACATCATAGCGTCACAGATTCATACGGATCAATTCAATGTACCTATAACAAGAATCCATTCAAGTTGAAATCCCGACTTAGTCCATTCTAATTACTATTATCTATTCTTATTCATTCGGAAGCGAGACTGAAGAACAAAATCCCTATTGTTTTATTTTATATTTGTCTAGTTTTCATGTCATTTCATGGTATTTTTATGTCCTGTAATAAAGATTTATTGTATTTCAGGATTGCAGCATACACAGGCACTTACAATGGATACCTAATGTGGAAACTATCCATCCAGCTTCCAGCACCCAATCTTGAATAAATGCCTAAGCCATTAACATAAGTGGAATGCAGAGTTTTACTAATAAGGAGGTTTGCATAAGGCTACCTGTGCTGTGGTCCTAGCTATGCTAGTAGGTAAAGTCTTCACAAAATAAAAGGCCCGCTTAGACAGTTCACACCCACGAAGTTTTAACCCCTAATGCATAGGTAATAAAAGCCAACTGGTGCATACTAGCAAACCGTACAAGTTGCACCTAGGAAAACTGCTTCTATTACCTATGCATTAGGGGTTAAAACTTCATGGGTGTGAACTGTCTAAGCGGGCCTTTTATTTTGTGAAGACTGTAGTCACATAAAACTACTTTCTTTGTAATGGTATTTATTATGAATAAAGACTTCCTTGTTTTTCTGTAATTATAAATGTGTATTGTAACAGTGAATAAAGTGATTTATCTTATCTATCCATCTTACTTTACTTTAAAATATAATGAAACAGGTTCGCCTAGTGTATGGGTGCTTACATATAACAACCTTTTTGATAAATAAAGAATTTGTGTATAAGTAGAATAAATATAATTAAATTAAAATATCATAAATCCACACAAAGCTTAGTCAAAACATAAATATCCAAAATTAAATCAAAATTGTTAAAAAATAACATACCTACTTACCTAACATAATTTACCCATGTAAGTACAGTATTCTCCAACAAAGAAGTCTGATAACCTTGAAACATTGGATGATTTTGATATAGGTAACCAAGGAGTTTAACTGAAAAGTAAGTAAACAATTCCCCTTTTATTATGAGTAATAACCGTTAAATATTAAAATATTGGATTGGATTTATCAAGATTTTGAATATCTTTCAAAGTCAACACTTTTTGTTGGGAAATACTGTACCTTGTTGAAATGAAATGAGTTTATCATCAAATAAATACCCACTCAGAAGTATATAATGGGCACAAAAATACAGAGATTCAACATTTAAATAACTATGCATTTGATTTTAAATAACTATGCAGTACAGAAATGTCCACAAAATACATTTTCATATCCCTGGCTGTGGACGCCATCATCTTCATTTTGATGTAGCAGATGCTGTACTGTTGATTATTGAAAACATCAAATTTTGTTGTTCAGGGCTCAGGGGCTTGAGATTGACATAACTTCTGACTTTTTTCTTTGTGCATGTGCATAGGTAACTGTAAAGAAAATGATTCTAGTTTAGTTAGGTAAGTACATGGATACCTACCTACCTTGTGATGGTTGTGAAAGTTATTTATCAAACTGGGCTTTCTTCAATTAGAAATTCAGTGGGTAAGTATTCATCAGGGTTTCTTGGTGTATGATCTAGATTCAAGAATAATTTTAACCGGATATTCCTAACAAATTGATAGGTTTACTTTTTGGGGTCTGTATGAATGAATTTCAACCAGTTTCAATTCCATTTCAATTTAGGAGAAGGGTAGGGATTGATAAGGTGTTGTTTGCTACACTACGCTACACGGTAGTATCCTATTGTGGGAACAACAGAAGCAATGTAAGTAGGTAGGTATGTACCTGTTTGTAAATGTTATGATGATAAGTTGTTGAATTATCGAAATTGCACTCACTTACCTCTAGATAGTAGGTATCAAAAAGTAGGTATTCTGTCCAGCTCATGCCAGACACCTTTGCCCTGGTCTGACTGTGTCGTAAGGTAAGTAGATACACACACAAAGTTGCAGAGAAATGAAGCTCGAAAAATAACCAATCGAGATTTTCAGCCCCCAAATTAAACGTCAAAACGTTCCGTTCGTCTAAATATATGCTAATTAATATTGAAATTCGACGGAATTCTCAAGAAAATAACATTCTATAACCCACAAAAATACATTTCCCAGTAATCTATTTTTAATTGCCACCAAAAACCATGCCAGTTATGTTTAACTGCTATCTGTCAAAAAGGAACTAAAATTGGAGAGGTAAAATGCCTTCCGAATACGAAATCGATACAAATTGGCAGACACTAAACTAGACAAGTTAAAATTAACTTTTAAAAAGAAAAAATAATTTATTTTGGCGCCTTCCAATTACCGAATAGAGCAAAGCAACTAAGATGACGTCATGATGACGTTTAGAGAGCTTAGTTCCCCTTTTAGTTTAGTGCATCTGCCTTCAAAATCGGAAGCACTAGGTACCTACTTAACTATTTTAGGCTTTATGTAGGTAATTAAAAGAGAAATCTACAGATAAAACAATGTACAGTATGAAATTAGGATACAGAATTGGTGGGTAATATAATAATAGGTACTAATTGTTATTATTATGTAGAGAGTGTTGGTGTGTAGTGTGATGTGAATGTAGAGTGTAGTGTGTGTATGTTAATGTTGTGTTTGTTGTGCGTGCATGTGGAGTTGGTGAAGGAAAGGAGGGGGATTATGAGTTGAAGTATTAGTATAATATTATAGTATCTGTGGTTGAAGAAAGGAATCCAGATAATTTTGTGGTTTCCTAATTTGAATTGTCAAGAAGCTTCTCTGAGTCTCCATAGGAGAGCCTCAGCAGCCATTAATCAGAGTAGGTATTAATGTATCTGTTGATGGTTTGCAGACGGTTTTGCTTGCGTAGGTGATAGATAAAGCTCGACGTCCTGCTAATTTAGTTGTAGAGACGAGGGCCAGTGACATAAAGCTGCCTTTGAGCACGAGCGGTTTTACAGCTTTCTATCTCGAACACTCGTGTCTTTTCTCCGCTTTAGGAGTAGCAAAGGATCATATGGGCGTCAGTGGTTAATTCATTAAAATACTATTCTTAAAATGAAACAATCACTTTGTAATTCAGTACATAACCATTTATTCAAAGGTCAGAACAACATTTAACATAGAATCTTCTAGTTTACCTAGGCACCAGGTATGGTCAAAATCATACGTACTAACTACTCGACCGATACAACTAGGCTAGGCGCATGACAGACAACGTTATTGGGTCACATATTATTCGTAACCAGGATATGTATGAAGAAGCATGACATCAAGAGATGAGCTGGTCTGCTCGCCGCAGCAACCTATAGTCTTTTCGCGTTAAGAAAATAGTGACTCATCGTAAGTAAAGGCGTATTCATACTGGGGTAAAAATTAAACCATTGACATTAAAAACAAACATTTTATTACTTACAGTGTTGTCAAATATTGTCAAGACCGGTGACCGCGTGAATTTCCCATACAAACGTAATACAAAAGAGATTTGAATTTGAGAACTAGTTCAAAGCATTTAGACTGTTAATCGGATTAATACAGTACTTACGCAGGTAAATATTTTAAAATTTAATCTGAAGCGTCAGAACTTTCGCCAACAACTTTATTTTTACGAATGGGTGAGGTAATCATTTTTAAAATTAACAAAAGACACTTCCGTACTGTCTGACTGAAGGGCTTACTTCAACTGGTCAATGTGAAAAAAACAAACATACGGACGAATTGTAAACCTCCTCCTTTGGGAAGTCGGTTAAAAACGGCTGTCTAACTTACTATGACCTCATTGGTCAAGCGGTGTGGCTAAGACCAGTGAGAATGATGAGTCACTGTTTTCTTAACGCGAACAGACACTAGTCCGTGGCATCTCTTCACTACACTAGTTTATACAACGTATACGGATCGCTCCGCACTTGAGATCGAATTACTAATCAATAATCATATTAACAAGCACCATTTATAGGTACTTTTGAGAATGCGGTTCCTACATCGGACTCACAAGTGGAGATATTAGGATATCTCTCGAAGCTTTTTTTTTCTGAGTAAGAATATAGTAGAACTAGTAGTAGTTAGAAGATAGTTTCTCTGACATCATGAAAACACATTCTCACGGGAAGTACCCACAAAGGTAAAATTAAAAATAATAATGCGATCTTCTCGCTAAATATATTAGTCTATATTTTTTACAACTTATAATACTAAGAAAAGATTCTGAGCCCTAAAAGTGTAGGTATGGACAAATTGTATATCATGTATGGTCATTGAAGACACACCACTATGGGTGTTGTCCAGTCCATACTAAATGGTTGGCCTCTCGGGCACAAGACATACCACTATGGGTGTTGTCCAGTCCATACTAAATGGTTGGCCTCTCGGGCACAAGACATACCACTATGGGTGTTGTCCAGTCCATACTAAATGGTTGGCCTCTCGGGCACAACAAGTGCAACAACAACAACATATTATCAAGTTAAAAATAGAGTTGCCCTTACTTATCAATTTGAGGACCTTTGAAACTAGTTATTTTGCTGAAACTTTTGTTATACACATTACTCAGTAGACTGTAGTATTTGTTCAACTGCATCTCAACAGTAACAAGCGTAGTTAGATAACAATAACTCTAGAATACTATAACAATTTTCATAGGAATACATTTTGGCTTTGGTTCTCATTGACGACAGTGATGAGATGAGAAAGTATTGTTATTTAAAAGAACTTCAGCCAAAATATCACATTAGCTCTTTTCATTAATAATTAACTCTTTATAATGTAGGTACAAAAATAACTTTTTTTGGATACACTATAGCTACTACTACTACGACTATATCCTATAATGGACTGGATCAGTAATACGCAGGTATATACGCGAAACCGACGTGACGCCAGAACGTCGCGGCGATAGGAGAACGTAGCCATAAGGTAGTTGCCAATCAGCTGTTCACGACATGATAAATGTCCATATTAATAACTGCTGACTTGAAAAAACCTTAACCACGACCTGCCTACCTATATATTTAGTTAGGAATTCGGTTCAAAGTTAGCAAGTTGAATAACCTGCGTCCCTCGGTCAGTCAGGTCAGGTCAGGGCTCCGGCTCCGGCTGCGGCTCCGGCTCGGTGAAGAAGGCGTGCTGCAGCGCCTGGTCGGCGGTGATGCGCTGCGCCGGGTCGGGCTGCAGCAGCCGCGCCGCCAGCGCGAACACCGAGTCGGGGAACCCCGCCACCGTGCGCCCCGGGGTGAAGCTGTGCGCCTGGGGGGGGGGGGGGGGGGATGCCGGTCAGACGTCGCGGGAACTAAATGTAGCCCATTAATGTCCGCGCCGAGGGGCGCAGGTCTTTACCCGGATACGAGTGAGATTGAGCAATATTCCACCACGCTGGCTCAGTGCGGTTAGGTAGAGGTGTGTCGTGCCCAACCCGACTGTCACAAGTTCACAATCTGCTCTATTAGGGCCTCGGACACAGCTTCACGACTACTACTAGTAGTGACTGACCGAGGCTGGCGGCGGCGCGCTGCAGCGGCTGCGTGCCCAGCAGGTCGCTGAGCTCGGCGAGCGCGGCGGCGTGTGTGTTGTGTGTGTGTAGTGACTGACCGAGGCTGGCGGCGCGGCGGCGCGCTGCAGCGGCTGCGTGCCCAGCAGGTCGCTGAGCTCGGCGAGCGCGGCGGCGTGTGTGTTGTGTTGTGTGTATTGACTGACCGAGGCTGGCGGCGGCGCGCTGCAGCGGCTGCGTGCCCAGCAGGTCGCTGAGCTCGGCGAGCGCGGCGGCGTGTGATTTGTGTGTGTGTAGTGACTGACCGAGGCTGGCGGCGGCGCGCTGCAGCGGCTGCGTGCCCAGCAGGTCGCTGAGCCCGGCGAGCGCGGCGGCGTGTGTGTTGTGTTGTGTGTATTGACTGACCGAGGCTGGCGGCGGCGCGCTGCAGCGGCTGCGTGCCCAGCAGGTCGCTAAGCTCGGCGAGCGCGGCGGCGTCGTCTCCCGCGCGGAAGAACGGATAGCGCGCCGACAGCACGCTCGCCACCACCACGCCCGCCGCCCACATGTCCACCGCTGCAGACAAGGAAACAAAGATTTCCGATTTAATAATATAATACCTTCAATCTGGACCGTGATTCCGCATGAGAATCGTATGACAGTGACTATAGCGAGGGCTCAAAATTCCCGTTTTGGTTTGTCGATCGCGCCGAGACGAGCCGCGCCGGCTACAAACAAACCTGTATTTCGCGCTCTCGCTATAGCGAGTCGCTTGCAGAATCCGGCCCCTGGCACACATTCAATAGATCATTCACTGTGAATACATCTGTTGCGAATCTTAGAAACATTGGTGGTTCATACTGTAAAGTAAAGGATGGCCCTATAGGAGTGGAACGATACGAGTATAGAGTTCAATTGACAGTCGTGTAATGCGCTCTGATTTTTTTTTTTTTTTTTGTGTGTGAGGGGTAAAAAAAACTTTTTAAAGATGCCCGGGAGTCAGACCTCCCTGCTATGTCCGATTCTCCACAATGAGGTCCGGATGAGGTCTCCACCGTGAGGCGGAGACTACATTGAGCGGAACACTCGTATGTGGCATACGGACTAAAAAAAACCCCTGTGTGCTGTTGTTGCGTGCAGTTGCGCGTATGCATCACTGTTTCCATGGCCTCGGTTAGACGCAGAGGGCGTTCTACCTACAAGTTATATATAAGTTTCGATAATATATATGGGAGGGGTCTGCCTGCTTTCCCCAGTGACTGTGGCTACTCGAGCGGGCCTCGGCTCGTAGTCAGTGGGTAGCGGCATATCAGGGGGCAGAAGGCCTCCGCTGCTATGAGATGATTATATAATGGTTAAACCTATCCTAAACCTAATCCTAAGCCTAACTGCCTAATATTGATCGGGGGGGGCGGGGCGGGGGAGGGGGAGGTTGTCCGTCTGGCGGATCCAGACGGCGATCCCTTTGGATCCAAATTTGGTAGCGGAGGCGCTGGAGGGCTTCCGGGATAACGCCTTCGACGGGTTGGCGCGCCTGAGGGGCATCGGGGGAGGGGGGAGGAGGTTCTGCCTTGAGAGCTATAGTAATATCATCGTCGGGTTCTAGGAGGACGTCTTTGGGGCGTCTTTTATAGATATGTTTGGACTGAAGGTCTGGGGAGGGGTCGTAAGAGATGGCCTGAGTGACAAGAGGGTTGGGGAGCTGAGGCAGTTTGAAAGAAGCGTTCGGACGCTTCTTTCATAAACTGCTTGACTGTGGGGAGTCTAAAGTCACTATGGAGGTCTACGTTGCGCACGTACCACGGGGCACCCGCGGCTTTGCGCATGAATTTATTTTGGAGTGTCTGAAGGGATTTCAAAGATGGTTTAGAGGAGTGAGCGAATACTGGGCTTGCATACGTGAAGACCGGACGAATGCAAGTCTTGTATAGATTTATTTTGCAGCGCAATGGGAGTTTGCTGTTACTTCTCAAGAGTGGGTGAAGCCTACTCAAGTAGAAGGCTGCTTTGTCGCGGACCGTTTTGATGTGTTTCCGAAAATTTAGTCGTGAGTCTAATGTCACGCCTAGGTACTTCACATCTTTCTCCCAGGGTATGGGTCGGTCAAAGAGTGTGATGACGGGTTTGCGTTTATTTCTTTTCCTAGAGAAGAGTACAGCTGCACTCTTCTCAGGGTTCATCTCAATCCTCCATTTGAGAGCCCATTCACCGAGATCGGTTACTGCTCTCTGGAGAACTTTGCAAACGCGCGCCTGCGTCCTACTGGTATAATAGAGGGCCCGTATCGTCAGCGTAAAGGGCTAGCTCGACGTACGGAGAGCGGGGGACATCATGAATGTAAAGTGTGAATAGAGTGGGGGCGAGAACTGAGCCTTGCGGGACTCCTGCGGCTATGGGATGGGGCTGAGAAATGGATTTTTCTACTCGATAGCAAAAGTTACGCTCAGAGAGATAGTCCTTGATTATGAGTACTAGCCTATCGGGGAGATTGAGTCGGTAAAGTTTA
>CAUOQF010000034.1:28806-70748 GCA_963457715.1 Argyresthia albistria
CGGGCATCGCACTCAGCTGATCTGTATGGTGGAGTGAAAAATAAAGTTGCTCTGATCAAGTCAGTCCCGTAGTGAAATTTGTTCAGAATGATGTCCCTAACAACCCTCTTTCAGCTTGTACACCTCTTTCTGTTACACCCTGTATAAATAGTGTATTAGTTCACATGCTGAGTTGAGGGTATAGGTAGGTACAAATATTCTATACATATAATATATGTCTAGGATGATGAATGCATGTACTCCAGCAAGCACTTATCATGTTTCATTCTAACTACTGCTGTTAGTTTAGAGTGGGGTGGGTGGCATATGTTTACATTCCACTTTGGAGTAATATAAACATAGTACCATACACATCATGGGAAAATTACATTCTATCAATAGGTAATAAATAAAATATGAGGATATAATTAAATAATATTTAACAAAATCAAATAGGGTGGGGTACTAACCGAAAATTTTCTATGAGGTATATAAGGCATTACAAAAACTATTGTATCAAAGTGACGAAGGCACAGCTCCACTCCAATTATATTGTCTTTACCACTGGAAAACAAAAATTAAAGGGTTCAAAGAAAAACAAACTCAGAATTTGGAGGATGAAATGTTCAACCAACTTATAAATCACTAGAAAACAAATTATATCTAACAAGCATTTGGAAGCTGAGATATGCATTAAATACAAAGCATTTAAATTTTAAATGGTTCATCTTTGAGTGAGATAAACATACAATATCAGAAGAGGAGTCACATTGTGGACTTTGACATGCTCTCAACGACATAGTATACACTACAAATACTACACACATCTGACCCCCTGGGTCCAACTATCAAAAAGTTTCTAACAGAAGCATTTGGAGGGCAGTTGTAGCAAAATAGCCCTTGTCCAACCAGAATTAACCAGATTTATTGGAGATATGTGACAGGGGCCCAATTCTTACCCATGCAAATTGAAAGCATAGACGAAAGATATTGTCATTTTCGTACATTTCCTGGATAGATAGGCCACAGAACTAATTGGAGATCCCTGGCCAAGCCCCGTACCAACAATCATGACGGACACAATCCTCAGCCATGAGGGAAGGACTAGAAACAAGAAGTCCTGGACAATTTGAGTCTACACTTTCAATTGACATGTGTGAAAATAGTGCCCCAGCTGTGCGGCCCCCTCACCCCATGTCCTGCAGGCACTTGAGCTCGTGCTCTACGCGGTGCGGGTGCGCCGTGGGCACGAGATGCTTGATGGCGAACCAGCGCCGCCCCGCCGCCGGCGCCGCCGCCTCGCGCCGCAGCGAGCCCAGGTACACCGAGCTGAACGTGCCCTCGCCGATCTTGCGGTGCACCTCGAAGTGCGCGCCCAGTGCCGGCAGCTTACGCACCAGCTCCAGCATTTGCTGCTCTGCAGGCAAACCAAGTGACTGCCTTACTTCGCCGCCGTATTCCTTATCGAGACCTAAACAGACACACTTTGAAATTTTTGTGGCAGGTGGCTGGGAGTCTGGCTGGTCTTCAAAGGCATGTGAAGTGTTGTGAGTGCTTTTAGTGAGATTTAATGAGGAAGATACAAACTTTCCACGTCATCCGACGAAGCGCGATCTTCATTTTTCTTTTTGGTATTTTCAACGAGACCGTTTCTGCGCACAGCTACTGCATCTTTTTGGACTCTCGTTTCAATTCCCCTTATTCTAGACATCACTTGTGTTATCTTATACACATTCTAGAGAATACTATAGCTAAAAACGGAAACGAGAAGACAAAATCGCTGCTCGCAGCAAAATTTTCTCAAAACAATGAACGTATTTTTTTTTTTCAATTTTACGGCTCAATAAAATGAATGAGTCTAAGTCTATGTCTAAGTCTAACCCTCAGAACAATAACTGAAGCAGTCTAAGTGCCTTTTCACATGTACCCGGCAGCCGGCTGGTCGCCGGGCCGGGTAAAGTAGTAATGTATGAGCTCCAATGACAGCTTTCACATGCACACAGCGTGACCACATTAAAATTAGACAATCTACTTTTGCGGCTTTCGAAAACTACCAAAATCTACCAGGGCCTTGGTCAAAATCTGTCACAAATGTACCTTCTTATCCTAACATGATAGGAAAATAAAATAGAGATGAAATAAAACTAAATGGCATTATTATTCGTCTTTATCTTTAATATATTTAATATCTTTGTACAAAATTTTGTCTGTCATGCATTTTAACATTTTTGAATCAGGTACAAAATCTGTGCATGGTGTGACGCCTTGTCTGGCATGCAGAATCGCTGCTACATTTTTATTTATAAACCTATTTCGATCTTTGGTTTTGATTCTATTAATTTCTGAAAATATTCTCTCACATTTAACATTTTGAAACTGGCAGAATGAGCATGTCTTTGGCAAATTTAGATATATTTTTGTACTTTAACAATTTACTTATTTCCTCCCAGAACTGTTCAACATTTATTGCAGGAGCAGATGCACTACTGGAGGAAGACATGAGGTTTATCACTTGGTCATCAAATTTCATTTCTCTGACACACCCACCTGTCATACATATATTTGTTTCTTTCTCGCATATTCATAACTCCAATTTTTGTGAAAGAGGGCGCTGACAGTCTGCAGGTAGATAATACTACGAATGCAAACGGGATTCCCCGGGATACTTGATAAGTTATTAATCTGTGGTACACTAAATATAGGGTTGCCATAGTACTTGATCCAAAATCTACCAAATCTACTAGCGAAAAATTTAAAAATCTGTAAATACTACCAAATACTACCAAAATAATTTTCACTACCAAAACAAAGTCCAAATCGAGTCAAATCTACCAAAAAAGTAGAAATCTACCACATGTGGTCACGCTGCATGCACAACCGGCCGGTCGCGACTGGAGCTCATACATTTCTACTTTACCCGGCCCGGCGACCGGCCGGCTGCCGGGTACATGTGAAAAGGCACTAAGTCTAACCACACTATGCCAAAGATACGCGCGACCGCGACGAGACTGAAGTTCCGAGACTGATTTTACGTTACGACGTATTCAGATGCCTTCCCACGGCCCGTTTTAGCACAGATCAGGCCGCGCCGCCGCGCCGACAGATCGTGGGAATGGTGGCATTAGTCTACGTTAAACATCGATAGACTATCGATAGTAAATGGCTATCGATACTATCGATAGTTTTTCTAAACTATCGATCGATTGTTTACTTGAGTAATACTGTTACATCCCTAGAGGCGAGGCATGCAGGTTTGAGATTGTGTTCTATGGTAGGGGAATTACCGTACGTAAATCATTTATTTACACGAAAAAAGTCAGTTTGTGGATGTTTTCTCGCAACATTGAAGTTGTTATTTGTTATAACAACTTCAATGTTTTCTCGCAACATTGAAGTTGTTATTTGTTATAACAACTTCAATGTTGCGAGAAAACATCCACAAACTGTTTAAAACGCAGAAATAGGTTAAAAGAAAAGAGATTAAACGAATTGTTGTTTAAAAATAAAATAGCTGCTATTTTGATGATTGATTTTAGACTTTAATAATTAAAGTCACAAATCAATCATCAAAATAGCAACATAATTATTATGATGAATGCTGATTTTTTTATTTCTATTTCGAATATATAAAAATAAAACTCCGTTTCGTGTAATAATTTTTTTGATATCACGCTTAGCCAAAATAATGAAACTATCGATAGGCTATCGTTACTATCGATAGTTTTTAGTAGTTTTTAGTAGTAAAACTATCGATACTATCGAATTACCAAACTATCGATGTTTAACGTACACTAGGTGGCATCCGTTGAGGCCAGGCCGGCCGGGCCGCGCCGCGCCGCGCCTGTGAACTTACCGACTCCCGACGCGGACGCACTGTGGGACGAATTTGGAAAAAGCGACATTCATTTTTTTAAAGATATCATTATTCTCTTTTTAGCAATCGATAGTAGACGATAAGATGTTTTTGATGATTTTTTGTTGTAAATGCTAATTAATTTACGAGATATATTCATTTAAAAAAAAAATGTAAGGAGCGATTTCTTATTTGCTCCATAAGTAGGTACCAAGTCTTGATAGATCCCCTGCTGGGTTTTCCACATTTGACAGTTTCATGCACAGTTTATTCGAGACACATTCCGAGAGCTGATGCTATATCTTGGGTATAAATTATGATCGAAGGTTTTAATACAAAAATTTAAAAAATAAAATATTAAGGGGGGGCTCAAATACTATGAAAAAGTTAAGTAATTAAGTAGGTACCTATTAAATATATTTTTACCATGCCTATACAGTTTCCCACTGCTGCTGGGCAAAAGCCTTCATTTCGAGTCTATAGTAAACATACTTAATTAATAAACTTTATTATTCTGTTTCATAGTCACAATCAGACTCAAATAATTCAAAACCCGTATTTCAGCCACCTGGAAACAATTATGAGTAATTGCAATCAACCACATTTAAATAGATGTTTAATCAAAAGAACAGAATAGTAGCTGAAATTAAAGAAAAATAATAAATGGTCTACTTGAATCAAAATATCACAATGTTGTAAGCCAAGTATAAACAAAGTAACAATACGTTTGACAAGTAAATAATGTTGCCAGCTTCAAAGTTTGAAAAACTACCAAATGACAGCACTCGCTGGCCGACTCTAAAGTCTTTACAAAATAAAAGGCCCGTTTTGACTGTTCATGCTCATGAAGTTTTAACCCCTAATGCGTAGGTAATAAAAGCCAACTGTTGCGTACAAGCAAAGCGTACAAGTCGCACCTAGGAAAGAGCTTCTATTACAGGTTGGCAAGAAAGTCTATAAATTAAATAATGGCAACATAAGTGACATATTAGAGCACTATTGCGTGTTTTGATAGACAATCCAAATATGACATTAAAGAAAACACGCAGTAGTCTGTGAATGTTGCCATTATTTAATTTCTAGACTAGGTACCTACGCGTTAGGGGTTAAAACTTCATGGGTGTGACCTGTCAAATGGGCCTTTTATTTCTTGAAGACTTTAAGTAAGTAAGGTAACTAATAAGTAAGTTCGGTGTGTCATACATATCATATCAGCCGAATACGTCGGGAACGTAAAATCAGCCACGGAACTTCAGTCGCCTATCTTCGGCAGAGTGTGGTTGGATTGGACACTTACAACGTGCTCGGCTCGCACCGCACGCAGGACGGCAGACAGAACGGACGGACATTCCGTCACGGAATTATTTTTGTTCATCTACTCGTGCTCTGAAGGATGTCTGACTGAAGGGGGGCTCATTAAAGTGACAGCAGATGTCAGATCATACGCGCGGTACGCGATTCTATTTTCTATTGCGATTGTTTGTGGGAGAAAATAGAGTGGAAATTTTAAGATATTGAGGATATTGGAAATTAAATCTTTGTATACAAACATCTATTTATAATGTTCAAGAGAAGCCTAAATATTTCTAGATATCTCGGACATAATATTCGTATGGTAAGTATATAGCATTCATAATGCAATTTCTACACAAATAATGCTGTAGATTCAAATTGCTCTTGGTATCTACTTGGATGTCAAGTGGTATGTGTTACGTATTAAGGCAACTATCTATAATATTTCTCTGTCGTTTACCTCTGTTAAAACAAGGTGTATAATTTGGCTACAACAACAACATAACCTCACTCTACTTTCCAATTTTCAGGTAAACTATGTCACTAAGGCTCCAAAGCCAGAAATCCCAAAGAATCCGTTAAGTGAAGTATACACAGCTTCCAGTCAGCAGGACAATGGCATGGTGTATGACAGGAAACCATTCAAGCTGACCCTACAAGAAGGTAAAACGTACCACTGGTGTCTGTGTGGCCGCTCCAAGAACAACCCACTGTGTGATGGAACACATAAAGATGTTTTCCTAAAAGTCACACAAAGGTAACGGTATTACCCATGTGATTAAGTACAGCTGTCTTATATTTAGTAGCACTTAAATTGTATTTGAGTATTGTAGTAGATACTGGTTGGTTGGGTGCGGCCAAACTCCTAAATATTTTATTTATTTCAGGCCTATCAGATTCACAGTAAATAAAACGAAGGATTATTGGTTATGCAACTGCAAACAAACCAAAAACAGACCCTTTTGTGACGGCACTCACAAACACAAGGATGTACAAGAGGCTTCAACCGTGAAAATTTAAATATAAAACCTTAGAATTATGATGAAAGTTATCCACAGTCGAATTTAGCATTGATATTAGATCATGTATGTAATTCTATCTAATTTTAGATAAAACTTGGCACAAATAGCAGGTGTTTTTACTCTGCATACCTTTACTGTAGGTACCTACTCTTGTAAAAATCGCAATTCATTCAATTCAATGAGGAGTTTTTGAATGCCTGCAATGCATATCCAACATACTTAAAGATGGGATTCCTCCTTCCTTCCCTCCCAGTTTTGTTTTGTTTTGTTATCTTTAAGTTCTTTTTTAACACAATTACATATTACATTAGTTAAACACCCAGTGTACATTACATTCCCTCCCATCCCAGTGGTTGTTTATGTGGGATGTTTCAATTTACTTATATGTTTTTTGGTTGGAGTGTAAACAATGTTGATATTTTTACTTAGGCATCGGATAGAGTGCCTTACGGTCATAAATTTTATGTCGTATCGTATGTATGTTTTCCCTTGGACCATTATTTACGGAGATATTATTATGATGTGCTTAAAGTGTTGCCGCTCGATAGGCCAATATCGATTGTCTATCGATAGGCTTTCGATAGTTGAAAAATCGGTTAAGTGCGGGTCGGTATCGCACACGAAGGGTACCGTACCATCGTCGTACAACAAATCAAAAGCACTCAAAACAATAAAAAAATAAACAAAAAGAAAATTTAAAAGTTTATGCCTTCACGAGATTTGAACCGACGACCTCCGGATTGAGAGTCTACATCATACCGGCTGAGCTACCACAACCATGTGGGTTGACGCGAAATATGCTATCATATTTAAATGTGTAGTATATGTGTCTATGACATGGTTGCTATGACAATAAATAAACAGTTTCAGTCAAGATCTCCATTTTGAAATGCGTAAGTGTATCTAAACACGTCTCTTGTATCGGGGCCCCCTTTAATTTGCAATATCTCTCGTATTTCAGTATTTGTGGTTGGTGCGGCAACAGATATACACATTTTGTGAAAATTTCAGCTTTCTAGCTATTACGGTTCGTGCAGACGGACCCGGTGACAGACAGGACGGACGGACGGACAGACGGACAGCGAAGTCTCAGTAATAGGGTCCCGTTTGGCACCCTTCAGGTACGGTACCCTAAATAACACGATAATATCGATAGTCAATCGATTAATATAGATATTATGTTTTTTTTAACTCGATGTAAGTAGGTCACAGAGTAATTGTAATATGTAATGATGGAGTAGGTTGAAAATCGCGGGCCGTGTTGGTTGTGTACGTAATGCTATAATGATCTAAGGCTGAGCACGCATTGCGGTTAACCGCAAGACTGAAACCGCCGAAAAATATAGCACTAAGGTTACCATACAAGCGCACGCATATGTGGCGTTTTCCAGTGACTGATTTTAAAACCGCGGCTAGCTAGTTTTGAACCGCGGTTTGCAACCGCGCGGTTTTTTTGCAAATAAAAAATAAGCTAAACGCCAACCGCAATGCGTGTTGGCATGAGTTTCTGCGTTTTCAGCTAAACTGAAACCGCTCGCGGTCAACCGCAATGCGTGCTCAGCCTAAGACCCTTGCCAGATAAGGCGTTTTACGCGCGAGTCCACTCGCGCGTAGGCACTCACGCGTTTTCGAGATGTGAGAAAACGCGCGGCTGCCATCTGGACGGGATATACGTAGCTCCAGTATCTCGGAAACGTGCGAATGCCTACGCGCGAGTGGAACTCGCGCGTAAAACGTATTATCTGGCAACGCCCTAAGGGCTCATACAGACGAACGGCACTTTGTCGACAGCAGATATAACTGCAGCCGTCGCCACGCCACCTGTGGGTGGCAGCCGTCAACGCGTCGACGCCCGCTTTCGCGATGACGGCTGCAGTTCTTCTTCTTTTTATTAATGGCGTCCTTACCTCTTATGAGGTTAATTTTGCCAGTGTCAACACACACTTCGTTTTTGTTTGATTTGCTTGAAACATTCAGAAACTTTAGTTAGAATATCGATAATTTGTATCAATACTATCCCCATGCCTAGTAAAGTCACAGTGACAAGCTGTCAGAGTTTATCCTATGTTGGATAGTGTATAGACCAACAGTTTAAATCGACCTAAAATGTCTTACGATAGAATGATTTTGCAAAACACCTTAGTTTTATTTTCCCACCAAAATGGAAGGATTCGGAATAAGGTGATTGCTATTCTAGTTTTATGTGTCAGTCTGTTAGTTGATTTTGAAACGTAGCGTCACACGTCATCCATCCATCACTGTTCTGTCAAACTTAAAAACTTGCTGTTCACACTTCGTTTTTGTTCCTTTTGGTTAATAAAATCAGTCAATTGATAATTCCCAGTGTTGAAAGTTTATCATTCAGGGTCGTCCACTCCAAGGAGTCTTTGCAAAGCACAAGTACGTAGTTTCGACTTTCTGTCGCGTCTTCTTTGCTTGGCCAGTCCTCAACGCGACTGTGATCAGCGCGGTCGCTCATATCTCTCCTCTGTTGTAGACACAATGGCAGAAGAAGTGACGTTATTTACGAGGGAGCAGCTGAAGTCACGTAATACTCGCGAAGACGCCGTCATCATCATCCACAACGGAGTTTATGATGTCACCAAATTTTTAGATGAGGCAAGTTGAATTATAATCTAATGTAACCCATAGTAACCTCTGCGACACTTATCTCCCTCGAGTAGCCCCTGTTGGACTTTAATGGATGGCGGCCTCAAAAAGTGAAAATGTTACAAGTTGGGGCTTCCGCCCCCTTATCGACACTGACCGGTGTGCTGCTAAGTAATTACTTATCTAGATCTTTGTAACTATTTGGTAATAAATGTAGCCCATTAGTATCTCCACCGAGAGGCATGGCCCATTTTGTAACTAATATTTAGATATATTTGGGAAGTTATAAAAATAACGAATAAAAAATTAACTGGGAAGGACTTTAGTTCCTGACCTACTGAAATTGACCTTGGGAGGGGGGAAGGGGGGAGGGGGGAGGTGGGGGGATGCCCCCCCTACTACTCCCCCCGAACGGAACTGTATAGTTTCTGAGTTATGATTTTTTTTAATTTTTGGAGGTTACATAATATAAGGACTTTAGATCCTGACCTACTGACCTTGACCTTGAGGGGGAGAGGGGGGAGAGGGGGGGAAGGGGGAGGGGGGCAGATGCCTCCCCTACTTCTCCCCCCCCGCGGAAGTGCCTAATTGCTGAGATATGATTTTTTAAAGTTTTGAGTTTTGAAGTTTTTTTGCATTGTTGGGCGGGGGAGTTGGAGGGGATGAGGGGTTGGAGGGGGGGTTGCCAGAAGTAGGGGGTCGCCTCGCTCCGCTCCGCTTCGCTCCGGCTCCCGGTTCTGCTTATAAGTGTGTACCTAACAAACCTATCTTTAGTTTTCAAACAGGAAGTAACCTATAATTGATCCAATCGGATTCAAAATGGCCGCCCAACCAACAAAAACTCGGACAGACAACACCCCAAATGCACTCCGTTTCAAAAAATTACAACTTTTAATTTATCAAAAGTGATATTTTACGTTTAAAATAGATTCATCTTTTCAAATATGCATACAACGAAACGTAACTAATGTATTTTGACCACAGACCATAGATTTTGACATATTTTTTGCGTTTTGTTACATAATTTTACAATATTTTCAGATTTTCAAAAAATCATATCTCAAAAACTACTAATTTCCGTTACCTGAAACTTTCAGGAAGATGATTAAATGACCCCAACTATACGCTAAAAAAGTTTTGACAGCCTAGTCAATAGGTCAGGAACTAAAGTTGAGCCATTAACTGAGCTAATAAAAACTTGTTGCTCAGTTAGTATTTTTTTTTTAGAACTACAATTATTTTAGTCGCTCAGTTAATATTTTGGTTAGGTTAGACTTTTTTGTCGCTCATTTAAATAGGTACTACCCTTTATATACTAAATGGGTTATATTATATTTACAATAGGCTTGTGGCTTGTCAAGTCAAAATAGATACTTTTTATGAACTGTCAAAACTGAACTTTTGTCCCTGAGTTCTATGAA
Source organism: Argyresthia albistria (assembly GCA_963457715.1). Lineage (NCBI taxonomy): Eukaryota > Metazoa > Arthropoda > Insecta > Lepidoptera > Argyresthiidae > Argyresthia > Argyresthia albistria. Next base: position 38,985 of record CAUOQF010000034.1, read on the forward strand.
ATAATAACAGAATGACGTCATGTAAAAGTGCCATCAAATGCTGTCATTTTTGCACAAAATTGACTTTATAAAATATATCTGCTGAAAATATACAATTCTGAGAATGTCAAGCCATTTTGTACATAATGCTTCAACTTATGACTTGTTCCTAGATTTATTGGATTACCATGGCCACAAGCCTATTATGTAAATATGATAAGATAATGAAGTCATAATGAGTGAGTATAATAACATTATCATAACTATTTTCACTGACTAATTTTCATTTACTGTTTTATTAGAATTAACAATGGCTATATGGGAACTTGGGGTGATTTGGGAGGTGTCAAAACCACTAAACTAAGGCACATACGGCCGATCCCAATAACCTATCTCTATCCGTGATACACGCGTTACATTTGACAGTTGCGCTATGGGATTTATGCCAAAATTGACACTAGCAATCTCAAATCTGCAGATTATGGATAAGATTAGGTTATTGGGATCGGCCACTAATTGACAACTTTAAATCCAACAGTATTTGCGTGATGGCCATAGATTCCGTTTGCTGTGAGTTTGCAATTGCATTTTAATAATTTAAGTTTGTGTGGCCTCCCAAATCATAGGCAATATTATATATTAATTGATTTCATTAATTTGTTGGTGTCCCATATATTGTCACATCACACTGACAGGAAGTAGGCCTGTGCAGATGCATTAAAATAATAAAATAAAATAGCCTTTATTTCCAAACTAATTGAACATTTACAATAAATTTAATTTTGTATTAATATTATTTAACATTCTTTATTTTATTTTATTAATGAACAAAAATCACACAGCCATTCTTACAGCTAGTCGGAAACATAAACTTAAAATAAGGCCAATTACGGATTTAACACTGTTTACAATAATTATAATTAAGCATTAAGCTTTAATTATTAGGTACCTATGTAAAATTATTATCATTGTTATTTTTATTTAGATTTGTATATAACATGAGTTTGTTTTGTTATTTTGTTATATGTTTGTTTGGAGTGTCTCTTATAAGAGGCCTCCTCTAACATGTCCTGGCTACACTACAAAATGTCTCTGATTTCAGATCTTTTGACATATTCCTCTTCTAATGCTTTCCACTGTTTTCTATCACGAGTAACTCTTCTCCAGTTCGTACCTATTGTCAGCTTTAGGTCATTTTCCTATCACAAGTAACTCTTCTCCAGTTTATACCTATTGTCAGCTTTAGGTCATCTTCCTATCACGAGTAACTCTTCTCCAGTTTGTACCTATTGTCAGCTTTAGGTCATCTTCCTATCACGAGTAACTCTTCTCCAGTTCGTACCTATTGTCAGCTTTAGGTCATCTTCCTATCACGAGTAACTCTTCTCCAGTTCATACCTATTGTCAGCTTTGGGTCATCTTCCTATCACAAGTAACTCTTCTCCAGTTTGTACGTATTGTCAGCTTTAGGTCATCTTCCTATCACGAGTAACTCTTCTCCAGTTCGTACCTATTGTCTGCTTTAGGTCATCTTCCTATCACAAGTAACTCTTCTCCAGTTCGTACCTATTGTCAGCTTTAGGTCATCTTCCTATCACGCGAGTAACTCTTCTCCAGTTTGTACGTATTGTCAGCTTTAGGTCATCTTCCTATCACGAGTAACTCTTCTCCAGTTCGTACCTATTTTCAGCTTTAGGTCATCTTCCTATCACAAGTAACTCTTCTCCAGTTCGTACCTATTGTCAGCTTTAGGTCATCTTCCCATCTCGTTATTTGTTTTCCACAACTTCTTTTGCCGTCTCTGGGGTACCACTCGGTCACTTCCTTCCTCCGCTTTCCTTGGGGATCGCGCATCATATGGCCTGTCCATCTCCATTTTTGCTCGTCTGGTGCAGATGCATTAAATGAGCCATATTAGCATGACCACAGTGAAAATAGAAATTAAATTTATCTTCCATTTTATTTCCAAATAGACCACAAAAATGGACCAACGTTTCGGAAGACTCTCCTGCAACATTTGCCCCCATTTGACAACTATGACTGCCGCTTGCTAGCTGCAAAGGAAAAAGTTTAAAAAAGTGGTCTTCTACATATTTTTACCATTCATAGACGTACATACATAAACATACATAATGAATTTCTCAGCTTACCACGATCTATCTTCTGAGGGAGTGCCCTTGTGGCCCTATCCTATATGCCCCCCTGCTATTCATAAAATATTTTTTATCAGAGCATTCATATTTATTTTGAGATTGTGTTACAGTATCTTCCTCCTTCCATCTATCCCATACAAAGAACATAGCAATGAACAAATTCTAAAATTACATTTAGCTAAATAACTGGCTCAAAGTGGGCAGAATTGTGCATCTGCCACCACATATAGGAAAAGACGTGTTATTTGATAAATGGCTTTTGAAAAATTTGTTCATTTGTAAAGGATAGTGTAGGTAGGTTGATTGATGATGTAGGAAGGTATATTAGCAACGTCAAGTGGATGTAATGGGACCGTAAATATGAAGTTGTACAAAATGGATGATGAAAATAAAACTTAGACCTGCAGAGTGGAGGTGATATGTCACAGGTCACCAACTTCAATGAATAGAGCATACACGGCCAAGAACGAATGAATGGCGTAGGAAACGTATACCTATTTGTCGCGAGAGTTGATGTTATCTTTGTATCGGTTTGACTTTCCCGTCAGTAGGTAAATGTTTGAAGGCCACACTTATTTCCATGCGCATTCTGTACTCAAGTATGTACTTTGCTCTTTGCTGATCACGTATTCTGTATTCCACGTTTCACTGGAATTTGTCATTAGAGAGCGAGCGCTCGTCCCCGCTCGGGCCGCAAAATAATGCATTATCAGCACTGCATACCGACCGACATGCCGGAGCCGACTTCACCGCCCCTTCACGACCTCTGGTCTGACCTACATCTTATTGTGTACTTGATTACCGGCCTTGATAGCCCAGCCCTTTGTTCTTATTTTAGCTGGTGCTTGTATTATCTATCATAGGAGAGCCCTTTTCAGGTTTAATTTGCGCGATCGTTAGTTCATTAGCAAACCAAACAATCGACTATCAGAAGCATACATAAATACGAGACAAAACTGAACTACCACTAGTACTTTTCTTTATATTTTGTGGCCACGTCATACTTATGTACGTGTATAAGGGCTGGGCTAGCAAGGCCGGTAATCAAGTAGGTACACAATAAGATGTAGGTCAGAGGTTGTCAAGGGGTGATGGAGTCGTCTCTTCCGCTTCATCACTTCTCAATTGTCATCTTCCAACTGCTATCCAAACAATTTGGGTACCTACCTATAACTGGTGGTAATTTAAGCAAATCGAATTACATAAGCGAGCGATAGAACATTCCGCCATGATGACCGCCTCAAACTTTATCCTTCTAGCTAATGGGAGTTACGACACAGTTAATGACCTTATAATAAAGCACCCATTCTGACGAAGTTGAGTATCATCCTTCTATATTTAGATGACAAAACTGCGCACCATCTCAGCGCACAGAAATCCAAAGAGGGGCGATGGACTGAGTCAGTACGTCTCTTCTCGGTGTATTTCCTTAGACTTAAGTAGAAATACATAACATTGTATTTTTAAGGCTCTGATATTTTAAAAGAGGTACGGGGGAGTTTCTTGCCCTTCTTTGCTCCATCCCTAAGCCCACAACTTCCGAACGGGCGGTAGTATACAAAAATATTAATATTATATTGACGTTGACTAAGTAATATGTATGATTTTATGGTCAATAAATTTTTGGAACTGAACTGAACTCTAGAAGTTAGTCTAGTTAGTATCATGTTGACGGTGCGTTGTTCCCCTCAGCATCCCGGCGGCGAGGAGGTGCTGCTGGAGATGGCTGGCAAGGAAGCCAGCGAGCCCTTTGAAGACGTAAGCCACAGCTCCGACGCCAGGTGAGATCACCATTTATTTATTTAGCGTTTGGCCGCTGTCGTCATCGTCACAACTCACAGTACATAAAGGTGGCGCAGCTTGAGCAGCCATTGGATAGCCTCTTCGTCAGCGGAGTGGTCTTTTTGCAGTCCTCCCTCGATCGACCATAGACCGAGGACAGTCATCCGTGAGGTGGGCCATGCTCTGAATAGCTCCGCAGGAGGAGAAAGGGTTGTCTCTGTACCCCTACTTCACCACGATGACTATGTATAGAACCTAGAGGAGTAAGTAATGACGGCCACTTAAACGTGGTATTTAGTACTCGTCGCTCGTGGGATCGCATGTGGATGTAGCAGTCCTCTTTGTTGAGATCCTCGCAAACTGCGGGCATGCGGGCTTACTCTACCCGCTTCTTCCTATAGAATTTATTATATTGCGTACCTTAGGCTTGGGGTTGGGGCAGCGGCAAAAACATTAATAGTTCTATCTACCTTTGCCTGGTCATGTAGGTACTAGGTCCCATTAAGCGTCTCGTTCTGACGTGAAAATAACGTGACCCTCATGTAACCGTTCAAAGACCTTAGCGAGTCAGGAGAGCCGTGACGCTTGCATGCTATTGAAGAGACAATGCAAGGACATTGGAGATTCTATTCGAATGAGATGTACTCGTTTTCTTTGCCTCGGAATAGCTGGTTGGTTGTGACTGGTTTGTAATGATCTACTACGTCACCAACGAACGTCGCAATGTGTTTTTGTTTTTAAAGTTGGCAAACTCAGAACTCATGTTTAATCAAGAGTAGACATGTTGAGTTCCGCTCCAGGTCTTCTCGGAACTCTTACACAGATGTCAAGCCGTCCTCCAAGAATGCAATTTGAATGCAATTTTTGACAACATCTCTTCAGTTAGTTTGAGTCGAGGTTCTATAAGGCGGAGGAATCGATGAAGGAAGCATACGGGTGTTGCCGCCGTACCCAGTCGTTAAATTATGTTTCATTAGATCTTTATTGACCGAGCGAGCGAAGCGAGCGAAGCGTCTCCGTTTCAGGTTTGGGCAAAAATGCTTTCGTATGTCCGGTTGTTCTCCTCTACAGGTCGCATTTATGAACCGATTCTCGTGAAATTTTGTGAGCAGGTTGGAAAAATAAATAGAATTTTTTACTCGAGCCAGTTTTTTGATTTTTTTCAAAATGGCGGAGATAAAATCGCTACAACCCAAACGGCTCGATGGATATTAACAAATGAGGTGTCGTTGGATTCGTAAAGACCATGAGAGTGAAACAGATGAGCGAGCGAAGCGAGCGAAGCGTCTCCGTTTCAGGTTTGGGCAAAAATGCTTTTGTATGTCCGGTTGTTCTCCTCTACAGGTCGCATTTATGAACCGATTCTCGTGAAATTTTGTGAGCAGGTTGAAAAAATAAATAGAATTTTTTACTCGAGCCAGTTTTTTGATTTTTTTCAAAATGGCGGAGATATGGGGTTTTAAAATGTAAAAAAATCGCTACAACCCAAACGGCTCGATGGATATTAACAAATGAGGTGTCGTTGGATTTGTAAAGAATATGAGAGTGAAACAGATTATATAATTTTAGTAAAAAGTCAATAGGTTGTATAAAAGATCGCGAAATGTAGTTTACAAAGTTATTGGTGCGGCTACTTTCATACTGCATGTACGTAACCAGGTACATTCATAAGTTTGTATGTGTTATTGAAAGAAAATTATTTGGGTTATTTTTTTTATGTGTTTTAGCAGTTCAGCTTTCCCACTGACATACTCGCGAGGTCTACAGCTCACAGAGCCACTAGTGTATTTATGGTCAATAACAAAATTGAACTTTGAAACTTTGTACCTATTTGTATAAAAATTCTAATCTGTAATCTGTTTATTGATTCATTAAATGACTGAGTACGGCGATTAGGCTGTTATCAGCGGCATAACCGTGTGTGGAGTATTAGATCTCTGGCTGCAAGTTGTCACAGTTGTTCCCCTGCCCCCTATGGGAGAAAGCGTGACGTTATGTTAAGCTAACCACGTGTGTGTGTGCAGGGCGCTGATGTTGAAGTACAAGATCGGTGAGCTGGTGCAGGCGGACCGGAGCGCCGGCAAGGCGGCCTTCTCGCCCTCCTGGAGCAACGACCAGCCGCAGGAGCAGGGCAAGTGCGTCATCGCATAGACCAACCCCCTCCACCCACCACCCGCCACCCGCCACCCAACGACGACATGCTTCACATCACATCACACATCGACCCGAGACACGCCCGGTTTTCTGGGGGCTGATAGAGTTAAATCAGTTTCGGCAAATCACGAGCCTGTATTTTGAATCTCAGGGGTATGTGATTGGCTGAGGCTAATTTAACCAATTTGTTAACTTAATCAGCGGCCAGGAAACCGGGCATTTATCTAACGTAGAGCCACTATAACAGGTCACATTGGGAACTCCATCAAAATATAACGAAGTGACGGTATCAAAAGTAACGTAACGGTATCAATAATGACTTCAATCAATTCTCATATGGTACTTGAAGTCTGTATCTATTCTTCAATTTAATCGATATCTTGAAGCTGGGAATATGTCGAATGTGACCTCTTGCCATGGCCCTGCTATAGCAGAGATTATACAGTGTGCGCACATTATACAGTGTGCGCACATTATACAGTGTGCGCACATTATACAGTGTGCGAACATTATACAGTGTGCGCACATTATACAGTGTGCGCACATTATACAGTGTGCGAACATTATACAGTTTGCGAACATTATACAGTGTGCGAACATTATTAGACTAACTGTTACCTCTCATTCATCTGGCTCTAACATTTCAAGCCTAAGGTTTCGATATAATGGCTTATCAGCCAATAGATCGCATGCCAACTATCAAGTGTTCCCAAGGTGGATGCAGATAAGCAAGCATTACGCACGTGTCTCGTGTCTGTTATGTAAATCTGTGTTTCATGTTCCAACGTTGATATACCTACACTCTACATTCGATTATGTTAAGTCGTTGCTCGTGCATTCATTTCACTATCTGTTTATCGTGACCAAGACATAACAAATAAATATTACGATCTTAATAAAATAAAAGTATATTTTAAGATGTTATTTGTAGATAACGTGGTTTCACGCCAGTACTTATTGAAATCTTAGTTTTGTCCTGCTACAAGCATGTATAAAATTTTATCCCGCTTTGCCTTATTAGGTAATACTAAAAGTATCGATACCGACCGACCATTCTATTTAATACGCATTTACGATTAGTTACATAACCTAACTATAGCATGAAATGAGCACATAAAGTAGTTAACTCACTTGAGATTAGATGCAGCGATTCCTAACGATCGTGTCTAATAGATACATGTAAATCATTATTTTCATTAATTGATTCATTCAAAACTTACATATCACTCAATTTTCTGACACAGTTTTGATTTATGCACGCCAAACTTAAAAATATATATTTTGCAAGTCTTAAAAGTATTTGCTAAATTGCACAAACTTCTACGTCTTTGTGCAAAACATTTTAGGCCACCTTGAAGTCTTCTCTAAGCGCACAGTGAGAAAGCACATGTTTCTTTGTATCTAGTCGTAATATTTTTGCTTCAAAATAGTTGATTTAGCTTGAAAATTATTACTATGCGATCATGATACATGTTGTTTTAGATTAAATATAAAATTAACATACCTATTTAGATATCAAAGGTTGACTGTATATTGGAATCTTAGCACATAAAGTAAATATTTTGAATTATTTATAATAAAAACCAAAGGATCTGATTTTAATTTAAGTAAATGTTGGTGCTCACTGTACTTATTTGAAAGTTTTACTTAGATAGTTTAGAAAATTGCACAGTTTAGTTAAAGTACACATTATATTTGTTAATACTTTATTGCACAGTTTAGTTAAAATACACATTATATTTGTTAATACTTTATTTCTAATCAAGGTTTTTTGCCGTTGTCACATTTGGTGCTGATTTACATATTTTTTATTTTCATGCTTAGAACTTAGATATGTATGTTAAAATAGAAAATTATGTATTTACTCGGAATAAAGCGTACTTATTTGAACTAACTAGTTTTCTTAAATCCCAGACCCAGTATTAAGTACATCAGATAGTTAGGTACTTAGATACATGTGCTTCAACTAACCACATTCACTATTTGCTTGCTATCAGCTTCTGAATCACATTAGAACCTACTTTTACAATACTTAATACTTATCATCAAGCCAGTGATTTGTTTCGTTTCTGTATCCACCAAAGCATGAAGTCCTCAAATTAATTAATATCATCGTCGTCGCACTGATTCACCCAACATCATAAATAAGTCTTGAGACAATAAAGAGTACCTACAATACCTACAACTGCCTTCTAATTAAAACGACTCCAGTAGTTGGTGTAAAATACATGACACATACCTACGATAAGCCGCCAGTCGTAAGATAAGCGAGCGATACGATCGTTCTCGTAGTAGGTACAAGCCAAAGTTCATCTGATCACGACAAGAATGGTTCATACTCATAATAGGTTCAAATGGTAGCGCTTCCTTTCTTACGAATATTTCACTATCACCAATAGAATTCATTTAAAATAAACTGTACGTATGTAGGTAAATAGCCTTTGATTTAGAAAATTGCACTCTAACTTTTGAGCTAATTTGGTATTTGTAAGTCTTATTGTGTATGATTGGACCGGCCTCATTACTCGCTCGAACCCATCGAGCCAGCCGGAGAGGACAGTGGACAAGTGACGAAACATGCAAAGGAAGTGCAAAATCAGGAAGAGATGGAGTGATGAGTTTGGGATCATATCATGGGACAAGAAATGGAGGGAGACCGCTCAGCCCCCCTAGACAAGATGCAAAACTCTATTATCGTTCGTTCGCACGAAACGCTAAGAATATGCGATTTGACAGTTCGTCGCGCTACGCTACCAGCCAGCGTCACCAGATGAAACAGATGTCAAATCGCATGCACTTTGAGTTTTCTCTCTATTCGTCTTTGTAGCGTTATTAACTTTGTCTAGGCGAGGAGACTTACCACAACCTGTATAGCAATTTCGTTTACGATCTAGTAAAGTATCATCATTTAATACCTATTCAGGTATTAAATTCAGGAATTCGGGGTTATCTCTGGCTTAATTTTTTACAGGCTTGTGTGCCTGTTTTGATGTAATAAATTCGTGTACGTGTGTTGTTTGTTTCGTTCCCCGGCAGCGCGTGGCAGGCGTGGCTGGTGCCGTTGGTGCTGGGCGTGCTGGCCACGCTGGTCTACCGGTTCGTGTTCGTGTAGCCCCCGCCCCGCGAGCCCGCGCCCCACACCGCGAACCGCGCAGGTGGCGCCACCGGAGGCGGCCGGGCGGCGCACGCGCACGACGACGCACGACACGAGTGAAGTTCTGCACTCGTAGCATGAAGAGCGGCGCGGCTTTTGTCGCGGGAATGTGAGAGGGACAGCTATGCGTATACGTATATGTCTAAGTCCCTCACACTCCCGCGACAAAACACGCGCCGCGCTCCTCATGCTACTGATACTGGTGTTGACGAGACGTATAAGAGTTTTGTATGTAACACAATGCTTTGATGGCAGATCTATCAATTTTCAAGAGTTGCGTCGTTCATGTTAGGTTCATTATCCAGTTTTTAAGTCCGCCCATTGCCAGCCAGTCGAACTGGCAGCTTGTCAGCTGGCTAGCTGGCTTTGCTTCAAGGCTCCAAATAATAAACGCCACGCCCCGTTTCCCACGCGGGTTGGCATCGGCACAGCTGTGCATGCAACAAGCTAGAGTAACGATTATCGTAATATTATGCTGTTTTAGTGATGGCAAATATCCACATTAAATCGTCCCCTAATGGTCTTTGTTGTTAAATAGATTAATTGGAAGGACATCATCGCTTAAGAAATACTAGGATCAATTAAATGTGAAAGTTCAATTAAGAAAAAAAACTACAATCTACCAGTTAAATATATTATGATGATAGATAGACCCCTCTGCATAGTGCTATTTTCCGATTTTGTCACAATAGTATACAATATACCTAACGCATATCCATGTGATGCTTGGAGGGAACGCGGCCTTTCCTACGGAAATGTGATGTGATAATCGATGTGGTGTTGGCGGGTTCTAGACATGTTTTGTTAAAGCACTTTTATTTTTTATTTGTAGCAAACTTAGATCTATCACTTGTATGTAGCAATGTTGTAGTTAAACTACTGTTTGTTACAACGACGACTTGACTGAATGAGTAACAATTTTTTTTTAGTTTTGGGGCCGTAATTATAAGTTTACCCAAATACCAGGTTATGTCAATGGTCTGATCTTTGGAACATGTAAGAGCATTTATATTTGTATCCGTTAGTGGTCGCGTTAGGTAAACCCGTATCATTATACCATTGTTGGCCATTTTCAACATCCATTTTGGTGATTTTGTACAATTCTGCACAAACTATAAGCTATTCTTCCACGCATGTGTGAATTTGGCCTTATTTATTGTGATGAAGGCGAAAGATGTCTGATGAAACCTAATATTTAAATTAGGTTATTCTTTTTTATATTAGGTAAGGGCTCTGCATTGCTGTTATTTATTATTGCATAATTATATTTACAATAAGTATATGTGTTTAACTATAATTAAGAATAAATGAAAGCTATACTTATGTAATAATGAGATATAATACAAAAGGATATAATTTTATAAATATGTTTTATTTTACTACTGTAACTATTTGTGAAAGTTCTTCTTATATTAAAACAGTCTTTTAAGTTTAGGTAAATTAGATGCTATCTTACAGAAATAAACTAATGTATGGGGCCTATTCTGTGGGGCACACACACTAAAATTACTTGACAATATTAGCTCTGACGACGCTCTTACGCGGTTGCCATTCCATTTTTCGAACTCACTTTTGAATTAGTTCATCAGTACATTAAAATAATTCAAAAGTGAGTTCAAAAATGGAATCTATACAACCGCATTAGAGTTGTCCTACTTAATAATGTGGGCTATTCTTGAGGTGTCAAAACCACTAAACTAGAGGAACTAAAGGCACTAAACTGACAACCTTCAAATCCGACAGCTCTTGCGCGGTGGCCACAGATTCTATTTTCAAACAAGCCTTTTTAATTAGTTTAGTTAGTATAGTTCGTGTCGCCTTCAGAATCGCAGGCTGTCAAGTAATTTTAGTGTGTGTAACCTAGAGCCACTTATCAAACTAAAATAAATTACTTAATCAGAATAAAATATTTTGTAGGTATTGTAATAATGGAGTCTCCTGCAAGTCTCCGTGTTAATAACATGAGACACACACTTCTGATCCTTCAGACCTGGAAACAAAAATAGACAATAGATTACAAGGTAGGTAACCTGAATTATGAATGCTTCTTTGGGCACTGGTGACTGGTGATTCAGATTATTACCTCTAATCTGGGCCCCTTTAAATAATTTCCACTTATGTACTGTTGAACCATGCCCAGCCCTTCTCAATACACCAATAATTTTCATCACAGAGCATGAGTGGACATGGACTCAGTCACATCATTCCTTTATCATACATATACCAGGTTTATGAGCTCTACAACTGGTAAGCTATGTAAATAATATCCTGATTTATTAACCAACTTCAAAAAAGGAGGAGGAGGTGGTTATCAATTTGGTTGAGTGTTATTATTATACAATCTAATAAGAAAAATAAATATAGTTACCCAATGAGTGAGCAGCGTGAGCAATATGACCGCTCACAGAGCACACACATGTGTTGGCTGCATGCACACAGCTTCACTTCACAGTAAGCACAGCTTCCTTCGAGCACTCGGCACCCACAAAAACATTGCTGGCTTGTTGCTAGTTTTTCTGAAACCTGAAAAGAATGAAGCAGTATCAATTTTAAAAAAACTTCTTGAAAAGGTTTGTATTTTGAAAATGGGTAGTTTATAAACAAATTATTCTCTTTACACTTGACCATACAATTACATTCACTGAATAATAAAAGTTTAAGAATATTCACATTTGACTGCTTGTACCACTACACTAGCTAGAAATGGCTAGAATATCAGTTAAACTGGAGTAAACTTTGACAACACAAATGCAAAGAGACACCTTATAGCACTTACAATTGCACCACAATGGTCCAAGGCCCCATTTTTGTTGATGAAAAGTTGCTTCAAGTTGTCTTTCTTGTTATCATGGCCAAATTCTAACGGATCAGTGGTGACTGCGTCAGCGACAGGCAACTTTCTTGCTCCTTTGAATAACAGCTGAAGCGTTTTCTCTGCAAAAGAAGAAAACATCGACACCAAAAATTTAAATTATTTTATTGAGAATCTGAAGGGTAGAAAGAATGTACCGTAAACTTTCTTTAGCCTATCTTCGTTGCTGTTGTACTGTTTGGTTCCTACGTGCACCTTGCTTTGAGGAATGAAATCCTCCAGGAATGGATTAGCGCGCTTGTTGGACATCTTCAAGTTGTTTGGATGAAACTGACTCGTTTTGTTGACGATTTGTTTGTTGCAGAACTGCCGTTGCTGCAGGCTATAGTCAAGCAACAGAAATCCAAAATTGAGGGTGTTTGATTGAATCAATCAAATGGAATCGAAGAAGAACAACAAACAAATCCACAGCCGCTGTCACAGATAACAAGCCGCTCACAGACTTTATTTTATGCCGCCCGCGGGATTCTACCCGGGAATAATTCCATTTTGGGAAAAAACGCGGAATTATTCCGGGAAACAATACGAAATGGGAATTTATGCGGGTAAAAACGATTTTCTTCGTTATAATTGCAAAAAAGTACCGTTATAACGTTATGTCAACTTCCAATCAATATGCAGTCAATGTCACATTTGAAAATTTCAGATGGAAGCAGACAAATTCGCGTTCTTGAGAGTTTTTCGTTTTAGGGCTTGAAAACGTTTGAGATGAGATGAGATGAATTTGGTAAAAGATAATCAATTTTTTCTCACCGTTATTGGTAGACCAATTGTCTAGCCTCCACTCAGATGCAAGGTCACCGGGCTACCTGTGTTTAAGTATTGCTATAGAAAAAATGATAATTTACCTGCGCCAATCTCCCAAGATAGGTTTACCTTTTACAAGTAAGATACCCCGTTTGACGGTTCCTACTTATTTTTATTGATGATGATGTCATTAGTTGTGATGGGATTCTACCCGGGAATAATTCCAAAATGGGATTTTTCGTAGGTAAAAACGTTTAGCTAAGCAGGTCTTGCATTTGACCCATTTCCCGTTGTCTGATTGAGCTAAAATTTTGCATACGCAAGTGCAATATATAAGTTGCACATGTAAGTTGGATGACAATGCAATATTTTTCTAACTTGGGGCTGATCTGGTGATGGAGATGGAAGGTGGTCATAGGAACTCTGTCATAAAACGACGCAACTTTACCGAGATTGAGCTCGTTTGACTCGTCTTAAGAAATACTATGGTCCAAGAGTATTTTTTGTAACATAGAGCTGATCTGATGCTGGAGCCGGAAGGCGGCCAAGGGAATGCTGTATTGATTGGTTTTCGAGGGTAAAAAAGTTTAAACTACGCAGGTTAAACTTTATGAAGGAATCACGTCTAGACAAAAAATACTACAACAATTCAATCATCATACATTTATTATACATAATTAAAACAACTTAATGAATGTTTTAGTCACTATCACTATCTGTGTCAAAACTTCCTGCACCTATATCGAAAAATTCCACATCGTGGCTTTGTCCTTGCGATGTTGATGGCTGCAGATCATAATCTATAGTAGGACTTGTCATTTCACTTCTTGGGAGGGGACTGGACATTGGTTCCTCTTCTTCTTCAGGTATTTGTTTTTTGTTCAGCAAATTCCAATTATACGATATGTATGCCATTTTTGCGGCTCTCTCAGTTGTCAATCGATTTCGCTTTAAACTGTGGATGCGCCCATGTTTACTGAAATACCGTTCAGTAGCTGCCGATGTACAGGGCGCTGTTAATATTCGCACAGCAACTTTGCTCAGTGGTCTCGCTTTACAAATCCCTTTCCACCAGACTACTGCGTCAATTATTTCTAAATTACTCCACACGAAGGCTTTTCCCCAAAAGCCTTCTCTGGCTCTATAATTTGCCAAGTCTGCCATCACTTCAATATTTAACTGGCATCCAATGCCATGGATAAATTCCATGGCTGCAACTTCTTCGTCTTCCTGCAGTTCAACACCTTGGGTCTTAGGGTCCAACATATATGCGGCCAAATGTATGGGCTTAAGGCAGTTGTTTTTCCTCGCCTCCACTGCATTCAAAATTCGATTTTTATCTTCATTACCCACTATCCTGGTAGGATTGCAGAACGTAAACAACATCCTTAAAAGCCATGTATGCGTTGTTAATGTTACTATCATTACCCTCCAGCTTAAATATAAGCTCCGTGATAGGTTCTAAAAGCGAGGAGCATTCTCTCACCATTTCCCAGAAGTTTTCATCCAGTAAATGGCTTTTTGTCACTCTTGACATCATGGAAACACCTTCGTGAACTGCAAGGCACGTTGGACGTAGTGGGGGAACGCTCTCGCTCTCTCTATCACCACTAAAGAGATGCATATATCTCGCTTGCGCTGTCAAGGTCAGCGCTAGAGTTCCGTGCCGGTACTTATACAGCAATACTTAAACACAGGTAAACACAGGTAGCTCGGTGATTTTGCATCTGAGTCTGAGAGGAGGATAGACAGTTGGTCTACCAATAACGGTGAGAAAAAAAATGATTTTCTTTTACCAAAAGCTTCGAAATCTCAATAATTTCAAGCCCCAAAAACGAAAAACTCTCAAGAACGCGAGTTTGTCTGCTTCCAGCTGAAATTTCCAAATGTGACATTGATCGAATATTGATTAGAAGTAGACATAACATTATAACGGTATTTTTTTTTAAATTCTAACAAAGCCAATCGTTTTTACCCGCATAAATTCCCATTTTGGGTTTTTTCCCGGGAATTAACCCATTTTGGAAAGATTCCGTGGAATGTTTCCGACGGAATTATTCCGCGACCCATCATTACGCCCGCCCGCCCGCCGCCGCTGTGTTGTGTTGTCTGAGTAAGACGGAGTAAGACTAGAATTTATAAACCTGAATTCGAAACGAACGCTGCACCAAATGAAATGTCATCTTTCCGGGTTGATTTTGAAACGTGTTGATTGATATGCACACGATCAATATACTTTTATTATTACAATACTAATTACGAACGAAAATATAATAGAATAATTAGTGGAACTATTTTAATCCGGTTTTACTCAAGTAAGTACACCTCACCACTGTGATACTGTATGGCTGCCTGCCTGCCTTATTTACCTCAGCGAAAGATAGATTTCTAGACAAATTGCAAAATAATATTGGCATGGCAACACAGTCCGTCCGCCAACAGGGCACCTTCGATCGATGGGCTGCTGTCAAAAAATACTTTCTAAAATATTTATAAAATATCTCGTGATCCCTTCAGATAACATCGTCGCCCAACACATCTAGAAATTAGCCCTGTATATTTATTACACAAGTACTGTAACTGCGTCTATCGCGGCCACGGCCTTTATCAAGAAGTGAGAGTGAAAGTGCTGCGTCTGGATTTTCGCTTTGATGATAGTGAGTTGGCTATACGCGAAGATCGTGGCATATGCGCGGCGGGCGCAGGCGAATGTTACGTAAGGTTGGGTGGTGATGTCGTGGATGCAGGGCGGGCAGGCGGCCCCGCCGGCGCCGGAGCCCGACCCCGCCGGCGGCCAACGGCAGGTGAGCCAGGTTATGTGCACAGACGTCAACAATGACGTGGTACCAACCACCGCTTCCGTCCATAGCTTCCATACTCGTTGTAAACAATGTTGTTTGAGCAACATCAACTTTATTTCTTACATTTACCAAACCAGTTGTTTGTTCAATCAACCTCAACATTGCAAACATCTGATCAGTCAACCACGAAGTTACTTTGAAGTCATTGATACTCTCCTGTATTTTATAAACATTTGTTTTTCAGCCATACAGTAACCAGCAAAGTATGTATCCAAACTATCAAGACAATGCTACAAGTGCAGTACAGCACCCACAACAACAACAGTACTGGCAGATGCAACAACAGCCCATACAATACAACCAGCAGTATGGTCAGGTGTATCAACAACAACAGCAGCTGCAGCAACCACAAGAGTATGCCGCGAACAATGCGAACCAAATGTACCCACAGTACAACCAAAACTATAGCAATCCAACATACAACACTACACAACCTGGTTACCCAGCGCAGCAGCAGCAACAGAACTACTATCCCAACCAACCAACACAACAAAACTTTGCACAAGGCAAAAAGAAAGATGGATGGGAAGACAACTGGGACTGGGGATGGGAGGATCCATCAAAACAAATGAAGAATGCAGCAGCTAACACACAGCAGCCCACCACTGCCCCAAACACTGTGCCAAACCAGCAGCCAGCATTCAATAATGCTAATGTTATTGATGAGAGCTTTGTTTCCACTAACACATGGAATTGGAATGCAGAAGACAAAAACCAGACAAATCTAGTTCATACCAATGTGGCACCTCCACAGGAGATGAGACCGCCGGCAGCAGTGCTACCTACCGAGACTTATGCTCTGGAACATGCATTAAATGAACATCCCAAGAGAAATGCTAGCAACATGTCAGCACAGAGTGCTGCCGATGAAGTAAGGACATTAAATGACAAGGAAATTGTGAAGGAGAGGCTGCCTAACCTGGCATTAGGGAAGAGACTCCATTTAGAAAATTTGACTCCCCAGTGGTCAATAGAATCCCAAATGTCACAAGAATCAAGTGATGGTATCCAGACACACTCTGAAAGCACATATTTGAGTGAAAATCAATCTAGGAACTCTAATTCAAGTCCTGCCTTAAATGCTGATCAATACAACTCTCACTCTCTGGAGGAATCTCCTCAGAACACAGAGTGGTCGAGGCATTCTGTTGATGAACCCACAGTTAGTGATACCACCATGAGGAATATGTTGCCGGATGACCCTACAGAAGTCACCAACTCTCTGAGAGACATGAGTATATCTAACAGAGAAAACCCCCGGAGAGACTCAGTACTTTACAGAGACTCAGCTCTCTCGAGAGACTCCAGACTATCAAATCATGATGATATGGTGCAAGAGAATGGGATGCCACCAGTGATCCAACCTCCCTTCCCACAGCCACTGCCCTTCCTGCCTCCGCCACCAATGTCTGCAGTGTTGCCTCCACCACCTCAAGCATCAAACTCCTCTTCAAGCACCAATCCTTTTAAAAATGCTGGAGGATTTTCTCACAAAGCAACATCAGTTTTACCAACTCCTAGTCAGTTTCCACCCGTGCTAAAAGAGATGCAGTCACAACCGAGTGCAAACTTGACATCTCCAGCAGCTGTCAACATGGTCCAACATGGTCGCTCCCCAATGGGCTTCAGTGCCAATTTGGAAACAACTCCAGACAATTCCGAGAGACCTGACCAGCCCCAAGTCTCCACATACAGACCTGCCCCGTCCTCACAGCAAGTTCCAGACAACTTGGAAGTCGCACCCAGGAATGATAGGAATGAATACTTGCAGACGGCTCATCTGTCCAGCGGAGACTATGGAGAGAACACAGATTTCAGCAGAAGTGTTCCTCCTCTTGGATTCAGAAGGATGGTCGTCGGACAGCAGGAGTCGGAGTATAATCAGAATATGTCGGGAGATGAGCCCCCACCAGGACTATCGCGGATGGTGCCCGGGCAGCAGACGGAGAGCGACGGCTACAACCAAGGAGACAGCTATAGTCAAGGAGACAACTACAGCCAGGGAGACAGCTATATGGACAGGCACGCTGACGGCGGCCCAACGGACGGCGGCGGGCGCCCGTACCGGCAGGCCGACGGGCAGCAGACTCCCGACAGCTTCACCCAAGCGCCGAACAGAGGCACCTTCCGCATGGTGCCGGGCGAGAGCAACGGAGAGTTCGCGCAGTATCCTTCTAATTTCGGCAACGAGCAGCGCGTCGTGACGGGGCTCGACTTCGAGTACGGCGCCGCGCCGAGCGCCGTGCGCGAGCAAAACGTGGACGGCTCGGACTACACGGAACCGGCGCCGCCGCCGCGCGCTGCGCGCTCGCCCGGCGTCGGTGACCGGGGCGCCGCTGACGCGCCTGCCGACCAGCGCGAGGTCACGGTCGATGGGGAGAACCTGCAGGACCTCAGCGCCGTCTCCTCCGCCGAGCTGAGCTTCCCGCGCGACCTGGCGGAGGCCGAGGCCGGCGCCGACCGACACGCCGACCTGTCGGAGCCCGAGCCGCCCGCGCCCGCCTCGCGCCGCCACTCGCTCAGCCGCGCGCACACATCGGGCGAGGACTCCGAGCGCGACCGGCTGTTTAAGGCGTCACCGCGGCGCGACCGCGACAAGCACGCTGGCAAGTCCGCGCGCGAGCGGGAGCGGGACGCGCGCCTGCCGCGCGACCGGGACGACAAGAAGAAGAGCCGCGACTCGGAGCGCCGGCGGTCCGACAAGGACAGGAAGGAGCGCGACAGGGACGACAGGAGAGAGCGGGACGCGAGCGGGGACGAGCGCCGCAGCAGCAAGCGAGCCGCGCGCCGCCGGTACGACACAGAGGACACCGACTACTACAGCGACAAGGAGAGGGAGCGAAGGTCCGTATTACCAGCTATTACATGTCCACTTTCCCTTTTAGTTTATAAACGAAGACCTGTGCCATGATAACTTTCTCAAAAATAATGACAACTACGCAAATTAAGCTGCATCTGATATTCCAGGAGCTACCGCGAGAGCTCGTACACGTCCAAGCCGCCGCGGCCGAGCGACAAGGACAAGCGGTACCGGGACGAGCGCGAGCGAGACAAGACGCGCCGCTACCACACGATCGAGCGGGACGGGAGGCACGAGTCGCGGCGGGAGAGGGGCGAGCGGGCGGAGCGGGGGGACCGCCGGCCGCGCTACCGGGACATTGACCCCTCTGCGAGGCATGCACCCAGGGACAAGCGAGGTAAGAAATAATGCTACTTCTTCTCGTCATCATGTTTCTGCATTTACCCGGTTTACCTTAATGCGCTTAAAAAGCCTGGCGAAGGTTCAATAGCTTAGCGCATTCACAGTTACGGCCAGATACGTCTACCAAAAATACTGTGATTGGAGCAATTAAAGGGGTATTGTTAAGTACTTTATGGAGGAAGTGGCAATCTGGCCTACATACTCAACTCATAGTAAACTAACTACCTTATCAAGTTCTGTGCCAACTAAGATCTCAAGATCGCGATAACGAAATGAAACAAAAAGCGTAAAACATTGCCTTCTTTGCGTAAATGCCTTTTGTAAACACAAAACATCTGCCACGCAAACTTTAACACTTCGACCGATCACCTTGATAATAAGTGATTATCATTTATGCTTATTTTATCGGCGTACACCTATTATTTTATTTTATGCTTCCAGTCGTTACATTCTCGAGCGACACAAACACACAAGTAGACGAACAATCGACAGGTACAACAACTGGTAATGTGAGTGCTGTGACACACCGCGCACCTCACTTGTACAAACGTCACAAACTGCATGCCACAAATCAGTTGTGCTTGTCCAAACCAACGCCTCCAGAATTTGGCCCAGAAGTTGAGACAGAGCGAGGTATAGGCGTGCGAGAGAGAGGGGCAGAGATTAGCATGAACATTTTGACTTATGGAGGAAGCGAGCGAGTCCAGCTAAACTGACCTTTGTTGATTTGTTCATAGGTTCACTGACAGCTAAATACCTGTGCTTACTAGATGCGTTATTGTTCGTGCTTATTCCTCTAATTCTACCGCGCTTTGGCTTCGTTTTGAACCAACTCTTGGACCAACATCCAGTGGTCGCATCTCACGAAGGCGTGTTGGTCTTACTATTGCTGTTTTGCCTGCTGACATACACGATAATCATGATACTGAAACTGAAATAGAGATACTTGTTTGTTTCTGAATAGGAGCCATAATCGAGTGAGCTATTTCTAACCTGCCAATACCACTCGTTATTTTGGGCTGTTTTGCAAATTGATGTTCTGTTCTTTCTCACATTCGTTCCGGGCGGTATCGCCATACAAGCATCTCCTTCATCCGGGGCCATGAAGGAATTGATTCCCACTTCTTATCACAAGATAAGTTACATTGGTCTTGTTCCGTTTTGGTCAACAATACGCACGGCATGATTTGTTTAAACACATATTTCTCATTTTAAGATCTAAAGAAGTTATACTAAAAGCTGATACTTTGTTTAGGAGCATAAGCCCAATGCGTACAATGTCGGATACTGAAAGCGAAGCGAAGCTGTGGCAGGAGAAAAACGGCCAAGTGCGAGTCGGACTCGCACACGAAGGGTTCCGTACCATTATCTATAAAAACGGCAAAAAAGTCATGTCTTTTGTATGGGAGTCCCCTTAAATATTTAATTTATTCTGTTTTTTAATATAGCGGCAACAGAAATACATCATCTGTGAAAATTTCAACTGTCTAACTATCACGATTCGTGATATACAGCCTGGTGACAGACGTACAGACGGACAGCGGAGGCTTAGTAATAGGGTCCCGTTTGGCACCCTTCGGGTACGGAACCCTAAAAAGTATGGACATCGAGGGTCATGCGACTAATCCGGGTGACGTCATCATGCCCTTATTTTAGGTCTTAGGATAGGTTATCTTGTAATGAGACGCAGGCCGTTTGTCCACCGCCGCCGCCGTCATCGTCACTATAAGAGAACAGCCATATTTAAAATTATAGTAGCTAAAAACTGAAAACACACTTTGAATTAAATGAGCCCAAAGTCGATGGTTTTACAAGTAACCATCCCAGGGTTCCCTCTGCCACCAGACTAGCTCGATGGTACCATACTATTGTATTGTCATCTGAACTACATACACACACATACATGTTTCATAGTGATAGAAGTACTAGAAGTGGACGTTTTCATGCTGACGATGTTATTTATAGGTGCCGCCATCCACGAAGACGCGTGACGTAGCAATTTGCATCTTTGTCTTTCAGCAGAGTGCCCCGATGAAAGAGAAAGATGCAAATAGCTACGTCCTGCGGCTTCGTGGATGGCGGCACCTATAGTATAGTTACAACACAACCTAATACATCTAAAGCCCGGTCGCGGGGCAGGAAGAAATTCGTACAATGACCTTTAGCTACTTGTCTGTTTCGCTCGCGCGTAAAATACATTGCCTTCGCGCTCGAACAGTTTTATTGTGAGTAACACGGAAATATAATTAACGCGCGAGCGAAAGAGACAAGTAGCTAAAGGTCATTGTACGAATTTCTTCCTGCCCCGCGACCGGGCTTTAGGCGTGTTAACAACGCCGGCGCGGCGTCGAGACGTTTCCTATGGCCGTTCTCGTTCTCCTGACGGCGACGGCGCGCGGCGGTGGCGGACGAGCTGCCTGCCTAGCGAGGCTAGAGCACACACGTAATTGTCACGTTGTGATGTGAGCTTGTGTTGTGTTCAGCAGAGTACTCTCCGTCGCGGCCGCACTCGCGCGACGCCACCGACGACGACGCGGACCGGCGCGAGCGACGCCGGCACGCCCGGCACGACGCCTACAACTATGACCGTGAGTAGAGTAAAGGGCTCTACTCACGATGCAATCCGTCTCGCGATTTGTTGCTGCAACGGATTGCAGGCAGATTGCATCGTGAGTAGGCAGGTTGCATGCAGCGACAAGTTGCAAGACAGATTGCACCGTGAGTAGAGCCCATGACAGCTACTGCTGCCGCCTCTGAGGTGGTGTCTGCGAGAGGGCCCGGGTAATGCCGGCCTTCCACTGCGAGAGGAAGGCCCGCATAAGAGTCCCGGCTGGGGTGGAAGAATAATAAATAATCCCATGTCATGGATTTTTATACAGGGTGTCCCGAAAACAATGGTCAAGTCGGCAACCACTGATAGGACGCCACTGAATCTCTCTAAATAAAAGTGCCTCTCGGAATTCGAGTGTTTTCTAGTTTTCTGATTTTTTTTATTTTTTTTTTAAATTCGCCACTTGCGTAGTCTAGCTTGCTAATTGAGTAACCGTTTTTAGAGTGCTCGTCTTTTTTCCAACGTTTCCCTTCAGCCTCATATATCGCTAATATCTCTAGGTGCGTGACTTGTGTTGATTTTCTCTGTGTGCAGCGTACGCGGCGGAGGCGTACAGCGACCCGTACTCGCTGCAGCGGCGACAGTACGCGTACTACGAGCAGCTGCGGCGCCGCGACCCCGCCGCCTACATGCAGCTGTACACGCGGCTCGTGGCGGGGGAGCAGCCGCCGCTGCCGCCCGGCTGGGAGGGTGAGCGAGCGACCAAGTTGGCAGAGTCCCCACAGAACAGTTAGAATTAGTAACCCTTCGTAAAAAGCAGAGAGATGACGTGAGGAGCAAGATTTGTACTCTAAAACGCCATGGTTTCAGTTAACATACTTCTAGGTGGCGCTAATCTTAGAATAAATCTTATATATCTGAGCGCCATCTCGTGGTATTTGCAATTTTTCGATGGTGTTGAACCACCTGCACCGTCGCGCGTCGACTAGACAAAACATGGCATATTCGTCTACTTGATAATGTCATTGAACATTCGACGCGGCGTTTATCAGCGAAATTGTCATCTCTGACGTTCCTTACTCCCACAAGGCAGGAGAATGCTCATATCTGGCAGATAAAAATAACCGGTCAAGTGCGAGTCGGACTCGCGCACGAAGGGTTCCGTACCATTATCTATAAAAAACCGCAAAAAAAATCACGTTAGTTGTATGGGAGCCCCCCTTAATATTAAATTTATTTTGTTTTTTAGTATTTGTTGCTATAGCGGCAACAGAAATACATCATCTGTGAAAATTTCAACTATCTAGCTACCACGGTTCATGAGATACAGCCTGGTGACAGACAGACAGACAGACGGACGGACGGACGGACGGACGGACGGACAGCGAAGTCTCAGTAATAGGGTCCCGTTTGGCACTCTTCGGGTTCGGAACCCAAAAAAACTGGCGACAATAATAAATGCCTTGATTGTAAATATTTCAGGCTACGGCTCCCTCGGCTACGACTCGCGGCCGGACGAGCGCGTCAGCGTCAACTCGGGCCGCTCCAGCGCCAACGGGCTCACCGGGAAAGACACGTGAGTGCCGCGGAGTCAGGGCGGTTGTCGCATCGAGTCAGCTTGTCGGGCGTCCGACTGTTGTGCAATGAAGTGCTCTATCCATGCTTAGAAGCAACTCGACGGCTAACCTAAAATACACTTTTTAAACTCTAGGGATGTTACCAAAACAATCGGAAAGAATTGAAATTGTTTATTCAGTTGAACTAACAGAAGAGTTTGTCATCATCATCATTGATCACAGGGATATAATTAGTTAATTGTGAACTATATTGTCTATTCTAATGTCTCTTTGCAAATCTTGTAAAATTATTCCCGATTCACAAATGTTTAAAGTGTGTATCGATTCCTTTGATTAATCGATTTTTACTAGCCATATCCCATCACTAACAGGCTAAGATTATCATCTGTCAAGTTGCCTGTTATATTAGATACACTATGTGTGATGTCTTATGCCGGGGCTACATTATCGGGAAGGGATAAAACGATGTCTGTAAATCATCTCCATTTCTTTATCCGAACCTTCGAAACATTTTGATATGTAACGCAATACAGCTTGAAAATTGCTCTGAATTATGTCCTTAACAACCCCCTAAAATTTGACTACACCTTTCTGCTACACCCTGTATTGTGTAGTAGGTTAACTCTTTCGCTCACACGCCTGGCATCAAATGAAAGGTCAATCCAACTGACTGCGAGTAAAGCCTTAATAATGGTGTCAATTTAGAGTTGCAGCACAAGGCGAATTAAATTTCCTTAGTGCACTTCATTGTATAACATCGATACCACGCTTCATAAATAATGTTATTAGCGAATGCTCCATTAATAACAATGACGTCATGTGTATCAACCCATGTGCAACAGCGCTCGACTAAAATAGAAAATACATGCACTTATTACTTTGAAACACTTTTACGTGTGACACTGGTCACTTTAGTCTATAATCTAGACTCTAGACGATTGGTTTTGGTCTAGAGCTGTTCAGTCCCAATAACCAGTTGTAATCAAAGTAAATGTAATTAATTTACCGAAGGATTTCTCTCGCTGTTTCAAGTGTTTTTATTACATTTTGTTTTATTCATTTGTTTAAATGGCTATTGCGAAACGATTACTTTTTTATCCGCTCACGATTTCTATTACGAAGGCACTCAATGATATGCATGAAGTGTGAGTAATAGATTTGTAATTGGTTTCGCATTTGCAATTTTTCGTATGGTTTATTATTTGGTGTTGAGGCAGTTTGAACTGGTTGAATTGATGAACACATTTGGTGTGCACCATTCATCGGTGGTGTTATTTCCATTGATGCCATTACCCACTCTCATTCATTGCTGTCGAAGTTAAGTACATCTTTTGATACTGCATTTTAAACATAAAGAATAAAGAGACATGTTACTATCATTCCCGCAATAGCTTTTGTCTGCTCCACACATTGTCCCAAAATTAATAATAATAGATTGAGGAGGAGGAGGAATTTTACTTGCCGAATTGGCATTTCTTTCTCTCCTTCGACTAAAGGAAAGCAGATTGAAACAACCTCGATCTATCATGATGTGTCGTAAACATATTGGCATTTCTTTCTCTCCTTCGACTAAAGGAAAGCAGATTGAAACAACCTCGATCTATCATGATGTGTCGTAAACATATTGGCATTTCTTTCTCCCGTTTCATGGAAGAAAAGCAGATTGAAACAACCTTGACTACTCTATCATCATGAGATGTAAGAATAACGTGATATTGTGTTTTTTCGATCATATACAAAGTAGCCCAAATACTGAAAATTTACACAAAAACATAGTCAAAAGATGTACTTGACCGCACACCGCTTGACCGCTACGTATTGGGGGGTACTTCTCGCGTTATCGAGATCATATTTATGGTCGAAATATCGATGGGGAGATACATCTCCGTGAAAAACAGCAAAAAGCTATTCCACGACCCGCCGACCAAGCGAGATATCTCGACCCGTTTTCGAATGACATAAATAAGAAACGAGAACGTTTTCGAAGGAGATATACGTTATCAAAACCGATATCTCGTCTATAGAGATGATCTCGAGAGCGCGAGACATGGGGCCCCGGGTGGGGGCGGGTATGTAGTGGCGCCGTTGCCTGCACCAGGTACTACGGCTCGCTGCGGGGGCTGCGGCGCGCGGGGGGCGACTCGCCCCGCGACGCGCTCTCGCTGCGCACCGACCTGTCTGACTGGTACCTACTGCTCTGCTGCACCGATTATGATTAATTTTATAGTCGTAGCTGTATCACGTTTTTAAAACGAGTTTTAATGTCACTTTCCAAAATATGCGCTTGTTCCCTTATGCACTGACTTAAATCCACAGCAGAATCAACGCAGTTTATGACATATTATATTCTTTCTAGCCGCTGAGAGAATGCGATCCTGACACATGTATATGTCCCTATCTGTCCCGCGTTACTTTTCACTCTATCTCACTCCCATAAGTGACATATATAAAGTTTCCTGTATTGAAAAATTACACATCCGTCCGTCCAAAGTCCACGGCCCACGATTTTCAACCCCCAGATAGAGATAAAGTTCAAAACCTATGAGAATCCAGAACAAAAGTGCTGGGTCTTTTGAGGATGTTGGACGAGCTAGTACCTAGTAGCAAGACTGTCGATTTGCGTTAGTTAATAAGGGAGTGAACTTCTATTAAACAGTTTAAATTAATCTGTATTTAAGAGAGTGATACTATTCGGATTTAAGTTTGTTTTAATCCACATAGTCACACCCACCATACCCGACATATGTTGGTTTCGCACTAGTTGCACGGTCGTGATCACTATCATCCACGCCCCTGGCCCCATCGCATGTAGCGCACAGACCACTGCATATTTCACTGTATGTATGAGTGATTTAAAAATTATAAACCTCTAACAGATATTTTCGTAAGACAGACAATTATTTTTACCACCTATCTTATATGGAAATAGGGAAGGGAGGCCTTTGCCCAGCAGTGGGACTTAATGGGCTCATAATAACCAAATCTACATAAATATCCTCTGAACAAAAAGCTTTATAAATGCCTTGGTCCAGCTCAAAAAGGATGAGATGCTTGGCCTGACGGACAGGCCGAGACAGTTGTGGGCCCTTAGGAATTCATAAATACGCCTGTGTTAGTTAACTTGTCTTTGTACGTGTCCGTATCGAAGGCGCATCCTCCACTGAACAGACAATAGCGCGACACGACACGAGGCAGAGTTATAGAGAGAACAGAAAAAGAAAGCGTTGTCTTGTTTCTTACTCGCTCTGTCTCGTGTCCTCGCCGTGCCGTGTCCCGGACTAGTCTGTCCGGTGGGGACTGCGCCTAAGTCGCTCGTGTGCGTCGCAGGGACTTCAACACGGACGCGTCTCTGAACCTGCACCTGGACGAGTCGACGGTGCGCTCCGAGCGCATGACGCCCTTCAAGTTCTCCACCGCGCATGTCAAGGTATGTGACTATTGTACATTCCCTTCTTGGCTTCTCCTTGTACCCCTATAGGATCATTATTTATCTCGATCTGCACCGGGTTCCCCGCGTGTCTCCTGCCGTCGGCTTACATTTGAATCCCGGCGATTGAACCCTTGTGCCGCGGGAAGAGTCAACATTTGTCCTCTATCCCATCCTGTTGCGGGAGCACTGGGGAGTTTAGTGGTACACAATCAAAGTCAAAAGTTCTGTATTACTGTAGAACAAGCTTTTTTTGCCTCCTCTCTTGTCTTCTCTGTGGCTTACTAAGTATTGATCCAAGCATCTATCTATCTACTAAGTGTACCGTGTGTTTAGGCGGACTTATCGAGCGGGAACGTGGTGGTGGTCCGACCCTCGTACCCAGTGGACGGCGCGCCCGCCACCGTGCACATCCTGTCACTAGCAGCCGCGCTGCAGCACGACCCCGCCAGCCAGGAGCTGCGGGCCGCGCCCGGGCCGCTCGCCAGAGGTATACTGACCATCAGTAGTCATCTCACGCACCCCTTCTGGGGCTTAGGGAGTCGGGGTCTTCTCACGGGGTGAGGTCTTCCACTAGGTGGTCTGTTCGCCGGCCCGGCCACCAGGTCGCGTGGCAGGCGGCGGCGGCGGCGGTTTGGCGAGCGCGCGGGATACGGCGCCAGGTCTCGGAAGTGAAGCATTCGCACGCGCGAACATGACCTTCGCCAGCCTCTGGACAATCTGGTCCAAAGTCTCCATCTGAGGTCCCTCTGAATAGTCGCGTTCCTCTTGCAGATCCCGAGCTTCGCTCTCAGAGGGAGGCTGGAGGTATACTGAGCAGGGACGCTGCTACCACACTCGTACCCTGGACGGCGCGCCCGCCACAATCCTCAGTTGGGATACAGATAAAGAACTATAACCTTCCGCTCTTCTCTATCGCGAACGGCAAAGGATCACTCTTGTGATGTTCGCAGTTCAGTCCAATGTCTCGTACCCAACGATTTGCTTACTAAATGACTTTAATTGATCTCTTCGTTGGTCAGGAGTGACGCACAAGAAGAGCGTGGTGGAGTACTGCGCGGGGCGCGCGGCGGGTGCGGCGCGGCGCGGGGGTGACGTCATCGGACACGCGCTCGTCTGGCAGTTCCTCGCCATGCTGCTCACGCAGAACGGGGTGAGCACACATTGTGGCTTTTTTTGTATTTTACGGCTCTGGATACTGGTCCTCTAGCCGAATCTTAGTTCATTCGACCGACGGTCTTCAGGGTTTTTATTGTAACTTCTCACATCGTGAATATGTTTCTGAATGAATGATTGGTGATATAGGTCTGAGGAGTGTTACCAGGCCAGAGGATTGTAATACAGGGCCGTGAATCGCGTACTGAATCGCACGGCAATAGATAAGCGAGGGCGCTAAATTCCAGTTTGTTTGTAGCGGGAGCGGCGCGCCTCGCTCGGCGCTGTCGACGAAACCGCTTTTTACGCCCTCGCTATAGCAATTCGCATGCAATTCGCTTATAGAATCCGGGGCCAGGCCGGGGAATTGTGACACGCATCGGGATTCAGTAGGAACATCAATATGAATGACTGGCTAAAAGTGCCTCCACCACCCCGTATGGGAATAGGCGTGACGCTACGTTGTTATGTGCTAACTATGCAGTTCGATTGCTTACCCCCATTGGGTCACTGGTTCATTCGGCTCGAAGGACCAATTAGTCAGTGGGTTATTTATTAGTCCAGTGGTTGACCGTCAATTCCATAGTTACATTGACCGATATAGGGAAGTGCTCTATAATTTAGGAGCGTTCTAAGGTTTAGCGTGTGCCACGGATGTGTTGAACGTTTTCAGATGGTGGTCGGATCTGACATCGCCGAGTTGCTGATGAAGAACATTCGCGAGTATGAGCTGAAGCCCGCCCCGCGCCCCGCCCCGCGCCCCGCCCCGCGCAGCGGTAAGCAGGCGCGACGTGTGCCAGTTTGTAACACTTATTGATACGCTATATGTAGTTCATTATGCAACTAGTGAATAAAGGACGGTTTTAATGCGAGGGCCATAGATTAATCGCAAGCAAGTGTAGTATTATAATGACTGAATCAGTTCAAAATTTTTATTGACCATAAAATCATACATATTACTTAGTCAACGTCAATATAATATTAATATTTTTGTATAATACCGCCCGTTCGGAAGTTGTGGGCTTAGGGATGGAGCAAAGAAGGGCAAGAAACTCTAGACTAAGACATAATCTAATATAATAATATGTGTAAATGTTAACGTAGGTACTTTAGACAATAATATTCATACACCATTTTACTGGTAGGGCATAGCGGTAATCAAATTTCTTTAAGACCTGTGTATTTATGTAACCTATGCTCATGAAATAAACAATTCTATTCTATTCCCCCGTACCTCTTTTAAAATATCAGAGCCTTAAAAATACAATGTTATGTATTTCATTCTTACCTACCTAAAGATATGATGAAGTCTATTATTGTACCGATCGTTAAAAACAAAACCGGTGATCTGTCCAGCCTAACCAATTACAGACCTATATCCCTAGGGACCATTGTTGGTAAGGTGTTTGAGCGGCTGCTGCAGCCCGAGCTGTGCAGTAGTTTAAAGATTGACGAGGCGCAGTTTGGTTTCCGTCCCGGTCTCTCAACAGACTCCGCTATTATTGCACTAAAGTACACTGCCAACTACTACATTAATAGGGACACGTCAGTGTACGCGTGTTTCCTAGATCTGAGTAAGGCGTTTGACCTTGTCAACTACCAGATCTTATGGAAAAAACTGAATGAGTCAAATGTACCCACGCATGTAGCGGATCTGTTGAGGTACTGGTACGGGAACCAGACTAACAGCGTGCGATGGGGCGACGCACACTCTAGTGAATACAGATTAGAGTGTGGCGTGCGTCAGGGGGGGCTTACCTCTCCGGACCTCTTTAATCTCTACATGAATGGGCTGATTGAGGAGTTGAGGGGCACCAAAATCGGATGCCATATTGATGGGATTTGTGTAAATAACCTGAGCTATGCTGATGATATGGTGCTCCTCAGCCCCTCAATCAGCGGTTTGAGGCATCTGATCTCTGTCTGTCAAAAATACTCAGCAAGCCACGGCATGAGATATAACATCAAAAAGACAGAGGTTATGGTGTTTCGGGCAGGGAGGGGTCCGGAGACGGTGCCCCCAGTATATCTATATGATGGGCCAGTACGGGTTGTGCAGCAGTTTAGATACTTGGGGCACATCCTCACTGAGAAGCTCAGTGATGACCTGGACCTCGAGCGGGAGCGCAGAGCCCTGGCTATGCGATGTAACATGCTCGCGCGAAGATTCGGCAAGTGCTCTGAGGACGTTAAAATCACACTGTTCAAGGCCTATTGTCAGTGTTTCTACACCTGCCAGCTATGGACCACATACACCAGACGGTCCTATAACGCCCTCAGAGTACAGTACAATAATGCCCTACGTAGTCTCATGAGACTACCGAGACACTGTAGCGCGTCGGGCATGTTCGCAAATGCCAGGGTTCCAGACTTCTTTGCGTTGCTGAGGTCCAGGATTGCAGTATTTTGGGAAGCCCTTAGACGGTCCAGTAATGGTATCCTGGGGATCATAGTGAACAACATCTATAATAATAAAATACTGCAACACTGGGTCTCCGTGCACCGGGACGGGAATAGGAAATAAGGCTGACTTTTATTTTTATGATTTTTGTGTAATTTTAATTTTGATTCTATAATATATTTTTACTTGTTTTAAGTCAATGTATGGACCTTTTTTGGACTGAAATAAACAATTTTATTATTATTATTATTATTATTTCTACTTTACTCAGTCCATCGCCCCTCTTTGGATTTCTGTGCGCTGAGATGGTAAAGACCATGCAGTTTTGTCATCTAAATATTCTTTTACACTGTAATAACTTCACTTAGGCCGTTCTTCTTCAATAGGCTGTTTTTGACATAGTTTTTGAACCTCCTTCACATCACAACCGTAGGCAGTAATCCACGGTGATTGAATCGCGAGCGTAGCGAGTGATTCACGTGTTATAATCCTGAACGACGCGAGGGGTTCATGGTCCTCGCTATAAATCCGTTTTATTCAAGAATTGCATACTATACTTTAAAAACTATAATGGCCTACACACACTGGGACGGCATGGCAAAGGGATTTTAAGTTTTTACCAATGGACATTCAAACGTATCCCTATAGAAATGAGACATAAATTGATATGCTTTCAAATAATGCCGAAGCATCCCGCGGAATGCTTCGGGATGCTTCGGCATTATTTTAAACCATAGCAATGTATGTCTTATTTCTATATAGATACGTTTGAATGTCTATTGGTAAAAACTTGCCATGCCGTTCCGGTTTGTGTAGGCCTTAACTGGCCACTTTTCTTACAAACTATTGACTCTTTGATTCCCTTACATCCCATACATGTGTAACTGTGTACAGACAGTCGCCGCGGCTCGTCGTCGTTGTCGGAGTCGCGGTCGCGCGGCTCGCGGTCGCTCGACGCGTCGCCGCCGCCGCCGCCGACGCCCGCTGACGACGCCAGTGGTGAGTGATACCACACTTGACTATTTGTCTAGCTGGAGGGTGCCGCCAATCGAAGGATCCGAACAAACGAATCTAGTTACCTCTACTGATGTGCCGTTGTCGGCAATTTTGCCATTTGTCCGGCAATATTGCCGGCAAAGGCACATCTACTACGTGTAAATAAATTAACGCAAAATTAGAAACTAATTTGTTAGGGACATCATTCTTAGCAACTTTCATCAATCAGCTGGCCGACTCAGGCCAAATTGTACTGGGAAGTGAAAAATAAAGTTGCTCTGATCAAATCGGTTTCATAGTGAAAGTTGCTCAGAATGATGTCCTTAACAAAGTAGTTTCTCATTTTGCGTTAATTCATGTGCACCGTGTAGAGTCACCTCACATCGTGTTATTTTGCGTTAATTCATGTGCACCGTGTAGAGTCACCTCACATCGTGTTATTTTGCGTTAATTCATGTGCACCGTGTAGAGTCACCTCACATCGTGTTATTTTGCGTTAATTCATGTGCACCGTGTAGAGTCACCTCACATCGTGTTATTTTGCGTTAATTCATGTGCACCGTGTAGAGTCACCTCACATCGTGTTATTTTGCGTTAATTCATGTGCACCGTGTAGAGTCACCTCACATCGTGTTATTTTGCGTTAATTCATGTGCACCGTGTAGAGTCACCTCACATCGTGTTATTCTATTATTCCAATACAATTTCCATAAACAAGGGTAAAAAGAAACACATGATGATGTTGATTGATGA
>CAUOQF010000035.1:0-31443 GCA_963457715.1 Argyresthia albistria
CGCAACGTAATTAAGGCAGTAATTCAAATAGCATTGCAGGCGTAACCATGCCGAACTTCGGTCGCGTAACTTCGGCATAGTGTGGTCAGACACTAACCATCACTCAAACTCTGGAATTTGGGCGAAAGTCACAATACAGACTGCTTGCAATGAAATAAGTCCCTAAAGTTCAAAGTTCTTTATTACTATAGATATTAAAAATATACTTAGTACACGTCATTTGTGCCTCTTCTTTACATTGGACCACTGTGGGGAAAGAAGGGCAAGAAACTCCCACAGATTGACTTTCAGAGTTTACTAATAAAATAATATTAACACTGAGTTCAGTGTTAATTCCATGCGTTCTTATCATTAATATATTGTTGGATATCATAGTATCCCTTTTTATACAAAGTTCTTTTAATACGAAGAACTAACCTTTACGAAAATAGCACTCATTGAAGATGAACAAATGAATTGACTACCTGGTCGTCAGTAGAAGGCAGGGCTCCAGCCGCGGCCAGTTTGCGCTTCACCTCGGCCAGGCATCGCATGTCGCAGCCGGTCAGGTGGTAGCCGTCCGCGTGCAGGTCACCGCTGCGGATCACCACCTCTGTATCTACAGGTGGAGAATGAAAAATTATACAACGTGGGCATCCAGGGCTGGGAGTCACGTGCAGAAATGATAAAGGCTACAAAGAGCTGCTTGCAGATGGAAAATGAAATGGATAGAAAAAAAATAACCGGCCAAGTGCGAGTCGGACTCACGCACGAAGGGTTCCGTACCATTATCAATAAAAAACCGCAAAAAAAAAAAAAACATATTGTATGGGAGCCCCCCATAAAAATTAATTTAATTTTAATTTATATATTTATATTTTAAGTAAATAATATACTCAATATATTGTGAACATTTTAAGAGTATAGCTGCCACCATTATCAATATCGAGCAAAAATGAGCAAAAAAAACACGTTTGTTGTATGGGAGCCCCTTAATATTAAATTTCTTTTGTTTTTTAGTATTTGTTGTATATAGCGGCAACAGAAATACGTCATCTGTGAAAATTTCAACTGTCTAGCTACCACGGTTCATGAGATACAGCCTGGTGACAGACAGACAGACGGACAGCGAAGTCTCAGTAATAGGGTCTCAGTTTGGCACCCTTCGGATACGGAACCCTAAAAACGTACAGAAATGGCATGGAGATAGCTACAGTGAGGCGCAAAATGCCGGTTTTGGCTTATCGACAGTGCAGAGATGCGCCGCGCCGGCTACAAACAAACCGGAATGTTTCGCCCTCGCTATAGATAGCTATTGCCATGCGAGTCAGCAGCCAGCTCATGGCCCTGTGCTGTGGTTGTGATTCATATGTCTTGGAGATCCAGCTACTAACTTATAGATATAAGTAATTGCAAAATTGTAGTAGTCCATGAATGTATATTTCTTAATCAATGCAATTTAGTGCAGTGAAATGTGAACTGATATGCAGGCATCAGCTTTAAGCTGCTTGTGCATCATAAATAATAATAATAATGACCCTGTTGTAATGAGTGCACCTTTTCAGTGACTCAACATGATATATGTCAAGTTGGCCAGGCAAGCACTTTAACCCCTGGCACACCTCGGACACTCCATAGAACGCTCGTAAAATAATAACCTATTACTACTACATGATCAAATGATGTTTGTATACGTGCAAATGTGTGCGTAAATATTGCTAGGGCTGGTAGCGCGGCAAATGCAGCGATTTGCGTCGGGCGAACCGAAAGACGACGGCGCGACCCGAACACAAGCGTTTGCATTATTATGAAGTGACTTTGTAGGGGCGCTGCCGTTTCCGAATAACTGTCTAAAAGTGGGCACAGTGCCTTTGCCACCTCTTATGGGAAAAGGCGTGAAGGTATGTTATGTTGTTGTTACCTACTATTACTTATTCTGAAGTAGGTAAGTACACTTGGCGTGAACTGTAGGTAGGTACCTACCTATGTAAAAACATCGTTAGGATTGTACAATATTCGAATTTTATGTTAAGTAGGTACCTAGTCTCTGAGAGATTCAAAACAACCAAACCACTACAGGGTTCGAGCGAGAACTGGCCGAAGCTCAGTGTATGTGGACCCAGCTAATGGCGCGCCGTCGCCGCGACAAAGTTAGTGCGTGCGTACCTGGGTCAATCAACTTAACCCACACTTTTCTGTCAACGCACGCACTCCCTCTGAAAGTTCTTCGAGGACTAGCAGCTCAACGGCACTATCAAAGGACACCATACCGCGCCATGCGAGCAAAAAAAAAACACAAACGAAGATCTTCGAGAACGTAATCAAGTTCCCCGTAGTGCCTGCTAGCTTAGATAGGTACTATTGTTATATTCGTCAAATGTGTAAATTTAACCATTTAGCGTAGTTTAATAATAAATGGTCGGGGACAGCAAAGTGTGGGTAAAATAGTTGATTGACCCACCTACTACCTATCTTTTCAACTCGAAGTGCTTCGTTCGCGTTGTTGAATCGCACCAACAACGAATATCACGAAATGAATACCTATAGTAAATGTATTTAATTGATAATTATGTATTACGGAAGGTTTAGTACTAGGTATCTTAGAAAATAAAATATGAAAGAGAACCTTTAGAGAACCTCTCCTTTTTTGAAGTCGGTTAAAAATAAAATATTACGACACTGACTTATTATCAATTATCGTAGTCAGTAGCTAGTAATTACTACAAACATATAACTCTGTCTCTGTCTCGCACAAAGTCTGTCCTTGTGAGAGAGTGAGACACACACAGCAAACGCTGACCAAGTTACATTCCGGGAGTTAAGGTATTAGAATTTTTATTTCTCAAAAGAACAACAATAGAGTTGCTGTTGCTTACCTTCTTTCATCAGTCGGGAACTGAAAGAATCTCATGTCTTTGGTGTTTCTAGTTGACGACAGACACCCAAATAATGCACAAAACTTCACCATTGCCGGTTATTATTCACCGTATACGCGCGGTCACTCGTCAGGCGTTCAGCCGCGTCTATTGAACTTTCAACCAGTCCCTAGACGCCAGGGGTGGGGTGCGGTATCTGAATCAGCGCGGGGAAGGGAGTGGCCGTTCTGTACGGAGTACTATTATCTCTTCTGTGCCCCTGGTTAAGAAGAAAAAGAAGAAGAACATGTTTTACCTTCTTTGGTAATCTTTTCAAGTAGCGTCTTATTCCTCTTAATGATATCTGACTTCCTTTTCGTAACTGTTGGGAAGTCTAGCTCAACAAAGTTGCCAACAACCCGCATTGTGTCCCGTAGACGCCAGTATAGGGTGTCGAAGCCACATCCTAGGTTTATTATTTGACTGTGACTGCCACATCTCTGTAAATCACAAATAAATTGTTTATTGTACCTACCTGTTGTTTGAGTAATAAAATCAGAGAATTGAGGTCAGATTATAATTTTTTATTAAGTTTTTGGAAAATTGCTCATCAGTGACCAAAATATGGTGGCAATATTTATGCTACTACCATAGGTTTAACAGAATAAAGCTGTGACTAATACAGTAGCTTCTACGCTATAAATATGCAGTCCATTCCAAATGAATGTTTCACCACTTTAGATCATAGGTGTTCATTATTACAAGTACAGTTTTTTTGGCTCAACTTTAGTTCCTGACCTATTGACTAGGCTGTCAAAACTTTTTTAGCGTATAGTTGGGGTCATTTAATCATCTTCCTGAAAGTTTCAGGTAACGGAAATTAGTAGTTTTTAAGATATGATTTTTTGAAAATCTGAAAATATTGTAAAATTATGTAACAAAACGCAAAAAATATGTCAAAATCTATGGTCTGTGGTCAAAATACATTAGTTACGTTTCGTTGTATGCATATTTGAAAAGATGAATCTATTTTAAACGTAAAATATCACTTTTGATAAATTAAAAGTTGTAATTTTTCTGAAACGGAGTGCATTTGGGGTGTTGTCTGTCCAAGTTTTTGTTGGTTGGGCGGCCATTTTGAATCCGATTGGATCAATTATAGGTTACTTCCTGTTTGAAAACTAAAGATAGGTTTGTTAGGTACACACTTATAAGCAGAACCGGGAGCCGGAGCGAAGCGGAGCGGAGCGAGGCGACCCCCTACTTCTGGCAACCCCCCTCCAACCCCTCATCCCCTCCAACTCCCCCCGCCCAACAATGCAAAAAAACTTCAAAACTCAAAACTTTAAAAAATCATATCTCAGCAATTAGGCACTTCCGCGGGGGGGGAGAAGTAGGGGAGGCATCTGCCCCCCTCCCCCTTCCCCCCCTCTCCCCCTCAAGGTCAAGGTCAGTAGGTCAGGATCTAAAGTCCTTATATTATGTAACCTCCAAAAATTAAAAAAATCATAACTCAGAAACTATACAGTTCCGTTCGGGGGGAGTAGTAGGGGGGGGCATCCCCCCACCTCCCCCCTCCCCCCTTCCCCCCTCCCAAGGTCAATTTCAGTAGGTCAGGAACTAAAGTCCTTCCGTTTTTTTTTATTATTCCTACTATATTCTAACATGAATGAGGTGCATTGGATTGTTAGCATGTAAGAACTTTCAGATCCTTAAATACTGTAGATAGGTACCTCTAAGAACTGTTGTATAAATATCTCAAAGATGCGGACACGTGCGAAGTAACCCCGATTTATCTCAGGGGCCTTTCGTTCCATATGACGAACGAAGTACTCAATATAGTCATCGCGCCAGTACCCGAGGGAAACAGCGCATCGTTTGCACTCGCTGGCGTCAGTGTTGGTGGCGATGATTGCCTCATCCTCCGCCGTCCACGACCGGATGTTCTTGTTCTCCATAGCATCACATTCACCAGATCTGATGGTCTGCGACTGGAGTAGGGGACCAAGACGACCGGGAGCGTCACATACTACGAAACACTTGTAGTAGCTAAACCAACTCACAGTAACTTTAGAATGAAGTAATAATCACTAATAGCTGCTGATTTCAGTAAGAAAATGAGCGAAAACTGTAATTCACAAACAGCAAAAACACCATCCATCCATTAGAACCACAGATCAGATTAGTTTTCCAAATTATTTGACAGTATTGTTTAGGTAATGAACAAGATCATCCGACAAATTGGAGCGTGTGTGAAATTTTGACAATTGAGGCAGCAGGAGCAGGAAGTCAGGAAGGGAGCCTGTGGCAGGGGCAGGCAGGCCAGGCCCGCCCGGTCATTTGTATTTGTATTTTGTAATCTGTGGGCCCAGTGAGCGGTGACATGACAGGTGACAGCAAAACAAATACAAGTGTTATATTTTACTAAATTGTAATTCCTGTTTTGTAAATCTATTCTCAACTTTAGAGGATAGGTATTGTTTAAAAATAAATATATTTACACAAATCTCTGGATAGTGATAGTTGTGATTATTTTCTCAATACCTATTTTTAATCTTCCATGGACCTGCACCAATTTTTCGAGGCTAAAAGTTAACGTTGCCCGAAGAAGCAGTTTTGTTATATCTGATTGTTATCCTGGCCAATGAAATCTTCAAGCATGTCTGCAGGAACTGTGCTGCCCAAGATCTTAATAAGTGCTTTACACGAAGAAGATGCTGCTACAATAATTGCATGTTAGTATGGACTGATAAAATTATGATAATTATGTACCTACCTACGAGCTACGTATCTGCAAAGCCCGTGCCTGATACTGAAAGGTTGCACAGCACAATAAAGCTAAACACACAGCACAATGTCGAAAATTGCTGAATGAGATCTCATTGTTAATTGATTGTTCTTGCTTGAATGTTTATGTAGGTACATATATATCGTCACTGTTTCTGGTTCCCTCGACTGATGTTGGCCCAGAAGCAATGTATGTTCATTTGAAATTCAAGTTCACTAATGATGTTTTTTGTTTTAGCTATAATTGAAGACACTGCAAAATCAGAAGGGAATGAGGATAATTCATCCGAACCATTCCGTACCTGGCTTCTCGAAAACAAATACTACACTGCTCGTGTGTCCTTAGTACCATATGCTGATGATGGTCCTGTGCCTGACCTTAGCAACATAGAAGCTCACATTATCTACCTAACTGAAGATGAGGTAAGCAACAAATATCATATGGTTTATGTAACCTATGTATGTACCACAGATACTATAATATTATACTAATACAGATACTAGAGCTAAATATGACACCGGCGTAAACTGAGATGCTACAGAAGCTTCTTTAGTTCGAGGCCACTATTGCTTGGTGCAGCACCATTAAAAAATTGCAAATACCATGAGATGGGCTAGGATATATAGGATTTATTCTAAGATTAGAACCACCTAGAAGTATGTTAACTGAAACCATGGTATTTAAAGTACAAATCTTACTCCACACACCATCTCTTTTTTACTAAGGGTTACAAATTTTAATTCGTATGGGATGAGCACCCTGTGGTATGTAGGTACTAAAAAATGTGATAGACAATATGATATTTAATTGGTCACTGACATCTATGTCTGGCCGCTGAGATAATGTGATCCTGACACATGTCTGTCCAGCACTACTTTTCACTCTATCTCACTCCCACGATCCTGACACATGTCTATGTCCCTGTCTGTCCCGCGCTAATTTTCACTCTATCTCACTCCCATAAAGGGGATTGCATCCCAAACTGACATGTGTCAGGATCGCATTCTCTCAGCGGCCGGACTTACAATGTGGATACTGAATAGATATTAATTTTTACTATGAACTATATTTGTATTTGCCTTTTGTCCATGTATTTCTTTTTTCTGGTTGGTTCTCATTTTAATTGACAATTAATTTTTCATACAGATCACAAGGTTTCCTTGCGAAGTTTTCTATAGTAATAGTGATATGAGAATGTATAATGGATTTGGTATAGGAAAAAGATTTGTATATCGCGGCACAGTTATCGTGGGCTGCGTTTCCGCTACTGGATGACTGTAAATTGCGCCTATTTTGCATGAGCATTTGCATCCATTTAGGGAGTTGTTTACCAGTGGAGGTCTAGTCTTCTTTGCCTTATCCTTTTCCGGGAAAAAGGCATGAGCATATGTATCTAGCCCTGTTACATGTACACAGTGCACAGCTCCGGAGGTGGGTGCGGCCGCGATAGAGCGTCGCGCGGCGGCGGCGCAGGGCGAGGCTGAAGTCCGGCTCGTGCTCGCCGAGGCGCCACGCGAGGACGAGACGCTCGCGGGGGCGGCGCGGGGCGCGGGGTACGAGCTAGTGCCACTGCGGGAGGAGCCCGAGGTCGACGAGGGCGAAGACAACGAGACAGACGAGGTAGAGATGGACTTATACGGCATACCCCGCGCGCGAGCGGCGCTACACGCACACATATGGCCGGGCTTGCAACGCGTGGGAAGGCCGAGTAACACCCACAGCCAACCCTCGCAGGAAGAGCTGATGGTAGAGAACGCAGAGCTATTCGCGGAGGCTCTGGGCGCCCTGGGTGAGGTGCGAGACCTGTCGCCCACCCGACGCCGCGACCATGCTGATGCGGTGATGGGCGCCTTCTGTCGGGCGTTAGGTCTCGATTTAGAGGACCTGTAAAGTACACGGAACGGGCAAGTGGCAATGAAACATTCGACTGCATCCCTGTGCGTTTATTAAATACGACGGTTACATGAGGTGTATGAATCATACAGTGAACAGATATGTATTTTTATCGGTGCCTCATCTGTAGAGGAGTAAATATTTAAACTCGTACGAATAATTGTCGCGCTTCCTTCACAGCCATGGCAAAATTTGTTTCGTATACAGTATACATATGATAGAAGTCGCAAGTTATGTATTCTGTCGCACCACTCTTGTTAGTCTCGTCTATATTAAGCATACTAACCCCCAGTTTCTGAGACGCCGATCACAGGTCACGATTAACTAATCGGTGGTTGATTCAAAATGGCGGCACACGATTGCCTGATGGCGGCTCGGGATTGGCTAAAATTAGTTAATCTCTCTGTTAGCTAATCGTAACCTTGATCAGCGTCTCAGAAACTGGGGGTTATTCAATACGTAATTATTTTATGTATGTGTAGCTAACCCAGACAATGATATGCCATTGTATATAATATAATCATGATAGAGTCAAGACATGTAGGTATTTAAAATAATGTAAACAAGAAGTGTATAAATGTAAATTAACCATAAAAACATTTGCTAACTCATTTTTGGTTAAGTTTTGACTCTTGACTGTGTGTGATCGGTAGATTGTCATGTTTTTTTTATTACTTTGAATACCTACTTGTCTTGGCTATTAGGTACCGTCTGTATGTATATAAAAACTAATATAAATATAACTAATAACTTCAACAATTCTTTCATTATGCGCGTGCGTTGAACGAACGATATATTTGTCATAAACCTATTTGAACCAAACTATTGCCATAGTTCACAAAATAAAATATCACAGAAGTACTCTACATTGTGTTGCATAAAATCTTTGGAATCTACATTACACACCAACAAATATCACTAAATATAATAAATATTATTAAGTAGGTATAACAATAAATTCTAATATTCACTTGTGGTCATCTGCTCATGACACAAAACAGCTGTTCGTATTCATACAAACAATATAACAGCTTATAAACTTCATAACAATTTTCCTGAGCAAGCATAATTTTCAAATAATGTACCTTGTACTGGTTCAATAACCGCAGCCTTCTACCAAAATTGACTATTCCTATCACAATCTCTTTTATTCATAGCAAGCAAATCTAATATGGTAAGTGCACTTTAATGTAAGTATAGCTAAAATTATCCTAAAGAATGTCCTAAGCAAAAAATATTAAATGCTCTAATCAAAACGTCACAATTGCTTGCACCCATAACCAAAAAGACAATGAATTCATCATAGTACGACACTTGGAATGGAAATTCATAATATAAATTGGTCGCGAGAATAATAAACCAAGAATGATCATCATCCATCAAATTACAACATTCATAAATTCAGTCTCTGCTTATAGTGCAATCTATAGTCAAGCCTAGATTAATAATTATTAGGTATTTGAAAACTTTGTTCCGTCAATCAGTCCTTTTTGACTTTTCGCGGACCTATGTAGTGTCCATCTTTAATACTTATTATACTTTGTTTATATCAGTTTGAGGACAATTCGACATTTTCTGTCTGATCGTAAAGCTATGTTTTGTAATGTAAGCGTAGATAAGACATAAGAATGCATTGCTATGTATTAATTAATAAACTGCAAGGCAATGATATCGATGTATGTAGATCACTCGACGTTAATAGTCAATTCGTCACTATGAAAGCTCAAAGCAAAAAGATTTTGATGCATTTCCGAAACCTGCTTTCTAAACGATATTGAAACTTACGAGTTAAATCTATCACAAACCGAGCGAAGGCACTTCGATGCGGAGCGAAGCTCTTATTAGTATAATACTTAATTATTCTGGGATATCACCGGAGGGCGCAGTCTTGGGCTTGTGCAGCAGGTCGGGCCGTTTCAGCAGTGCGCCGAAGTACTGGCGGGCCAGCCGCGCTATGTACTGTTCGCCGAGCGGCCACCAGCCCTCGAGGAAACCGATGTGTCCGCCGCGGGCCGGCACCGCGAGCGCAACCCGCGTGGACCCCGCCGCCGCGTCCAGTGGCAACACTGGAGGATGACCACATAATGTTAGGTGAAATCTTTCTGCTGTGACGGACCGAGCTATAAGCGTAAAAGCCGACTCACTTGCCTGCTGCTGCGGCGATCTAAGAAGGGGGAGGTCGGAGCTGCTCTACACACAGACGCCTGTGCAAGGAAGGAATTGCTACTTCCGCCACTCAAAATCCAACTCGGCTACGCTAAACGTCATTTTCGCTTGATCGTCTCTCGAGATTATCGCTGCCCCTGCCGCAGGGCGAGCCATAAAAATTTGCCTCTGCTTGCCTACACACTTCACAATCAAGGAAGCAATTCAAGGTCATCCCCACTCTTTGACCGCCCCCCTTCCTAGATCGCCGCAGGAGCAGGCAAGTGAGTAGCGGCTAGAAGGCTATACGCCTTACGACCTAAATATCAACCGAGCCCGATGCATATCAAAGTTTGGATTGGATTTATTTATCAAAAATAAAATCGATTTGAATTTTTAGCCCCCGCCCGACGAAGGCAAAAGGGGTGTTATGAGTTTGACGCGTGAGTCACTCTCTGTGTCTGTCTGTATCTCAGCATGTGGAGCGTAAACGGGTGAACCGATTTGAATGTTTTTTTTTATTCGAAAGTAGATTTCTTGGAGCTGGTTGTTATGGTACCATTGAGCTGGTCTGATGATGGAGTTTAAAGGTTGGAGCGGGAACCCTATGATGCTTACTAGTAAACCCATCGAGTTTAGACTCATTAGATTCGTTGTGTTGAGACCTTTTAATTTCAAATGGTGATAAATCTGGAAGACTGGTTTTATGCGGGGGTTTTTTAATGCTAGTTATTAGAAAGACCGAAATGCGGTTTCATAAGTATCGTGTTTAGAAATACATACTCGTACATAACAAAGGAAGAAGTTAAAGTTAAACTTACCATCTAAAGGCTGGAAAGGGTCATCAGCAGCTTGCAAGCACAAAAGCGGCACTTTCACGCGCGCCAGCTTGTCGTGTAGCGAGGCGGCCCGGTAGTACGCCTCGACGGAACCGAAGCCGAAATGCTTCGTAGTGAACGCGGCGTCGAACTCGCGCACGGAGCGGCTGCGGTGCACGGCGGCCCAGTCCCACGGACCCTCACGCAGCGGTGAGTGCGCGCTCACCGTGTGACGCAGGTTGCGGGCCATGTGATACGACAGCAGCGCGTTCAGTGGCCAGCGCTCGATGCACTCCGATCCTGCGGACAACGATAGATGAGTGAAAACTGGAGTAGGACCGGGGGGTTTCACTTCGCTGAGTAGGTATCTACGGCTATACGCGCCAGTCGGTCTTTGCCAGATGGTTGTCGCTCGACTCTCGGTGCGCGGGCGAGCCGCGTGAAAACAATGACGCCGAAAACAACTGAGTGCGATTCGCAACCCTGATCGGCATCGTGTCAGTGTCTAATGGAATATGCGATTCGCATGCAGGCAAAGACAATTTTTTTTACACCTAATCTTGACTTTTGTTCGGGAGTGACCCTTCTGTACGTAGTACTATTAGTTATTTTGTGGTAGAACTAGGTCAACAAAAGCGAAATAACTTACCCCTAACAACGTCGAGTGGTGACGACACAACCAGCGCAGCTTGCACTTGGGCGCGCTCGCCGTATTCAGCGAGGTATTGTCCTAGGATGAGTCCGCCGAGAGACACGCCGACGGCCAGCAGCGGCCCGCCGCCCGCGCGCGCCGCCACCGCCGCCACCACCTCCGCCAGGTCGTCGTAGCTCACGGCGCAGTAAAGCCGCGGCGACGTCAGCGGCAACCCGCCGAGACCTCGCTGGTTGAACACGACACAGCGAGCGCCTAACTGACGGGCTGCTAAGGCCAGGCATCGCGCGTAGTCCGCCTGGGAACCGCCGGTCAGCCCCGGCAGTAGCAGGATAACGGGCGCGTCGTGCGGTGTTCCTGGCTCGACTGTCCAGTCCAGCGCAACTTGTCCTCCGTCTTTCAGTTGCAGCACTTGTCGTGAATAGGTGACCGGTGGCAGTAGACGAGACCTCAGGAGGGAGCCGAGTACGGTTTGCAAGCGGGCTTCGACGCACCACGGCGTGGGCCAGTAGCGCTCGCTGAGGAGCGGCAAGCTCTCCAGTAGCCGCCGAAACTCACCCACGCCACACACCAACAGAGGGCGCTGGAAGGACGTAAAATAAGAAATCATGCAGATAAGAAATATTTTTAAACTGGATATTACAGCCTGCTGGTTGCTAATTACCACAAATGACTATGTATACAATGTACAAATCTTACTCCTCACGCCATGTCTTTTTTACAAAAGGTTACAAATTCTAAATTATATGGCATGAGCACCCTGTGCACTACTAACTAACTAATAAGTATGTCAGTATAACTTTCAAGTTTATCTAAATGTATTTTGTGAAAATTCTAAAGAGCAATAATACAGTAAGTTCATGTAGATCACCACAAAAATTCAGTCTGCATTGTAGAAAAAGTCTGTTGACAATAATAAATAGCGAAACAAAACAATTCTCTGGCTTTATTTATGTAGATCTAAGTACATATAATATAAGATAAACAGCAGCATTTTAGTATTTTATTTTCTCTGTGTACTTTATAATAAGTAGGTACCTATATGGCCATGGGCTTGTATCGTGTATAGTAACAGTCAATAAATGGATATTCGGTTGGAGTGTAGATAAGGGGGCGCCATCCAACCAGGAATCATCTTATCTTAGTAGATTGCAATAATGATAATGAGTTTTACCTTGACCACTTCCACCAGGTAATAGGTTATGTATAATACTGATATGGATAGGCCTATAATCAACTCTTTTCTTCCCTCGAACAACATAAATATATTCAACATTTTGAAACAATTTAAATACCTAATATTAGAGCTACTACTTTAAATAAGGCACGTAATTCTAAAGGAAAGAACAAAATTCTAACTAAACTAAAAAGTTTGACAAGCGCTGCTGGC
The DNA here is from genome assembly GCA_963457715.1 of Argyresthia albistria. NCBI lineage: Eukaryota > Metazoa > Arthropoda > Insecta > Lepidoptera > Argyresthiidae > Argyresthia > Argyresthia albistria. The sequence continues at coordinate 12,521 of CAUOQF010000035.1, forward strand.
ACTGCAGTATTTTCGCAAAAAATCGTTTGACAGTTGTCTTCACAGAGTAAATACAAATTCTGCACCCTCCCGTGATCACCGTCCAATCGCGCGCGTCTCCGTCCGACCGACCCAACATGATTCGATGTGTGTGTGCGTGCGTGCACTGGTCAAAACAAAACTAATCTGGAACCAAAAAACTCCGCAACGTCACTGGTATCAGTCAGCTGTCATTTCTATCAACGCTGTCATGTCAAGTCAAGTCAACCGATTTTTGTAGATTTCTGGTGATATTTATTTTAATTTATTTATTTGTGTCGACAGAAGTCGTACACACGTAACGTTAGTAAATAGCAGCCCCAAAATTAAACACAAAATCATATAATTTTATAAGTAGCCAATTCTATGCGATAGCGTGAAGCTATTCTAGGTGCATTACGCATTCGCGGGATTTGCTTCTTGTTATTGAGTGTCCTCGTGTTTCGAAGTATCATCCGAAATGAAGGGTGCTAAGGTAGTCCTCGGTGCTGGTCGCTGCCGCCTGCCCGCGCTGGCCCCACGGTGAGTCCTGCATCCGCTGGAATCCTCGGTTCATCTAATTGTTGTTGTTTGTACTTCGGTCGCACCTTGGACTTTGCTCTTGTGTCAGTACTAGGGCGAACTAATTTGTCCAAGGCCGAATAAGGGCGCCCGAGACGTTGTCTCTTGCAATACGGAACTCCCGTTATCTGGAAATCCACCTGTATATTCATTCAATCAAGGATGTGGCTATCTTCACTACTGATAAGATAATAGTTTTTGTTTATGTTATTAATCAGTGTATCTATTACTAAAGTCCTAAGTTCTCAATGATGTTGGTCTAAGAGCAAATTATTATATCAAAGTATGTATCTATTGCCTTATGTAATATCCTAATTCTATAAACAGCTGTTTGATAACAAGGAACTAAATAATATCTTGGCACATGCTCATAAATACCCCAACAAGGTTGCTCATCTCCTACCAAATATTTTGTTACCCAATAATATAATTGATTTAATCACAACTCAGATCTAATTTATTGCTGGTATTTAGACTTTATTTCTTAATCAATATTGGTCTATTTCACCAAGAGTTTTTTTAGCTTTTTACAAATGATGTATAATCCACAGTCGCGGGGCGGCCACCCAGTCAAAGACGGAGTCTCGCGAGGCAGTGCGGCAAAGTGGGTCTTTCACCTTGAACCTGTTCCGTGGACAGCTTCAGCCTGCCCAGGTCTTCCCGTACCCGGAGGCACTCAGTGCTGATCAGAAACAGACTCTTCAGGTAAATACTAAAGAGAAGAACCCAGTAACTTCTTCTATTTCTAAGCAGATAAGAAGATTAAAAATGGTGGTTTAAGCCAATACCTTTTTCTACCCTAAACCAAAGACAAGTAGGTTATTACTTCAATATATTGTGCTGACATTCTTCCTACCTACCTACTTATCCAGATTATAGTCTGGTTTAGTTATCTCATAGATAAACATATAAATTTTTCATAGTTATTTGGTAATCTAAACACCTATGTGGTTCCTTGCAGGAGTTGGTGCCACCAGTAGAAAAGTTCTTCCAGGAGGTGAACGACCCCGCCAAGAATGACAATGATGCCAACATTGAGCCGAACACACTGGCTGGTCTCTGGGAACTGGGTGCCTTTGGTCTACAGGTACCATACAAGCTGATAATGAAACCTTGTTGTTTTGCTAACACATCTTCACATAGATACTAAGATTATTCTTCTCAAAGGACAATCTCCCGGTACTCTGTGTGACAAACACATTTTGATAAGATCGTTCAAGTTAGTTCAAAACCAAAAACAGCTACAGTCTTCACAAAATAAAAGGTCCGTTTTGACAGTTCACACCCATGAAGTTTAAACCCCTAACGCGTAAGTAATAGAAGCTTGTGTTGCGTGCTAGTCCTAGGTGCAACTTGTACCCTTTGCTTGTATGCAACGGTTGGCTTTTATTACCTACACATTAGGTGTTAAAACTTCATGGGCGCGAACTGTCAAACAGGCCTTTTATTTTGTGAAGACTTTAGGTACTGAGAATGATTTCAGAGTTTTCTACTACATATAACTATGTGATATACTGAAAATTAGGCAAAACAAATTAGTAACTATGCTTTAATCTAGGGATATTATCCTAGGCCTATTAAACATGATAACTTCTGTGATGTTTTATTGTCACTGTGCATCCCCAGCGAGAAGTTTCAACAAACAACCCAGGTCTAGAGGTTTACATGTTTATGATGTTACTGTTTCTGGTTCCCACAACACAGGGTATCGTGTCGGGCCAGAAGCAATGTATGTGACTATGTAAATATTTATGTTTACATTCCCCCCCCCAGGTGCCCACAGACCTGGGCGGGCTGGGCTGCAGCAACACGCAGTACGCCCGCTTGGTGGAGGTGGTGGGCGCGCATGACTTGGGTGTCGGCATCACGCTGGGCGCGCATCAGAGCATCGGCTTCAAGGGGATCCTGCTGTTTGGGACGCCGGAGCAGAAGGTGGGTACGCTGGTGAAGCTAGCCTAACCACACAAAGGTCTGCTGGTTCATCCATTCCACTTTCCATAGTTCTTTTTCATTGGTTTGGAACTTTATCTCGATGTGGGTAGATTGAAAATCGCGGGCCGTGGACTTTGGACGGGCAGACAAGTTAGAATGATAAGCGTGTTTGTGACGCCCGGAGCAAAAGGTGGGTACGGTGATAAGCGTTTTTAATTCGCTTTTATTCGAAAGAGAGCAAGTACTCTCTCTCCCTATTTGATATCTTCCATCTCCCTCCCGGAAATCCGTGGTTGGCATCCGTTCTTTCATCTTATGATTTCACATTCACGGTCTGACGGTCTGACGTTCGATAGATTTTCATACGGTCTGAATGCCCAGCTTATGAAGAATAGATAATCTCAATAGCGTCTCTAATATTTTTTCAACCGCTCAGAAATTCCGCTCTGTATCACAGATACTATAATATTATACTAATACAGATAGACCACCTAGAACAAAAAATGAAACCGGCGTAAACTGAGATGCTACGGAAGCTTCTTTAGTTCGAGGCCACCATCGAAGAATTGCAAATACCACGAGATAGCGCTAAGATATTAAGATTTATTCTAAGAACACCACCACCTAGGACCACCACGCCACCTAGGAAGTATGTTAACTGAAACCATGGCGTTTAAAGTACAAATCTTACTCCTCACGCCATCTCTTTTTTACGAAGCGTTACTAATTCTAATTTGTTTGGGATGAGCACCCTGTGTCTGTACTAATGCACTGCCAATCCCTCAGGCAAAGTACCTGCCCCGTGTCACCGGAGGCGAGTACGCGGCGTTCTGCCTCACCGAGCCTAGTTCGGGCTCAGATGCAGGATCTATCAAGTAAGTGGCCCTCAAAGGTGAGCAAGTCTCAACAGTATATCCCAGGGGTTGGTGATGAATCTCAACCTGGACCATCTTGAGCGGGCATTTTTGGATAACTCATACTCACTCATACTCACCTATAGGGCTGAAATAGAAGAATAGAAGAAATATTTAAATAACCGGCCAAGTGCGAGTCGGACTCGCGCACGAAGGGTTCCGGCGTTCCGTACCATCTATAAAAAACTTGTATGGGAGCCCCCCTTAAATATTAATTTAATTATTTATATTTAAGTAAATAAAATACTCAATATATTGTAGCGTCCACCTACCTGCTACCATCGAACAAAAATGAGCAAACAAATCACGTTTGTTTTATGGGAGCTTCCCCTTAATATTGAATTTCTTTTGTTTTTTAGTAAGTATTTGTTGTTATAGCGGCAACAGAAATACACCATTTGTGAAAATTCCAACTGGCAATACAGCCTGGTGACAGAACGTTCGGACGGATGAACGGACAGCGAAGTTTCAGTAATAGGGTCCCGTTTGGCACCCTTCGGGTACGGAACCCTAGAAAAAACACCTGTAACTCGAACTTCAATGAAATGAATGATCACTGACTGAACCCAGTTCCACTGTCACCCAATTCCTCGATGATTGTGTCTTTGGTTCGAGCAGCAATTTAAGCATTGTAAAGGTCCTAAATAAACGGACATAATAAATAATCTGTCCGTCACTCATTTCATTAACCAGGAAATAAAGCCAAAGACATCTGTTATCGTACTTGGCCATGACCTTGATCTTGTGTCGTATAATAGTCAGTCTTGCCTTTATCACATTGCTAACCCCATTTGTTTTCTGAAGCTCGTCTATCTATTGATAACCTAATTAAGATTAGGGACTAATTAACATCATTAGTAAGGACTGTGGACTTTCTAACGGTGAATGTAAATCTTGTGGAAACCTTTGTACCTATCCTCTCCACTCCACTCCACGGCTACCCGCCCGCCGCTATCTAAAGTCAAAGTCATTTTTTTTATTGACCATAAAATCATATGTCTATGAAGGAGCTTATGAAGGGACAACTTCCGTTGTCCCTGAAACGAAAGCTCATGGACATGTGCATTCTCCCCATCCTTACCTACGGAGCCCAGACTTGGTCTTTGACTGACGCGCAAAGGTTCAGACTCGGGGTTTGTCAGAGAAACATGGAGCGCAGCATTCTCGGTGTTCGGCTTTTCGACCGGATTCGGAATTCCGAGCTGCGCTCCCGGACAAAGATTATAGATGTAGCTCAGTAGGCTGCCCAATTAAAGTGGGACTGGGCCGGTCACGTTGCTCGAATGCTGCCAAATCGTTGGGCTAAGAGAACCACAGACTGGCTCCCAGTAAATGCAAAGAGAAAGCGTGGCCGACCCAGGAAGAGATGAGTTGGCTCTATGGGATAAAGAGTGGAAGGAGACCGCTCAGGATCGAATGGAGTGGAAGAGGGGGAGAGAGACCTTTGCCCAGCAGTGGGATATTACAGGCTCATAAAAAAAAATATAATCATACAGATTGCTTAGTCAACGTCAATATAATATTAATGTTTTTGTATACTACCGCCCGTTCGGAAGTTGTGGGCTTAGGGATGGAGCAAAGAAGGGCAAGAAACTCCCCCTGTCTATATGAGTTGCCCCTCTGTTACGCATAATGAAGAATTGAATATTGAACGATGTTGCTCAAACTGCTGGCTTTTTGACGTAGAATACTATGTTTCTCTTGGTTTGTTTACTTGTGTACTTCACGTCGTCATACTGAAGAGAAGGCTGACAGATCGATCTGTTATTCCGATTGGTACAAAACTTAACGGTGAGCCCCTGAGGGGTAATTGGACGAGTTTATGATGTACATAACACAACATAGCATAGCGTCACGCCTTTTCCCAAACGGGGTGGCAGGGGCATGACTGCTCAGCGTGAGAGACAGATCTGAGATCTGTGAGATAATGAGGGAAATAGAAGCGTGGGTCGACCAGCAGCCGGACGGGATGATGACATTACTAATATCGCGGGGAAAACCTGGATTCGATTGGCACTGGACCGGATAACTTTGCATAAAAAGGAGGAGGCAATACCGAGCGGTTGGTGGATATGTCGGCGGCCGATCGTAGAATCGGGCACATCATGATGTGCCTCGCCATTTCACGATATGCCCAAGCAATTACTGGGCACATCATAATGTGGCGGGTTTGAACGAAAACATGTCTTTTAAAAGCATTTTTATTCAGCACTACGTGGTGTTTTTTGTGTTATACATGTCAAACGAACACGAAGATTTTTCGGGGGCTTCGCTGCGCTCGCCTCCTTAGGTCTTCACCTACACCATTCACAAAATAAAAGGCCCGTTTTGACAGTTCACGCCCATGAAGTTTTAACCCCTAACGCGTAGGTAATAGAAGCGGTTTTCCTAGTGCAACTTGTACGCTTTGCTTGTACGCAACAATTGGCTTTTGTTACCTATGCATTAGGGGTTAAAACTTCATGGATGGGCGTGAACTGTCAAAACGGACCTTTTATTTTGTGAAGAGTTTAAGCTACCGCAATGTTTGTCTTACGAGATTTTAACGATCGGCCATGACATGATCATGATAATAATGATGATGTGTCATTCAGGTCGCGTGCAGTGCTATCGCCGGACGGCAAGCACTTCATACTCAACGGCTCCAAGATCTGGATCTCCAACGGCGGGACCGCTGAGATCATGACGGTGTTCGCACAAACGCCCGTCGTGAAAGACGGCAAGACTGTTGACAAGGTATGGAAGTTGAACGGTGTGGTAGTTTAGAAAACGATCAAGTCATATTTGCGCGACCTAATCAAGTTCCATTCATAATTTATTTATTGCACACAATTAATTGCAAGGTCAAAAAGTAAATAAAAACAGTGTACAAAGGCGAGCTTATCTCCACACTGTCACACATGCCACTTTGTAAAAACGCGTGTGGTTCATGATTTGCTAGTATGGCGGCAAAATCATTACATTCTGTACGCATAATTGTGTATATTTTTGTAATGAATTTGTAATCGTGTTAATGCAGTGGAATGCCTGCAATGCAATGAATAGAATTTGTACAGCGCATTGGATTAGTCAGTAATTTAATTTGAACAATAAATAAACAAATAACTGATTACTAGACACAGCCAGCTGAAACACAGTGGCGCACGGTGGCCTGTCTACCATGCGAGAGGTCTCGGGCTCGATTCCCGGTTGGGGATACAGAAAACAAAAGAAAAACACAGGTCTTGGATGTTTACATGTTTGTGATGTCGCTGTTTCTGGTTCCCGCGACACAGTGCATCCTAATGTGGCGTAACGCCAAATGTTTATGTTTATATTGACCGAGCGAGCGAAGGGCTCCATTTCGATAAGATAGGAGAGGCGGATTTTGCTTTTGTCTGTCTGTAAGGTAAGTATCTACAGGTGTAACAGAAAGGTGTAGTCATATTTTAGGGGGTTGTTAGGGACATCATTCCGAGCAACTTTTACTATGAAACCGATTTGATCAGAGCAACTTTAATTTTCACTTCTCTATACAAATCAGAGCTGACCGCCCGGACCAAAACGTATGGAGCAATGAAAAATAAAGTTGCTCTCATCAAATCGGTTTCATAGTAAAAGTTGCTCAGAATGGTCTCCCTAACAACCCCCTAAAATATGACTACACCCTGTGTTTATGTATGTCTGTCAGTTCCGGTCTAGGGTCCACAGTTTTCAAGCGATCCTCACAAAACTTGGCACACGTGTTCCTTGAATTAAAGTTATTTTTTTGTCGAGAGTTTTTTTCGATTTTCCCCTTTGGGGGTTAGGACGTCATCAATGTTTTGTATGGGATTTGAATATATTTTTTCTGAAACCTATCGTTTGGGGTATCAAATGAAAAGGCTTCTTAAGCCGTTTCTAAAAATCTACGATATTACCTTTCGGCCACCTGTTTTCTAAATATTCAAGAAATATTTTCAAAACATACCAAGTTTGGACAGTCTCCCCCGTTCGCGAGGTCTACTGCCCACAGGGCCACTAGTAATAATATTCCATTAGGCACCCTCCTATATCGTACGGTGCGTCCATCCAAAGTACACGGCTCGCGATTTCCAAAAGAAAGATCGTGTCTTTTGTGGACGTTGGACGTCTGAATACCTAGTCACAGATTACTAAATAGTTACTACGTAACAGATACTTCACTCAGTAGGAAATTTCCAATACCTACTGCTATAATAGCCTACTCCGTCGCGTCAGCAACCGCTGCATGCTAAAATGTGCCTAAATGCTCAAGCGTACAGTTGTGATCGCCTCGCACCGCGCGATCTCACACTAATCGCAGGGCTGCCTCTTCGATAAAATACGAACACAGTTCAAAACGTGCGTGCGCTTGGCTTGCGACAACCATACTGACTAGGAGTGAGCGTTTCGAAGACGCACCGTTTAAAAATACCGTTTACGTTCCAGGAACGACAAACTAGTTTTTCGTTCTCAGGAAAAGCAGTTCTTCTAAACCAGTCGGACGGCACCAACCGGTTAAGCGCCGACCGCTTCGAGCTCATTTGTCTCGTCCGCGTCCGACTATTTTCGCGCCGACCTGTTTGGCATGGACCGGTTTAGCACCGACCGCTTTCGTTTCGTCCGCGCACCGACTGTTTTCGCTCCGACCGATTTAGGCCGAGCCGACCGCTTCGAGTTCGTTCTTCAAATCAAAACCAGTCGCCAACGAAACCGTTTTGAATACCCGTTTTCGAATCGGGAAAACTAGTTTCGTTTCGTCTTTGAAAAAATGGAAGACGACCCACTCCTAATACTGACTTGGTCAGCCGGGCCAAAGCCGGGCTGCCCGAGAGCTCGGGCGGGCGGTAGGTAATTATAGCGCGCGAGTACATTCAGTGACGGAGGCCTGACCTAGTACAATTCGCGGTAACATGACGTATGCTTCCCGCAGGTGACCGCGTTCATAGTGGAGCGCGCGTTCGGCGGCGTCACGAACGGCCCGCCGGAGAACAAGATGGGTATCAAGTGCTCGAACACGGCGGAAGTGTACTACGAGGACGTGAAGATACCCATCGAGAACGTGCTGGGTGGGGTCGGGAACGGGTTCAAGGTACGCGCCAACCTAACCTATTCTAACCTACCCTAACCTATCCTATCCTATCCTAACCTCAAATCTGTTTAGTTACGGACACGTCAGGAAATAAAAACAAAGATAATAAAGGTACCTACCTCACTCACGAGGTGGAATTTATGGGAACTATAAATAACGGAACCCTAAAAAGGTATACGATAAGTTACTCTATGGTATACGCAGCCCTGCTTGTGTTTGTGTGTGTGTGTATGTTTGTTCGTCAATCATGCTTAAACGGATGTGGATGGAATTTTGGATACAGGTTGTTGATGACCTAAGATAGGTTGTTGATTAAATACGCATAGAAGTGACAATGGGCTAGCCTCTAGAACTCAAAATGCCTGGTAAAACTTTCACAAGCCTGGTCCCTGGGTCGAATCCTGGCCGACAAGTACATGAAGAGTATCAAATGCTCCGCTATGTTGTTATGTATCTACATGAAACACACGATTACGCGGGTCTACAGGATCCTTGCGATAAATTAGGCTGCTCGCTCCGTGTGGACCCGCCACAGAGGCCTTTGAGCAAAACAAGAAGTCGACACTCGGTCGCTCGGCCGCCGAGAAAACGCGCTGCCTTGCCTATGGCACGTCCACGCAGGCCGAGCTGCCTCGCGAGTGAATCCGCCTCTTAAAGTGGCTTGTATGTCCGTGGTGCAGGTCGCGATGAACATCCTGAACAACGGGCGCTTCGGCATGGCGGCGGCGCTCGCGGGCACGCAGCGGTCCGCCATCAAGCAGGCGGCCGAGCACGCAGCCACGCGGGTGCAGTTCCAGCGCAGACTGCGGGACTTCGGCACCATCCAGGTACTAGCCAGGTACCACCCGCCTAGCCGGCACTAGTACCACCCGCCTAGCCGGCACTAGTACCACCCGCCTAGCCATCAAGCTGCGGGATTTCGTCACCATCCAGGTAAATACAGCGCTACACAGATATCACTAGGCATGGGAATAGAAGCACAAATAATATCAAATCAATAACGTTAGCGATTGAACTTTCAGTGATTTAGTTAGTTTCAAGAAGGGTACAAACATTTAAGATGCACTTTATATAGGTACTGAGAATCGGCCTTGGGAGATTGCCAACACTTTTCACATCACCATTACGATCTAAGTTATTTGGGATTTTGGATCGATCTCAATTTCAGTATCTAGAAATGGAACCATTACCAAAATAAAATATTACTATACTCGTATTAGACCATACATCAATCTGATACAGATGATTCAATGCCTAATACACCTTATAATGATTGATGTTAATTGCGAAATCACCTAAGCTTTTTTATGCCTGATCCAATCCTTACTTGCCATGGTTTGCCAAACCTCTAGTACGGATAGAGAGGTTTGGTTAGCGTAAGACTCTTCATAACATTGTATATTTGTAGAGGTGCAGAGTTTACTGAAAACCCCATTCGTCTGACGACCTCTGTCAATACTAACAAAGGCTTGTTTGCGATGTCGCTGTTTCTGGTTCCCACGACACAGGGTATCGTAGTGTGGGGCCAGAAGCAATTTATGTGCCTGTATGTTAGCGATTGTTCTCATTCAACGCTAACACAACTCCATTGGTCGTCCACAGGAGAAGCTGGCGCGCATGGCGATGCTGCAGTACACGACGGAGACCCTCGCTTACATGGTGTCCGGTAACATGGACACCGGCGCACAGGACTACCAGCTAGAGGCAGCTATCTCTAAGGTGAGTCCACTTTAGGGCGTAGATCCCGGTAGCTTCAAGATCAACTTTAGGTACCCCACCCATTAAACACAAACACACATACACAAACACTTAACATCTAACCTATTCTATTTAATTTTCATATCTAAAGTCTTCACAAAATAAAAGGCCCGTTTTGACAGTTCACGCCCATGAAGTTTTAACCGCTAATGCGTAGGTAATAGAAGCGGTTTTCCTAGGTGCAACTTGTAGGCTTTGCTTGTACGCAACAGTTGGCTTACCTACAGTTGGCTTACCTATTACCTACGCATTAGGGGTTAAAACTTCATGGGCGTTAACTGTCAAAACGGGCCTTTTATTTTGTGAAGACTTTATATATCTAGGCTTTTACTTACCTATACGTCATGTTGACAGGTGTTCGCGTCCGACTCAGCATGGACGGTGGTGGACGAAGCGATCCAGATCCTCGGCGGCATGGGCTTCATGAAGGCGACCGGCCTGGAGCGCGTGCTGCGAGACCTGAGGATCTTCCGCATCTTCGAGGGAACTAACGACATCTTGCGGCTGTTTGTTGCACTCACTGGTAGGTTGACATTTTGACAGCTCTGTCAATTCAACAGTTTGAGAGACCGCAATAAGTGGCGTTATGAAGAGGAGGTCTTAGCTGAACAGTGGGGTGCAGTAGGCTTATCTTCTCCCGCGGTGGTCTAAAGAAAAATTACGTGATTAACTTTTGACTTTTACTTTGATATACCTATAGATAGATGATACATAGATTAAACAGGTGTGCGGCCGTGCGGCCTGCCCAGACCTGCCGCACAATATCTGTATAATCAGGAACGTAGATATCAATTAGACGCCGCTCTAATCATCTGACCAAATGTTAAAGGACTTATTGAGATGAATATGGTCATAAAAGATCCCGACGAATTCAGAACCTCCTCCTGTTTTTTGACTCTCCCTCCCGCTCGCACTTCTATTGTTCGCAATGTTTGGCCCGCCTGTCCTTATGCGAGCGAACCTATTAAAAATAATCATTCAACCTCATCCAGGTATCCAATTCGCCGGCTCCTCACTGAAGGAGCTGCAGCGCGCGTTCAAGAACCCGACCGCAAACCTCGGCCTGATATTCAGTGAAGCGGGCAAGCGCGCCGGCCGGGCGGTCGGCATCCGGCCGGCCGGCAACCAGAGCGTGGCCGGACTCATAGCACCGCCGCTGAGGCACCACGCGAATGAGCTCGCCAAGCTGGTACGTATATAGCGCTTACTTGATTTGTACGCCCTAACCTAACCTATCCTAATGTAACCTAATCTTTCCTAACCTAACCTGACCTGCCGGGCGGGGCGTCGGGACGAGTTCAAGGTACGCTCCCCTGCTAGTATGTGTGTTTGTATGTTTGTTCGTCAATCGTGCAACAACTGCTGATTAGTTTAAGATAAAAGTTAACACACAGGTTGTTTGTGACCTTGATTAAGATATGGGATACCGTTGTAGTTGATAATATAAACGGGAACGGCGGTAGTGTCGCTCCAGGAACTCAACATTTTGCATTGAATAACTGACTAAATGAGGCTACCACCGTAACTCTGTCTCCCGATGTTGCAAAGGTCCGTCGGGAAAATAATTGAACGAACTACTAATCCTCCACTTCTCTTTGTCAGGTGGACGCGTACGGTCAAGCCATCGAGGCGGTGCTCGTGAAGTACGGCCGCGGGGTGGTGGACGAGCAGTTCGTACTCAACCGGCTCGCGTCCGCCGCCATAGACGTGTACACCGCGGCGTGCGTACTGTCGCGCGCCTCGCGGGCCGTGACCCTCGGCCTGCCCACTGCCGCCGACGAGGTCAGTCCTGCACTAGTAGTATGTACATCGACGATATGTGTCTGTGTATTAACAAGTATCCCCTGTACCCAGTACAGTAATTTGTAAACTCGCAAACTGTTGTTTTGGAAAATAAAGTTTTTTTGATTATGATTATGATTAAAGTTTTTCTGTATTTCCCAGGTCCGGCTAGCAGACGCGTGGGCGCACGAAGCCCTGGGCCGCGTGCCGTCCCTCCTCGCCGCGGCACAGGCCCCGCCCGCGCTCGCGCAGTACGCGCGGCTGGCCAGCCTGGGCCAGGACGTGGCCGACCGCGGCGCTCAGCTCACTCTCAACCCGCTTAACTTGTAGACGAGACAAACCCGTCCACTTGTAGCTGCCGTTGCGATGCCCCCCTAACTTCCGGCCACCTGCTCTCGTGCCCGACTTCCTGCACACACGCCGACCTTATGCAGGCTAACGACAAAGCCATCGCGGTGGCTGACGACGGGAAGGATCGACTATGATTCTTCCTACGTCAACTTATGTATCCACACGAAGATGATGATGAACTTGTAGGCTAGGCGAGACGGCGAGCGGGCAGATTTGCACGGGATGGGGCTGGCTTCACGACCAATCAGCCGGCTTTTACTGGGCCGGATTGACTTGGAAATAATCTGGCTTCACACAGACAGCGTCAATAAATGCCGCCCTGTTCTCAGGCTGAGTGGCAGAGGTGTGCTTGTAATCAATATTGTTATCGTAGTCCATTTTGCTTGACAAACAGCTAACAAAGCACATGATTCCTGGGTTATTCAGTATATTATATTATGTGATGTAAAAAACGTAATTTAGGTTACAGACGAAACCGGGATCCATGGAATCTTTGTAATTTATTATCTTGGGTTGCTAAAACTTCTCGCGCATGATTTTTTTTAATGAACTTGAGATAAATTGTAATCAAAAGCTTAAAATCACTTCTTTTCTAATGAACTTGAGATAGATTATAATCAAAAGCTTAAAATCGCTTCTTATCGTGTGTTTTAGGCAGACAAAAGTGCAAACCGGTATTGGAACACTAGATTAATGTACTAAGTCAAACTTAGTGCGGTGAAACCTTATGAGATAACCTCGAGAGAACCTCGTAGTCTGTAAGAGTAGACGTGTCGTGTATTTTATTTGTAACGTGAATCGCTGAAACTATTTTGATAATGATGTTGATGTTATTTATTGTATAATAGTATATTTTTACGTATTATTCCTTTGTTTCAATGAGTATCCTCTTAACTTTAGAATAAATTAGTGCTATCGCATTTTATGGGGAAATGTTTTAGTAATGATTGTAATAACCGGCCAAGTGACTCGCGCACGAAGGGTATCTATAAAAAACCGCAAAAAAAAAACACCTTAGTTGTATGGGAGCCCTCCTTAATATTAAATTTCTTTTGTTTTTTAGTATTTGTTGTTATAGCGGCAACAGAAATACATCATCTGTGAAAATTTCAACTGTCTAGCTACCACGGTTCATGAGATACAGCCTGGTGACAGACAGACAGACAGAGAGTTCAGTTCAGTTCAAAAATTTTATTGACCATAAAATCATACATATTACTTAGTCAACGTCAATATAATATTAATATTTTTGTATACTACCGCCCGTTCGGAAGTTGTGGGCTTAGGGATGGAGCAAAGAAGGGCAAGAAACCTCCCCCGTACCTCTTTTAAAATATCAGAGCCTTAAAAATACAATGTTATGTATTTCTACTTAAGTCTAAGGAAATACACCGAGGAGAGACGTACTGACTCAGTCCATCGCCCCTCTTTGGATTTCTGTGCGCTGAGATGGTAAAGACCATGCAGTTTTGTCATCTAAATATTCTTTTACACTGTAATATGACTTCTTCAATAGGCCGTTTTTGACATAGTTTTTGAACCTCCTTTCTGGTAGGTCCGTTGCTTCATTAGGTATTTTATTATAAAAACTAACACATACTCCCATAAAAGAGTGAGCAACCTTACTCAGTCTGAACGCGGGCATAGCAATCTTATTTCTATTTCTAGTGCCAATACTATGATTATGACCTAAAGTCTTAAATAAACCTATGTTTTTTCTGGTATACATGATATTTTCATAAATGTATTGACAGGTAACAGTAAGTATATTGATATTTTTGAATTTGTCCCTTAGTGATTGCCTAGCATCTAGTTGATAGATAGCCCGAATGGCCCTTTTTTGTAAGACAAATATTGTGTTTATATCTGCCGCTCTCCCCCAAAGAAGTATTCCGTAAGACATAATACTATGGAAATAACTAAAGTAAACCAATCTGGCAGTTCCTACATCTGTGATGTGTCTGATTTGCCTGACCGCATAAGCAGCTGAGCTAAGTCTTCGTGAGAGACTAGTTACATGAGGACCCCCAGAGACAGACAGACAGACGGACGGACGAACGGACGGACGGATGGACGGACAGCGAAGTCTCAGTACCTAATAGGGTTGAGTACCCTTCGGGTACGGAACCCTAAAGATGGAGAAAAATAAAAACAATTTCATTTCAAAAACATTTAAGTATCTATAAAATCAACAATTTCTTATACCTATTTACATCTTTACTTATACTAGCGGCTATTTACATTATCTACTAAACTACTAAAGATTTACAGGACCAATTTAAAGACGACAAAACAGTCAGCTCATCGACAATCCGAGCAAACACTTCAAATAGGATTCCATTGAACGATACAATGAGCAGAATCGGGTATAACCTTATAACTCAAGTTCATAATCTAAGGACCACTTGCGCCATTCTGTTATCGTAGAGTTAGTAACGTTATTGAAAGTAATAGGTAATTATGACATCATACCCTAACTACGTTACAGAATGTTTCAACAACTCAACACGCCTACCGCAGGGGCAATTTAGGGTGAAAAAGTGTGTTAAATCGGAGCCACCTCCATTTTACCACTTCAAGTGCACACAGCAGGCGGCTCCAGTTTAACACACTTTTTCACCCTAAATTGCTCCTGCGGCAGGCGTGTGAGTAGCGGCTACAAGGCGGGTGCTCCTGGGGCCGGATTCTACACGTGAATCGCATGTCAATGGCTATGGCGAGAGTGCTAAACACCGGTTTGTAGCCGGCGCGGTATTAGACAAGCGAAACCTGGATTTTAAACTGTCGCTCTCGGTATTGTCTTGCGATTCGCTTATGGTGCTCCTGGGCCAGGTATTGCTGCAATATATAGCCAGCAACTATATCGGCTGGCTTAGTTCATTAAATATTGTAGCCTATTCATTTGAGCGATACGATTACATAAAAACTATTGATGTTACGCACATGTCAGAAAAAGACACCAATAGTTGCCAGCCACATATTGCAGTGAAAATATGGCCCGTTTAGGCGCACCTTTACAGAATCTCAGCCCTTCGAGGAGTGTTGCCTACACGTCGACCTGCACGCAGCTGTCCCAGGCCTACACGTCGACCTGCACGCAGCTGTCCCAGGCCTTCGCGTTGACCTGCCGCAGCGTGGCGCGGCCGACCTGCCCCGGCCCCAGCGCCAGCGTCAGCGGGAACCTCTGGCCCGGCCGCCGCGCGTACAGTGCGTGCAGGGACTGCTCCCAGCGGACTGGCGAGTGCAGCTGGAATGAGACATGCCAGGAAGTAAGGGCTGTGTACTGTGTATACAGTCAGTTTTAAGTTTTTGATCTGTGGCTTCTATTGTGTGTTGCCACAATAATTTCGCCAATGTCACGTGATGAAACCTGCACAACTGGGGATCACGTGGTACAGTTATTAAAACGAATCTAAGCTAAGCCGAGACTATAATCTAATATTCTTAGTAGATATAAATTTGTTTAGTAAGTTTACAGATGATGGATGAGTAAAGGAAAGAAAAAAGTTTAGATTGAGAGGACGATCAATGATCATTTGGCTGATGAGTGACGTTTACAGGGTTGTGCAACTTCTTACGCAACAATGCCACAAATCTGTCATCAACACCTTTCACTCCTCATTGGTCATGAGGATGCAGGATGTCCGGCTTTTTGACCCAAATGTTAGGTCAAACTCACAGCTCTGTCCGGCTTTTCGGTATGAGGACCTGGCAACGCTAGTCATGATTATGAAGCGTTAGTTCCGACTGTCACCGCGCGCAAGCTATAGCTCTGTCGCGCACCCTCTCGCGACTCTGCTGGTGCAGGAATGTATAATAAATGCGGGGGGATGGCGCAAGCCGCCCCTGAATTTAAACGTAGAGTAATTTGAAACCGAAATGCTGAGGGTTGGTGCAAGCCGCCACTAAATTAAAACAGGTAGCAAGTCGAGATATTTGTATCCCCAAAAACTGAGGGATAGAGCAAGCCGCCCCTGAATGAAAACATAGTAGGTAGTAAGTCGAGATGTAAACCAAATGCTGACTGATGGCACAAGACGCCCCCTGAATTCAGTCATATGTAGCAAGTTGAGTAATTTGGAACAAAACTGGTACATACCTGTCTAGGCAGTTTCCTGTACACATCCTTAGCCGTCCGGTACGGCTTGGCGTCCACGTTGCTCCACACGGGCACGCTGGGGTCGCTCAGCTTCATCAGCTTGAGCGCGGCGCGCAGTGGCTCCACTGCCGGCAGCATGGCGCGGGAATGGAACGGGCCTGACACTGGCACGCGGATGGCGCGCCGCACGCCGTAGTTGGCGCCGGAGCGGGAGATGAACGAGAGGGACTGGAGGGTGGGAAATAAATGTAACCTTTTAGGTTTAGGTGAAGTGCAAAAAGGCGGCACTCAAAAGGGAAAGTGTAAGTTGATGAAGGGTTAATTGTCGGGAAGTTGGGCCAAGCGAACTGTCATAAGTTAATAGTTGTATACAGATAATTTCCTTTTTGGTTTATACCTGCCCCCTACTTTTCTTTTCAGAGTGCAGATATTTCTGCCAAATAATATTCCTACTCCTGGAAGAGGGGGAGTGAGGCCTTTGCCCAGCAGTAGGCTCTTGAAGTGCCTTCACCTGGCCCACATGAGCGTGGCCTTTGTGCTTATCCTCTTCGCCTGCTCATCTAATTCAGCCATCCTAGCTTCTGCACTAACTGGGCCCGAATTCTACTGTTCACAAGCATATGACAAGCCTGGCACAAACTTCAATACGAGGTATATTTTGGTATTCTACTAAAACCGTAATCCAGTCAAACTGGCGCCAGCGTAAGTACGTTTTGGGCGGTAGAACAAAGTACGCTGGCGTCAAACTGGCGCCAGCGTAAGTAGGTACGTTTTGGACAGTAGAATACGAAGTACGCTGGCTTCACGCTGGCGCTTGTGAATTGTATTCCAGTTTTAGTAGAAGACCAAATATCTTGTTTTGAAGTTTGTAGAATTCGGGCCCTGGGTGTTCAAGGAGCTCAAGGGTCGATGTTGCCTCTCCCAGAATAGCCGAAATAATACATAGTAGGCTCGTAATAATAATAATCAAATTCCTATTCCTACATCGCGACGAACAAGTACAAACCCTACCTCCTCATCCCCAGCCACAACCTTACAGTTGGGGTACAGGTAGTTGGCCACCTCACACACCGGCTCCTCCACGCCTCGCTCCAGGGCGTGGGCGCGCGCGTCACTCAGCGCTGCGGACAAGCGGTGGTCGGCTGAGAGGTAGACGGTGAGCAAGCCGCCGGGGGACTGCTCGGAGGCTGCCTGGAAATATATAGGGTATCACATGATTTTGTTTAGTGCAGAATACCACAGATACTATAATATTATACTGATACTTAGAATATGTACGGACAACATAACATAGAGCCTAGCCTGTTTCCACATGGGACATGGGGTGGCAGAGGCACAAGAGCCTATGTTAAAGAATATTTTCAATAGTCTTTTGAGTCACATGAGATGTAAATAATGTGTTACCCGTTCGCTGTAGGTTTGCCGGTGCGTGGGTGGAAATTCCACCTTACGCACAGATTAATAAAGCCCAACGCACCGGCAAACCTACAGCGAACGGGTAGTACAAAGGTAGATTATAGAAACCATAGATAATAAGAAAGGAGGATGCAAACTCTATGATAGAAACAAACAAAATATTGGATTACTAAAATCTGGACCTAGTATTCACAATTCTTTATTGCGCACAATAATTTAAACAGTTACATTAAAAGTAAACACATGTACAAAGGCGAGCTTATCTCTGAAAAGAGATCTCTTCCAGCAAACTAGTCAAAAAAGGAAAAATTATATAATGAAACGATAGGCAGTGCACAATAACAAGTTTAAATAAAATATAAATGAAAAAAATGCTAAATACAGATGAACTACTACATAATGATATACTACATACACTTTACATATAATAAATATAGTATACATACAATACTGTCATACAGAGTGGTCCGACTTCCAGAAACTGTTATTAGTGCACCATCTGTACAGTTTTAAAATAGACTTGACAATTTTATAAAACAAGTGCAGTGAAATGTGAACTGATATGCACGCAGCAGCTTGAAGCTGCTTGTGCATCATAAATAATATTAATAATAACTTTTAAGAAAGAGAGAATTTAGCAAATAGGAGATTTAAACTTGATTGTTACCTGCATTGCTGCTGCTCGCAACTGGACAAGCCTAAGTGCTGGTTCCAACTGTATCGCACCAGCTGCCACCAATGCTGTCACCTCACCGAGAGAGAAACCGGCTGCACCAGCCACCCTCTCCACGTGAGCTGCACGAGACTCCCGGGCCAATTCTAGTGCTCCTAGTGACGTCACTAGAATGCACACTTGTGCATGCTTTAATAACTCGTCTTCAGGGCCTTCTAGGCAGACACGGGCTACATCCCATCTGCAAAGAAAACAATGTAAAATCATATCATATATGTAAGTACAACTTTACAATTGAACTGGTTCAGTTGCTCAATTTTTCATTGTGAATTAGAAGCTATGAGGGAA
>CAUOQF010000036.1:0-19905 GCA_963457715.1 Argyresthia albistria
GCACCCTGCCTGGTATGTCATTATCTGGCATCAAGGTTAAAAGTCTGCCAAATTTGGTTTGGAAGGCTAGCAGCCTTTTTTTTAAATCTGGCAACAGATTTTAATTTCTGACATAGTGTAGAACGGCTAACCTTTAAATTATCGTGGTGTTACAATCATCTCTATGATGTACGGCACCCTGCCTGCTATGTCATTATCTGGCATCAAGGTTAAAAGTCAGCAAAATCTGGTGTGGAAGGCTAGCAGCCTAATTTTTTTTTTCATCTGGCAACAGATTTTAATTTCTGACATAGTGTAGAACGGCTAACCTTTGAATTATCGTGGTGTAAAAATCATCTCTATGATGTACGGCACCCTGCCTGGTATGTCATTATCTGGCATCAAGGTTAGAAGTCTGCCAAATTTGGTTTGGAAGGCTAGCAGCCTTTTTTTTTAAATCTGGCAACAGATTTTAATTTCTGACATAGTGTAGAACGGCTAACCTTTAAATTATCGTGGTGTTACAATCATCTCTATGATGTACGGCACTCTGCCTGGTATGTCATTATCTGGCATCAAGGTTAGAAGTCTGCCAAATTTGGTTTAGAAAGCTAGCAGCCTTTTTTTTAAATCTGGCAACAGATTTTAATTTCTGACATAGTCTAGAACGGCTAACCTTTGAATTATCGTGGTGTTACAATCATCTCTATGATGTACGGCACCCTGCCTGCTATGTCATTATCTGGCATCAAGGTTAAAAGTCAGCAAAATCTGGTGTGGAAGGCTAGCAGCCTAATTTTTTTTTCATCTGGCAAAAGATTTTAATTTCTGACATAGTGTAGAACGGCTAACCTTTGAATTATCGTGGTGTTACAATAATCTCTATGATGTACGGCACCCTGCCTGGTATGTCATTATCTGGCATCTAGGTTAGAAGTCTGCCAAATTTGGTTTGGAAAGCTAGCAGCCTTTTTTTTTAAATCTGGCAAACTATTTTAATTTCTGACATAGTGTAGAACGGCTAACCTTTGAATTATCGTGATGTTACAATCATCTCTATGATGTACGGCACCCTGCCTGGTATGTCATTATCTGGCATCAAGGTTAGAAGTCTGCCAAATTTGGTTTGGAAGGCTAGCAGCCTTTTTTTAAATCTGGCAACAGATTTTAATTTCTGACATAGTGTAGAACGGCTAACCTTTAAATTATCGTGGTGTTACAATCATCTCTATGATGTACGGCACCCTGCCTGCTATGTCATTATCTGGCATCAAGGTTAAAAGTCAGCAAAATCTGGTGTGGAAGGCTAGCAGCCTAATTTTTTTTTCATCTGGCAACAGATTTTAATTTCTGACATAGTGTAGAACGGCTAACCTTTGAATTATCGTGGTGTTAAAATCATCTCTATGATGTACGGCACCCTGCCTGGTATGTCATTATCTGGCATCAAGGTTAGAAGTCTGCCAAATTTGGTTTGGAATGCTAGCAGCCTTTTTTTAAAAATCTGGCAACAGATTTTAATTTCTGACATAGTGTAGAACGGCTAACCTTTAAATTATCGTGGTGTTACAATCATCTCTATGATGTACGGCACCCTGCCTGGTATGTCATTATCTGGCATCAAGGTTAGAAGTCTGCCAAATTTGGTTTAGAAAGCTAGCAGCCTTTTTTTAAATCTGGCAACAGATTTTAATTTCTGACATAGTCTAGAACGGCTAACCTTTGAATTATCGTGGTGTTACAATCATCTCTATTATGTACGGCACCCTGCCTGCTATGTCATTATCTGGCATCAAGGTTAAAAGTCAGCAAAATCTGGTGTGGAAGGCTAGCAGCCTAATTTTTTTTTCATCTGGCAAAAGATTTTAATTTCTGACATAGTGTAGAACGGCTAACCTTTGAATTATCGTGGTGTTGCAATAATCTCTATGATGTACGGCACCCTGCCTGGTATGTCATTATCTGGCATCAAGGTTAAAAGTCAGCAAAATCTGGTGTGGAAGGCTAGCAGCCTAATTTTTTTTTCATCTGGCAACAGATTTTAATTTCTGACATAGAGTAGAACGGCTAACCTTTGAATTATCGTGGTGTTACAATCATCTCTATGATGTACGGCACCCTGCCTGCTATGTCATTATCTGGCATCAAGGTTGGAAGTCTGCCAAATTTGGTTTGGAAGGCTAGCAGCCTTTTTTTTAAAATCTGGCAACAGATTTAATTTCTGACATAGTGTAGAACGGCTAACCTTTGAATTATCGTGGTGTTACAATCATCTCTATGATGTACGGCACCCTTCCTGGTATGTCATTATCTGGCATCAAGGTTAGAAGTCTGCCAAATTTGGTTTGGAAAGCTAGCAGCCTTTTTTTTTCATCTGGCAACAGATTTTAATTTCTGACATAGTGTAGAACGGCTAACCTTTGAATTATCGTGGTGTTAAAATCATCTCTATGATGTACGGCACCCTACCTGGTATGTCATTATCTGGCATCAAGGTTAGAAGTCTGCCAAATTTGGTTTGGAAAGCTAGAAGCCTTTTTTTTAAAATCTGGCAACAGATTTTAATTTCTGACATAGTGTAGAACGGCTAACCTTTGAATTATCGTGGTGTTACAATCATCTCTATGATGTACGGCACCCTGCCTGGTATGTCATTATCTGGCATCAAGGTTAGAAGTCTGCCAAATTTGGTTTGGAAGGCTAGCAGCCTTTTTTTTAAAATCTGGCAACAGATTTTAATTTCTGACATAGTGTAGAACGGCTAACCTTTGAATTATCGTGGTGTTACAATCATCTCTATGATGTACGGCACCCTGCCTGCTATGTCGTTATCTGGCATCAAGGTTTAAAGTCAGCAAAATCTGGTGTGGAAGGCTAGCAGCCTAATTTTTTTTTCATCTGGCAACAGATTTTAATTTCTGACATAGTGTAGAACGGCTAACCTTTGAATTATCGTGGTGTTACAATCATCTCTATGATGTACGGCACCCTGCCTGGTATGTCATTATCTGGCATCAAGGTTAGAAGTCTGCCAAATTTGGTTTGGAAAGCTAGCAGCCTTTTTTTTTCATCTGGCAACAGATTTTAATTTCTGACATAGTGTAGAACGGCTAACCTTTGAATTATCGTGGTGTTACAATCATCTCTATGATGTACGGCACCCTGCCTGGTATGTCATTATCTGGCATCAAGGTTAGAAGTCTGCCAAATTTGGTTTGGAAAGCTAGCAGCCTTTTTTTTAAAATCTGGCAACAGATTTTAATTTCTGACATAGTGTAGAACGGCTAACCTTTGAATTATCGTGGTGTTACAATCATCTCTATGATGTACGGCACCCTGCCTGGTATGTCATTATCTGGCATCAAGGTTAGAAGTCTGCCAAATTTGGTTTGGAAAGCTAGCAGCCTTTTTTTTCATCTGGCAACAGATTTTAATTTCTGACATAGTGTAGAACGGCTAACCTTTGAATTATCGTGGTGTTACAATCATCTCTATGATAAACGGCACCCTGCCTGGTATGTCATTATCTGGCATCAAGGTTAGAAGTCTGCCAAATTTGGTTTGGAAAGCTAGCAGCCTTTTTTTTTCATCTGGCAACAGATTTTAATTTCTGACATAGTGTAGAACGGCTAACCTTTGAATTATCGTGGTGTTAAAATCATCTCTATGATGTACGGCACCCTGCCTGGTATGTCATTATCTGGCATCAAGGTTAGAAGTCTGCCAAATTTGGTTTGGAAAGCTAGCAGCCTTTTTTTTTAAATCTGGCAACAGATTTTAATTTCTGACATAGTGTAGAACGGCTAACCTTTGAATTATCGTGATGTTACAATCATCTCTATGATGTACGGCACCCTGCCTGGTATGTCATTATCTGGCATCAAGGTTAGAAGTCTGCCAAATTTGGTTTGGAAGGCTAGCAGCCTTTTTTTAAATCTGGCAACAGATTTTAATTTCTGACATAGTGTAGAACGGCTAACCTTTAAATTATCGTGGTGTTACAATCATCTCTATGATGTACGGCACCCTGCCTGCTATGTCATTATCTGGCATCAAGGTTAAAAGTCAGCAAAATCTGGTGTGGAAGGCTAGCAGCCTAATTTTTTTTTCATCTGGCAACAGATTTTAATTTCTGACATAGTGTAGAACGGCTAACCTTTGAATTATCGTGGTGTTAAAATCATCTCTATGATGTACGGCACCCTGCCTGGTATGTCATTATCTGGCATCAAGGTTAGAAGTCTGCCAAATTTGGTTTGGAATGCTAGCAGCCTTTTTTTAAAAATCTGGCAACAGATTTTAATTTCTGACATAGTGTAGAACGGCTAACCTTTAAATTATCGTGGTGTTACAATCATCTCTATGATGTACGGCACCCTGCCTGGTATGTCATTATCTGGCATCAAGGTTAGAAGTCTGCCAAATTTGGTTTAGAAAGCTAGCAGCCTTTTTTTAAATCTGGCAACAGATTTTAATTTCTGACATAACCTAGAACGGCTAACCTTTGAATTATCGTGGTGTTACAATCATCTCTATTATGTACGGCACCCTGCCTGCTATGTCATTATCTGGCATCAAGGTTAAAAGTCAGCAAAATCTGGTGTGGAAGGCTAGCAGCCTAATTTTTTTTTCATCTGGCAAAAGATTTTAATTTCTGACATAGTGTAGAACGGCTAACCTTTGAATTATCGTGGTGTTGCAATAATCTCTATGATGTACGGCACCCTGCCTGGTATGTCATTATCTGGCATCAAGGTTAAAAGTCAGCAAAATCTGGTGTGGAAGGCTAGCAGTTTAATTTTTTTTTCATCTGGCAACAGATTTTAATTTCTGACATAGAGTAGAACGGCTAACCTTTGAATTATCGTGGTGTTACAATCATCTCTATGATGTACGGCACCCTGCCTGGTATGTCATTATCTGGCATCAAGGTTAGAAGTCTGCCAAATTTGGTTTGAAAAGCTAGCAGCCTTTTTTTTAAATCTGGCAACAGATTTTAATTTCTGACATAGTGTAGAACGGCTAACCTTTGAATTATCGTGGTGTTACAATCATCTCTATGATGTACGGCACCCTGCCTGGTATGTCATTATCTGGCATCAAGGTTAGAAGTCTGCCAAATTTGGTTTGGAAAGCTAGCAGCCTTTTTTTTTCATCTGGCAACAGATTTTAATTTCTGACATAGTGTAGAACGGCTAACCTTTGAATTATCGTGGTGTTAAAATCATCTCTATGATGTACGGCACCCTGCCTGGTATGTCATTATCTGGCATCAAGGTTAGAAGTCTGCCAAATTTGGTTTGGAAAGCTAGAAGCCTTTTTTTTAAAATCTGGCAACAGATTTTAATTTCTGACATAGTGTAGAACGGCTAACCTTTGAATTATCGTGGTGTTACAATCATCTCTATGATGTACGGCACCCTGCCTGGTATGTCATTATCTGGCATCAAGGTTAGAAGTCTGCCAAATTTGGTTTGGAAGGCTAGCAGCCTTTTTTTTAAAATCTGGCAACAGATTTTAATTTCTGACATAGTGTAGAACGGCTAACCTTTGAATTATCGTGGTGTTACAATCATCTCTATGATGTACGGCACCCTGCCTGCTATGTCGTTATCTGGCATCAAGGTTAAAAGTCAGCAAAATCTGGTGTGGAAGGCTAGCAGCCTAATTTTTTTTTCATCTGGCAACAGATTTTAATTTCTGACATAGTGTAGAACGGCTAACCTTTGAATTATCGTGGTGTTACAATCATCTCTATGATGTACGGCACCCTGCCTGCTATGTCATTATCTGGCATCAAGGTTGGAAGTCTGCCAAATTTGGTTTGGAAGACTAGCAGCCTTTTTTTTTAAATCTGGCAACAGATTTAATTTCTGACATAGTGTAGAACGGCTAACCTTTGAATTCTCGTGGTGTTACAATCATCTCTATGATGTACGGCACCCTGCCTGGTATGTCATTATCTGGCATCAAGGTTAGAAGTCTGCCAAATTTGGTTTGGAAGGCTAGCAGCCTTTTTTTTTAAATCTGGCAACAGATTTTAATTTCTGACATAGTGTAGAACGGCTAACCTTTAAATTATCGTGGTGTTACAATCATTTCTATGATGTACGGCACCCTTCCTGGTATGTCATTATCTGGCATCAAGGTTAAAAGTCAGCAAAATCTGGTGTGGAAGGCTAGCAGCCTAATTTTTTTTTCATCTGGCAACAGATTTTAATTTCTGACATAGAGTAGAACGGCTAACCTTTGAATTATCGTGGTGTTACAATCATCTCTATGATGTACGGCACCCTGTCTGGTATGTCATTATCTGGCATCAAGGTTACAAGTCTGCCAAATTTGGTTTGAAAAGCTAGCAGCCTTTTTTTTAAATCTGGCAACAGATTTTAATTTCTGACATAGTGTAGAACGGCTAACCTTTGAATTATCGTGGTGTTACAATCATCTCTATGATGTACGGCACCCTGCCTGGTATGTCATTATCTGGCATCAAGGTTAGAAGTCTGCCAAATTTGGTTTGGAAAGCTCGCAGCCTTTTTTTTTCATCTGGCAACAGATTTTAATTTCTGACATAGTGTAGAACGGCTAACCTTTGAATTATCGTGGTGATACAATCATCTCTATGATAAACGGCACCCTGCCTGGTATGTCATTATCTGGCATCAAGGTTAGAAGTCTGCCAAATTTGGTTTGGAAAGCTAGCAGCCTTTTTTTTTCATCTGGCAACAGATTTTAATTTCTGACATAATGTAGAACGGCTAACCTTTGAATTATCGTGGTGTTAAAATCATCTCTATGATGTACGGCACCCTGCCTGGTATGTCATTATCTGGCATCAAGGTTAGAAGTCTGCCAAATTTGGTTTGGAAAGCTAGCAGCCTTTTTTTTTAAATCTGGCAACAGATTTTAATTTCTGACATAGTGTAGAACGGCTAACCTTTGAATTATCGTGATGTTACAATCATCTCTATGATGTACGGCACCCTGCCTGGTATGTCATTATCTGGCATCAAGGTTAAAAGTCTGCCAAATTTGGTTTGGAAGGCTAGCAGCCTTTTTTTTAAATCTGGCAACAGATTTTAATTTCTGACATAGTGTAGAACGGCTAACCTTTAAATTATCGTGGTGTTACAATCATCTCTATGATGTACGGCATCCTGCCTGCTATGTCATTATCTGGCATCAAGGTTAAAAGTCAGCAAAATCTGGTGTGGAAGGCTAGCAGCCTAATTTTTTTTTTCATCTGGCAACAGATTTTAATTTCTGACATAGTGTAGAACGGCTAACCTTTGAATTATCGTGGTGTAAAAATCATCTCTATGATGTACGGCACCCTGCCTGGTATGTCATTATCTGGCATCAAGGTTAGAAGTCTGCCAAATTTGGTTTGGAAGGCTAGCAGCCTTTTTTTTAAAATCTGGCAACAGATTTTAATTTCTGACATAGTGTAGAACGGCTAACCTTTAAATTATCGTGGTGTTACAATCATCTCTATGATGTACGGCACTCTGCCTGGTATGTCATTATCTGGCATCAAGGTTAGAAGTCTGCCAAATTTGGTTTAGAAAGCTAGCAGCCTTTTTTTTAAATCTGGCAACAGATTTTAATTTCTGACATAGTCTAGAACGGCTAACCTTTGAATTATCGTGGTGTTACAATCATCTCTATGATGTACGGCACCCTGCCTGCTATGTCATTATCTGGCATCAAGGTTAAAAGTCAGCAAAATCTGGTGTGGAAGGCTAGCAGCCTAATTTTTTTTTCATCTGGCAAAAGATTTTAATTTCTGACATAGTGTAGAACGGCTAACCTTTGAATTATCGTGGTGTTACAATAATCTCTATGATGTACGGCACCCTGCCTGGTATGTCATTATCTGGCATCTAGGTTAGAAGTCTGCCAAATTTGGTTTGGAAAGCTAGCAGCCTTTTTTTTTAAATCTGGCAAACTATTTTAATTTCTGACATAGTGTAGAACGGCTAACCTTTGAATTATCGTGATGTTACAATCATCTCTATGATGTACGGCACCCTGCCTGGTATGTCATTATCTGGCATCAAGGTTAGAAGTCTGCCAAATTTGGTTTGGAAGGCTAGCAGCCTTTTTTTAAATCTGGCAACAGATTTTAATTTCTGACATAGTGTAGAACGGCTAACCTTTAAATTATCGTGGTGTTACAATCATCTCTATGATGTACGGCACCCTGCCTGCTATGTCATTATCTGGCATCAAGGTTAAAAGTCAGCAAAATCTGGTGTGGAAGACTAGCAGCCTAATTTTTTTTTTCATCTGGCAACAGATTTTAATTTCTGACATAGTGTAGAACGGCTAACCTTTGAATTATCGTGGTGTAAAAATCATCTCTATGATGTACGGCACCCTGCCTGGTATGTCATTATCTGGCATCAAGGTTAGAAGTCTGCCAAATTTGGTTTGGAATGCTAGCAGCCTTTTTTTAAAAATCTGGCAACAGATTTTAATTTCTGACATAGTGTAGAACGGCTAACCTTTGAATTATCGTGGTGTTACAATCATCTCTATGATGTACGGCACCCTGCCTGGTATGTCATTATCTGGCATCAAGGTTAGAAGTCTGCCAAATTTGGTTTGGAAAGCTAGCAGCCTTTTTTTTTCATCTGGCAACAGATTTTAATTTCTGACATAGTGTAGAACGGCTAACCTTTGAAATATCGTGGTGTTACAATCATCTCTATGATAAACGGCACCCTGCCTGGTATGTCATTATCTGGCATCAAGGTTAGAAGTCTGCCAAATTTGGTTTGGAAAGCTAGCAGCCTTTTTTTTTCATCTGGCAACAGATTTTAATTTCTGACATAGTGTAGAACGGCTAACCTTTGAATTATCGTGGTGTTAAAATCATCTCTATGATGTACGGCACCCTGCCTGGTATCTCATTATCTGGCATCAAGGTTAGAAGTCTGCCAAATTTGGTTTGGAAAGCTAGCAGCCTTTTTTTTTAAATCTGGCAACAGATTTTAATTTCTGACATAGTGTAGAACGGCTAACCTTTGAATTATCGTGATGTTACAATCATCTCTATGATGTACGGCACCCTGCCTGGTATGTCATTATCTGGCATCAAGGTTAAAAGTCTGCCAAATTTGGTTTGGAAGGCTAGCAGCCTTTTTTTTAAATCTGGCAACAGATTTTAATTTCTGACATAGTGTAGAACGGCTAACCTTTAAATTATCGTGGTGTTACAATCATCTCTATGATGTACGGCACCCTGCCTGCTATGTCATTATCTGGCATCAAGGTTAAAAGTCAGCAAAATCTGGTGTGGAAGGCTAGCAGCCTAATTTTTTTTTTCATCTGGCAACAGATTTTAATTTCTGACATAGTGTAGAACGGCTAACCTTTGAATTATCGTGGTGTAAAAATCATCTCTATGATGTACGGCACCCTGCCTGGTATGTCATTATCTGGCATCAAGGTTAGAAGTCTGCCAAATTTGGTTTGGAAGGCTAGCAGCCTTTTTTTTAAAATCTGGCAACAGATTTTAATTTCTGACATAGTGTAGAACGGCTAACCTTTAAATTATCGTGGTGTTACAATCATCTCTATGATGTACGGCACTCTGCCTGGTATGTCATTATCTGGCATCAAGGTTAGAAGTCTGCCAAATTTGGTTTAGAAAGCTAGCAGCCTTTTTTTTTAATCTGGCAACAGATTTTAATTTCTGACATAGTCTAGAACGGCTAACCTTTGAATTATCGTGGTGTTACAATCATCTCTATGATGTACGGCACCCTGCCTGCTATGTCATTATCTGGCATCAAGGTTAAAAGTCAGCAAAATCTGGTGTGGAAGGCTAGCAGCCTAATTTTTTTTTCATCTGGCAAAAGATTTTAATTTCTGACATAGTGTAGAACGGCTAACCTTTGAATTATCGTGGTGTTACAATAATCTCTATGATGTACG
Source organism: Argyresthia albistria (assembly GCA_963457715.1). Lineage (NCBI taxonomy): Eukaryota > Metazoa > Arthropoda > Insecta > Lepidoptera > Argyresthiidae > Argyresthia > Argyresthia albistria. The sequence continues at coordinate 9,925 of CAUOQF010000036.1, forward strand.
GCACCCTGCCTGGTATGTCATTATCTGGCATCTAGGTTAGAAGTCTGCCAAATTTGGTTTGGAAAGCTAGCAGCCTTTTTTTTTTAAATCTGGCAAACTATTTTAATTTCTGACATAGTGTAGAACGGCTAACCTTTGAATTATCGTGATGTTACAATCATCTCTATGATGTACGGCACCCTGCCTGGTATGTCATTATCTGGCATCAAGGTTAGAAGTCTGCCAAATTTGGTTTGGAAGGCTAGCAGCCTTTTTTTAAATCTGGCAACAGATTTTAATTTCTGACATAGTGTAGAACGGCTAACCTTTAAATTATCGTGGTGTTACAATCATCTCTATGATGTACGGCACCCTGCCTGCTATGTCATTATCTGGCATCAAGGTTAAAAGTCAGCAAAATCTGGTGTGGAAGGCTAGCAGCCTAATTTTTTTTCATCTGGCAACAGATTTTAATTTCTGACATAGTGTAGAACGGCTAACCTTTGAATTATCGTGGTGTTAAAATCATCTCTATGATGTACGGCACCCTGCCTGGTATGTCATTATCTGGCATCAATGTTAGAAGTCTGCCAAATTTGGTTTGGAATGCTAGCAGCCTTTTTTTAAAAATCTGGCAACAGATTTTAATTTCTGACATAGTGTAGAACGGCTAACCTTTAAATTATCGTGGTGTTACAATCATCTCTATGATGTACGGCACCCTGCCTGGTATGTCATTATCTGGCATCAAGGTTAGAAGTCTGCCAAATTTGGTTTAGAAAGCTAGCAGCCTTTTTTTAAATCTGGCAACAGATTTTAATTTCTGACATAGTCTAGAACGGCTAACCTTTGAATTATCGTGGTGTTACAATCATCTCTATTATGTACGGCACCCTGCCTGCTATGTCATTATCTGGCATCAAGGTTAAAAGTCAGCAAAATCTGGTGTGGAAGGCTAGCAGCCTAATTTTTTTTTCATCTGGCAAAAGATTTTAATTTCTGACATAGTGTAGAACGGCTAACCTTTGAATTATCGTGGTGTTGCAATAATCTCTATGATGTACGGCACCCTGCCTGGTATGTCATTATCTGGCATCAAGGTTAAAAGTCAGCAAAATCTGGTGTGGAAGGCTAGCAGCCTAATTTTTTTTTCATCTGGCAACAGATTTTAATTTCTGACATAGAGTAGAACGGCTAACCTTTGAATTATCGTGGTGTTACAATCATCTCTATGATGTACGGCACCCTGCCTGGTATGTCATTATCTGGCATCAAGGTTAGAAGTCTGCCAAATTTGGTTTGAAAAGCTAGCAGCCTTTTTTTTAAATCTGGCAACAGATTTTAATTTCTGACATAGTGTAGAACGGCTAACCTTTGAATTATCGTGGTGTTACAATCATCTCTATGATGTACGGCACCCTGCCTGGTATGTCATTATCTGGCATCAAGGTTAGAAGTCTGCCAAATTTGGTTTGGAAAGCTAGCAGCCTTTTTTTTTCATCTGGCAACAGATTTTAATTTCTGACATAGTGTAGAACGGCTAACCTTTGAATTATCGTGGTGTTAAAATCATCTCTATGATGTACGGCACCCTGCCTGGTATGTCATTATCTGGCATCAAGGTTAGAAGTCTGCCAAATTTGGTTTGGAAGGCTAGCAGCCTTTTTTTTTAAATCTGGCAACAGATTTTAATTTCTGACATAGTGTAGAACGGCTAACCTTTAAATTATCGTGGTGTTACAATCATTTCTATGATGTACGGCACCCTGCCTGGTATGTCATTATCTGGCATCAAGGTTAGAAGTCTGCCAAATTTGGTTTAGAAAGCTAGCAGCCTTTTTTTGAAATCTGGCAACAGATTTTAATTTCTGACATAGTCTAGAACGGCTAACCTTTGAATTATCGTGGTGTTACAATCATCTCTATGATGTACGGCACCCTGCCTGCTATGTCATTATCTGGCATCAAGGTTAAAAGTCAGCAAAATCTGGTGTGGAAGGCTAGCAGCCTAATTTTTTTTTCATCTGGCAAAAGATTTTAATTTCTGACATAGTGTAGAACGGCTAACCTTTGAATTATCGTGGTGTTACAATAATCTCTATGATGTACGGCACCCTGCCTGGTATGTCATTATCTGGCATCAAGGTTAAAAGTCAGCAAAATCTGGTGTGGAAGGCTAGCAGCCTAATTTTTTTTTCATCTGGCAACAGATTTTAATTTCTGACATAGAGTAGAACGGCTAACCTTTGAATTATCGTGGTGTTACAATCATCTCTATGATGTACGGCACCCTGCCTGGTATGTCATTATCTGGCATCAAGGTAAGAAGTCTGCCAAATTTGGTTTGGAAAGCTAGCAGCCTTTTTTTTAAATCTGGCAACAGATTTTAATTTCAGACATAGTGTAGAACGGCTAACCTTTGAATTATCGTGGTGTTACAATCATCTCTATGATTTACGGCACCCTGCCTGGTATGTCATTATCTGGCATCAAGGTTAGAAGTCTGCCAAATTTGGTTTGGAAAGCTAGCAGCCTTTTTTTTAAATCTGGCAACAGATTTTAATTTCTGAAATAGTGTAGAACGGCTAACCTTTGTATTATCGTGGTGTTACAATCATCTCTATGATGTACGGCACCCTGCCTGGTATGTCATTATCTGGCATCAAGGTTAGAAGTCTGCCAAATTTGGTTTGGAAAGCTAGCAGCCTTTTTTTTTCATCTGGCAACAGATTTTAATTTCTGACATAGTGTAGAACGGCTAACCTTTGAATTATCGTGGTGTTAAAATCATCTCTATGATGTACGGCACCCTGCCTGGTATGTCATTATCTGGCATCAAGGTTAGAAGTCTGCCAAATTTGGTTTGGAAGGCTAGCAGCCTTTTTTTTAAAATCTGGCAACAGATTTTAATTTCTGACATAGTGTAGAACGGCTAACCTTTAAATTATCGTGGTGTTACAATCATCTCTATGATGTACGGCACCCTGCCTGGTATGTCATTATCTGGCATCAAGGTTAGAAGTCTGCCAAATTTGGTTTAGAAAGCTAGCAGCCTTTTTTTTAAATCTGGCAACAGATTTTAATTTCTGAAATAGTGTAGAACGGCTAACCTTTGTATTATCGTGGTGTTACAATCATCTCTATGATGTACGGCACCCTGCCTGTTATGTCATTATCTGGCATCAAGGTTAGAAGTCTGCCAAATTTGGTTTGGAAGGCTAGCAGCCTTTTTTTTTTAAATCTGGCAACAGATTTTAATTTCTGACATAGTGTAGAACGGCTAACCTTTAAATTATCGTGGTGTTACAATCATCTCTATGATGTACGGCACCCTGCCTGCTATGTCATTATCTGGCATCAAGGTTAAAAGTCAGCCAAATTTGGTTTGGAAAGCTAGAAGCCTTTTTTTTTAAATCTGGCAACAGATTTTAATTTCTGACATAGTGTAGAACGGCTAACCTTTGAATTATCGTGGTGTTACAATCATCTCTATGATGTACGGCACCCTGCCTGGTATTTCATTATCTGGCATCAAGGTTAGAAGTCTGCCAAATTTGGTTTCGAAGGCTAGCAGCCTTTTTTTTTAAATCTGGCAACAGATTATAATTTCTGAAATAGTGTAGAACGGCTAACCTTTGTTTTATCGTGGTGTTACAATCATCTCTATGATGTACGGCACCCTGCCTGGTATGTCATTATCTGGCATCAAGGTTAGAAGTCTGCCAAATTTGGTTTGGAAGGCTAGCAGCCTTTTTTTTTAAATCTGGCAACAGATTTTAATTTCTGACATAGTGTAGAACGGCTAACCTTTAAATTATCGTGGTGTTACAATCATCTCTATGATGTATGGCACCCTGCCTGCTATGTCATTATCTGGCATCAAGGTTAAAAGTTAGCAAAATCTGGTGTGGAAGGCTAGCAGCCTAATTTTTTTTTCATCTGGCAACAGATTTTAATTTCTGACATAGTGTAGAACGGCTAACCTTTGAATTATCGTGCTGTTACAATCATCTCTATGATGTACGGCACCTTGCCTGGTATGTCATTATCTGGCATCAAGGTTAGAAGTCTGCCAAATTTGGTTTGGAAGGCTAGCAGCCTTTTTTTTTTTAAATCTGGCAACAGATTTTAATTTCTGACATAGTGTAGAACGGCTAACCTTTAAATTATCGTGGTGTTACAATCATCTCTATGATGTACGGCACCCTGCCTGGTATGTCGTTATCTGGCATCAAGGTTAGAAGTCTGCCAAATTTGGTTTGGAAAGCAAGCAGCCTTTTTTTTAAATCTGGCAACAGATTTTAATTTCTGACATAGTGTAGAACGGCTAACCTTTGAATTATCGTGGTGTTACAATCATCTCTATGATGTACGGCACCCTGCCTGGTATGTCATTATCTGGCATCAAGGTTAGAAGTCTGCCAAATTTGGTTTGGAAAGCTAGCAGCCTTTTTTTTTAAATCTGGCAACAGATTTTAATTTCTGACATAGTGTAGAACGGCTAACCTTTGAATTATCGTGGTGTTACAATCATCTCTATGATGTACGGCACCCTGCCTGGTATGTCATTATCTGGCATCAAGGTTAGAAGTCTGCCAAATTTGGTTTGGAAGGCTAGCAGCCTTTTTTTTTAAATCTGGCAACAGATTTTAATTTCTGAAATAGTGTAGAACGGCTAACCTTTGTATTATCGTGGTGTTACAATCATCTCTATGATGTACGGCACCCTGCCTGGTATGTCATTATCTGGCATCAAGGTTATAAGTCTGCCAAATTTGGTTTGGAAGGCTAGCAGCCTTTTTTTTTAAATCTGGCAACAGATTTTAATTTCTGACATAGTGTAGAACGGCTAACCTTTAAATTATCGTGGTGTTACAATCATCTCTATGATGTACGGCACTCTGCCTGCTATGTCATTATCTGGCATCAAGGTTAAAAGTCAGCAAAATCTGGTGTGGAAGGCTAGCAGCCTAATTTTTTTTTCATCTGGCAACAGATTTTAATTTCTGACATAGTGTAGAACGGCTAACCTTTGAATTATCGTGGTGTTACAATCATCTCTATGATGTACGGCACCCTGCCTGGTATGTCATTATCTGGCATCAAGGTTAGAAGTCTGCCAAATTTGGTTTGGAAAGCTAGCAGCCTTTTTTTTTCATCTGGCAACAGATTTTAATTTCTGACATAGTGTAGAACGGCTAACCTTTGAATTATCGTGGTGTTAAAATCATCTCTATGATGTACGGCACCCTGCCTGGTATGTCATTATCTGGCATCAAGGTTAGAAGTCTGCCAAATTTGGTTTGGAAGGCTAGCAGCCTTTTTTTTTAAAATCTGGCAACAGATTTTAATTTCTGACATAGTGTAGAACGGCTAACCTTTAAATTATCGTGGTGTTACAATCATCTCTATGATGTACGGCACCCTGCCTGGTATGTCATTATCTGGCATCAAGGTTAGAAGTCTGCCAAATTTGGTTTAGAAAGCTAGCAGCCTTTTTTTGAAATCTGGCAACAGATTTTAATTTCTGACATAGTCTAGAACGGCTAACCTTTGAATTATCGTGGTGTTACAATCATCTCTATGATGTACGGCACCCTGCCTGCTATGTCATTATCTGGCATCAAGGTTAAAAGTCAGCAAAATCTGGTGTGGAAGGCTAGCAGCCTAATTTTTTTTTCATCTGGCAAAAGATTTTAATTTCTGACATAGTGTAGAACGGCTAACCTTTGAATTATCGTGGTGTTACAATAATCTCTATGATGTACGGCACCCTGCCTGGTATGTCATTATCTGGCATCAAGGTTAAAAGTCAGCAAAATCTGGTGTGGAAGGCTAGCAGCCTAATTTTTTTTTCATCTGGCAACAGATTTTAATTTCTGACATAGAGTAGAACGGCTAACCTTTGAATTATCGTGGTGTTACAATCATCTCTATGATGTACGGCACCCTGCCTGGTATGTCATTATCTGGCATCAAGGTAAGAAGTCTGCCAAATTTGGTTTGGAAAGCTAGCAGCCTTTTTTTTAAATCTGGCAACAGATTTTAATTTCAGACATAGTGTAGAACGGCTAACCTTTGAATTATCGTGGTGTTACAATCATCTCTATGATTTACGGCACCCTGCCTGGTATGTCATTATCTGGCATCAAGGTTAGAAGTCTGCCAAATTTGGTTTGGAAAGCTAGCAGCCTTTTTTTTAAATCTGGCACCAGATTTTAATTTCTGAAATAGTGTAGAACGGCTAACCTTTGTATTATCGTGGTGTTACAATCATCTCTATGATGTACGGCACTCTGCCTGGTATGTCATTATCTGGCATCAAGGTTAGAAGTCTGCCAAATTTGGTTTGGAAAGCTAGCAGCCTTTTTTTTTCATCTGGCAACAGATTTTAATTTCTGACATAGTGTAAAACGGCTAACCTTTGAATTATCGTGGTGTTAAAATCATCTCTATGATGTACGGCACCCTGCCTGGTATGTCATTATCTGGCATCAAGGTTAGAAGTCTGCCAAATTTGGTTTGGAAGGCTAGCAGCCTTTTTTTTAAAATCTGGCAACAGATTTTAATTTCTGACATAGTGTAGAACGGCTAACCTTTAAATTATCGTGGTGTTACAATCATCTCTATGATGTACGGCACCCTGCCTGGTATGTCATTATCTGGCATCAAGGTTAGAAGTCTGCCAAATTTGGTTTAGAAAGCTAGCAGCCTTTTTTTTAAATCTGGCAACAGATTTTAATTTCTGAAATAGTGTAGAACGGCTAACCTTTGTATTATCGTGGTGTTACAATCATCTCTATGATGTACGGCACCCTGCCTGTTATGTCATTATCTGGCATCAAGGTTAGAAGTCTGCCAAATTTGGTTTGGAAGGCTAGCAGCCTTTTTTTTTAAAATCTGGCAACAGATTTTAATTTCTGACATAGTGTAGAACGGCTAACCTTTAAATTATCGTGGTGTTACAATCATCTCTATGATGTACGGCACCCTGCCTGCTATGTCATTATCTGGCATCAAGGTTAAAAGTCAGCCAAATTTGGTTTGGAAAGCTAGAAGCCTTTTTTTTTAAATCTGGCAACAGATTTTAATTTCTGACATAGTGTAGAACGGCTAACCTTTGAATTATCGTGGTGTTACAATCATCTCTATGATGTACGGCACCCTGCCTGGTATTTCATTATCTGGCATCAAGGTTAGAAGTCTGCCAAATTTGGTTTCGAAGGCTAGCAGCCTTTTTTTTTAAATCTGGCAACAGATTATAATTTCTGAAATAGTGTAGAACGGCTAACCTTTGTTTTATCGTGGTGTTACAATCATCTCTATGATGTACGGCACCCTGCCTGGTATGTCATTATCTGGCATCAAGGTTAGAAGTCTGCCAAATTTGGTTTGGAAGGCTAGCAGCCTTTTTTTTTAAATCTGGCAACAGATTTTAATTTCTGACATAGTGTAGAACGGCTAACCTTTAAATTATCGTGGTGTTACAATCATCTCTATGATGTATGGCACCCTGCCTGCTATGTCATTATCTGGCATCAAGGTTAAAAGTCAGCAAAATCTGGTGTGGAAGGCTAGCAGCCTAATTTTTTTTTCATCTGGCAACAGATTTTAATTTCTGACATAGTGTAGAACGGCTAACCTTTGAATTATCGTGCTGTTACAATCATCTCTATGATGTACGGCACCTTGCCTGGTATGTCATTATCTGGCATCAAGGTTAGAAGTCTGCCAAATTTGGTTTGGAAGGCTAGCAGCCTTTTTTTTTTTAAATCTGGCAACAGATTTTAATTTCTGACATAGTGTAGAACGGCTAACCTTTAAATTATCGTGGTGTTACAATCATCTCTATGATGTACGGCACCCTGCCTGGTATGTCGTTATCTGGCATCAAGGTTAGAAGTCTGCCAAATTTGGTTTGGAAAGCAAGCAGCCTTTTTTTTAAATCTGGCAACAGATTTTAATTTCTGACATAGTGTAGAACGGCTAACCTTTGAATTATCGTGGTGTTACAATCATCTCTATGATGTACGGCACCCTGCCTGGTATGTCATTATCTGGCATCAAGGTTAGAAGTCTGCCAAATTTGGTTTGGAAAGCTAGCAGCCTTTTTTTTTAAATCTGGCAACAGATTTTAATTTCTGACATAGTGTAGAACGGCTAACCTTTGAATTATCGTGGTGTTACAATCATCTCTATGATGTACGGCACCCTGCCTGGTATGTCATTATCTGGCATCAAGGTTAGAAGTCTGCCAAATTTGGTTTGGAAGGCTAGCAGCCTTTTTTTTTAAATCTGGCAACAGATTTTAATTTCTGAAATAGTGTAGAACGGCTAACCTTTGTATTATCGTGGTGTTACAATCATCTCTATGATGTACGGCACCCTGCCTGGTATGTCATTATCTGGCATCAAGGTTATAAGTCTGCCAAATTTGGTTTGGAAGGCTAGCAGCCTTTTTTTTTAAATCTGGCAACAGATTTTAATTTCTGACATAGTGTAGAACGGCTAACCTTTAAATTATCGTGGTGTTACAATCATCTCTATGATGTACGGCACTCTGCCTGCTATGTCATTATCTGGCATCAAGGTTAAAAGTCAGCAAAATCTGGTGTGGAAGGCTAGCAGCCTAATTTTTTTTTCATCTGGCAACAGATTTTAATTTCTGACATAGTGTAGAACGGCTAACCTTTGAATTATCGTGGTGTTACAATCATCTCTATGATGTACGGCACCCTGCCTGGTATGTCGTTATCTGGCATCAAGGTTAGAAGTCTGCCAAATTTGGTTTGGAAAGCTAGCAGCCTTTTTTTTAAATCTGGCAACAGATTTTAATTTCTGACATAGTGTAGAACGGCTAACCTTTGAATTATCGTGGTGTTACAATCATCTCTATGATGTACGGCACCCTGTCTGGTATGTCATTATCTGGCATCAAGGTTAGAAGTCTGCCAAATTTGGTTTGGAAGGCTAGCAGCCTTTTTTTTAAATCTGGCAACAGATTTTAATTTCTGACATAGTGTAGAACGGCTAACCTTTAAATTATCGTGGTGTTACAATCATCTCTATGATGTACGGCACCCTGCGTGCTATGTCATTATCTGGCATCAAGGTTAAAAGTCAGCAAAATCTGGTGTGGAAGGCTAGCAGCCTAATTTTTTTTTCATCTGGCAACAGATTTTAATTTCTGACATAGTGTAGAACGGCTAACCTTTGAATTATCGTGGTGTTACAATCATCTCTATGATGTACGGCACCCTGCCTGGTATGTCATTATCTGGCATCAAGGTTAGAAGTCTGCCAAATTTGGTTTGGAAGGCTAGCAGCCTTTTTTTTTAAATCTGGCAACAGATTTTAATTTCTGACATAGTGTAGAACGGCTAACCTTTGAATTATCGTGATGTAACAATAATCTCTATGATGTACGGCACCCTGCCTGGTATGTCATTGTCTGGCATCAAGGTTAGAAGTCTGCCAAATTTGGTTTGGAAGGCTAGCATTCTAAATTTGTTTTAACCAGGCTGCAAATTTTCATTTCTGACATAGTCAAAAACGGCTTTTCTTTGAATTATCGTAGTGTAGCAATCATCTCTATAACGTAGCACTCTTATCATTATCTCTACCCTTATAACGTATGGCAGCCTTGTATCATGCCAACTTACAGATTTTAATTTCTGACATCATGAAGACAGCTATTTTTTGACATAACGTTACGTTGCAATCGTCTCTATGACTTAGAGAACCAGCCATATATGTCATAATCTGGCATCAAGCTTAGAAGTTGGCTGAAAATAATCATGTTCCCTATATAAATGAAAAAAGTTAAAAAAAAATTGTCACGGAACCCCATGAGTGCTAGTTTGACTCGCACTTGACGTTTTTTTAATATATTTAGGCTCCGTCAGGGTACTAGAAGGGTTAAAAAACGAAACTTCTTAATTTGGTTGGTTTATCTTAGGCTGCTGGCTTTAGGCTGCTAACTTCACTCCGGTTGTTTTATTT
>CAUOQF010000037.1:0-28892 GCA_963457715.1 Argyresthia albistria
GGTAAAAGTCGGATATTGATAAAATAATATGATAAATGAATTAAAGTATAAATAAGTAGTCGTGACATAATATTGAAAGCGTGGTTTGAGTGTGCAAATAGAAATAATACAAGTGTTGTGGATGAGCTGCGTCACTTGTCCAGAAACCAGTTTTGCATGAGTCGCAAGCCCATTCGCCGCCGCGTACGCACACCACCACATGGCTTCGCCGGTACAATACATTGCAAAAGTAAATACGAAGGAAATTGTTGAGTCAGTGATCACATAGCAAAGTGACTTATTACAGTTAACAGTGATGTTTATGTGCATAATGAAAAAATGTTTGTGAAACGAAGGACATTGAAACAAAAGTATAAGTACAGTAGTAGTGTTGTAAAAAATAAAAATGCTATTTGTGATAGTGCAAAGTAAACAATTCTGTGAATGCAACAATACAGTAAGCTCGCTATTTTCTATTAGAGCATGGGATATCGCCAAAAACACGCTTTAAATCAGCTTCGCTTCGGATGTATTGGATTTTGGCTGACTTGGACTCTCTGGCTTGCACAAGACCATCCCTAGTCCAGATAAATTGCCAACCCTGCTTCCCCAATTCACGGGCTTTGGCAAACAGGACCCGGTTTTCTCTCGTGAGGCGCTCATTAACGTGCATTTTCTGCGGCGCGTGAGGCGGCAGGCCGAGACCGTCGGTGGTAGTGCCACGTCGCACCTTCGCGCCCTTCAGCAGCTCGTCGCGAATGGAGCGCCGCGCCAGCCGCACGACGATAGGCCGAGGCCTGTCCTTCGGGCGCGGGCCGCTCGCCACCGCCGCTGCCGCTGTTGCCGGCGCGCTCTCCACGCGAGGGGCTCCGACGCGCGTCGCGCTGACCACGTCTCGCTCGTCTAACTTCAGACCGAGCTTCATCGCCGCAGCAGTCACAATGTGGAGAACAGATTCACCCTCGTACTCCGGAATACATGTGAGTTCAACGTCATTAAGCAGAGCCTGCTGGTCGCGCTGTTTCACTTCCGCCTTCAGCTCCATTACAGTCTCTTGAAGCTCAGCCACAGCCGACTTTATATCGAAGGGTCACTGAAGGTCATTAGCAGTGTCAACAAAGAAGTAATGCCATCCGTGGATTTTACAAATAATGCATTTCTATTCCTTTTCCAAGATATTCGATATGAGTTAAACGGAGTCGAGATAGACAGGGTAAGAAATGTGGGTCTCACAACAACTATGAAGTCTTTCTTGTCACTAAGTGAGTTTGAAAACAAAGCTAGCAAGAATTGGGGGTGGGGTATTGATAGTAATAAGGTTAAAGGAGAAACTTTTTCAGCTAATATCCCACTAAACAAAATTTTAGGGTTTGCTGAAGACTATAAGAAAATAATGATCAATTGTAAACATGAACTAGTTCTATTAAGAAGTAATACTAATTTGAATTCCATGAAACTCAGCACTAACGAAGTTCTAGAAAAGTTTGATATTACGAAAATCCTGTGGCGAATTCCACACATCAAGGTATCTGACAAAGAAAGAATCAACCTACTAAAATATTTGGAAAAAGATAGGTCTATCAATATCTCGTTTAGAAATTGGGATCTGTATGAATACCCACTCTTACCAAAAACTACTAAACATACATGGGCGATAAAGACTTCTTCACAATTAGAAAAACCTCGGTATGTTATAATAGGATTAAAAACCAATCGCAAATATAATGGATCAGTTGATGCTTCTCTATTCGATCACTGTAATCTACGTTATGTTAAAGTATTACTTAACTCTGTCTATTATCCATATGAGAGTTTAAACACAGATTTCAAACATGATAAGTTTTCTTTAATATATGAAGCATACACAAACTTCCAACAGTCGTATTACAGTCGTCGGATTGAACCGTTGCTTAATCCAGTTGAGTTCAAAACTATAGCACCTTTATTTGTAATAGACTGTTGTCGTCAAAACGAAACTCTTAAGACTGGACCAGTAGATGTATGTGTAGAAATCGAATCAACAGTTGAAATACCTGACAAAACTAGTGCCTACTGTCTTATAATAAACGATTGTATAATTGAATATAAACCTTTGACGAGCATTGTGAAGAAAATTTCATGATGAAACAATACTTAGTTGTTGATTTACAAGGATTCAAAGACTATAAAAATGAGTTTATTGTCAAAGAATTCGCGTTAGCTACTGACAAGTATACGCAAATGTTTTTAGTTAAACCACCTTTTGCTTATTCAGCTTTAACAGCTGTTGAAAAAAAGCATGTTAATTGGATTGAGAGAAATCGAGGTATTTACTGGAGGGAAGGATTTATTGACATGAATGAGTTAAAAAAAGTTGTTAAACCATATCTACAAAATTTTGAAATATTTGTAAAGGGGGGGGACGCTCGCGTACTACACACAAAGAACGTACATCTATTCGCTCCTCACATTTAAATCTTGTTTACCTGTCTAAAGTATTAGGAACAGTGTTAAAATGTGCCGTACTTAAGTATAAGGCCCTGTGCTTGTTGTGCAACTGTTCACTGCAGTCCAAAACGTGTTAAATAGTGCTAAAACAAGTGATTTAAGTCCAATTACAATGCAAAAATCTAATTGACGCGGGTGGTTAACAATAAAATCAAACACAATATTACCGTACTTACCGGTAGCCATAAATATCTATTACACTACCACTAATACTGAGTTTTCGTCAAGATTCTAACAAGCAACGCTGGTTCAATGCGTTAACGCGGCGGTATTGGAACTATCATCAAGTAGTGTCGTGGTTCGATCCCCGTTACGAGCAAATGACTTTTTGTTTTCTACTTCATAATCACCATCAATAATCACCAACAACAGAGGGCGTGGCAGCTGTGAATGACGACGACGACACAGCCGTATAAAATTAGCTAATCCTCAAGTAATCGATCACAGCGCCTCTTCCGGACGATTGGGAAAACAAGAAAAAAGAACTCGAATCAGGATGACCATATGCGCGGCTTGCGGTGCGTCTGTCGGCAATGATGAGCTACTGAGGTGCCAACTATGCAAGGGAAGTTACCATTACTCCTGTCTGAATATAACTTCTGCGCAATATTTGGGCAATTTATACACTCTACAGCGATCTTGGCACTGCCCTGCACCGGAATGTCAGAACGTCACGAGACGGCGACAGGGTGCCGCAACTGATGAAACCGCGCCGCGAACCTCACTGGGAACTTCACGGGACGAGACGAACATGTCACTGGATGAGACTGGGACCGCTACCATGGAGAGTATTGCTAACGAGAGTAACAGCGCAACCGAAAATGACAGTGTAATCAGCGTAAACGATGAAGTCGCCTCAGCGAACGATCTGAACAGGTGCAAGACCCCAGAATATAAGATTCATGTTGCCCCGTGCCCCCTAAACCCGACCGACACGTGGGTGGAGATACTTGATGCTAAGCTGGACTCTAAGTTGGGTAGAGTAACGGATGACTTAAAGAGGGAACTCAGCTCTGTTATCGGCAAACTGCAGACGGACTTCGCAGTCATGAGGGACACATTGATGGCGCAGATCACTACTCTAAAAGAAAGTGTTGCTGCTTCAAACCTACGGATGGATACCTTGAAAGAGGAGAATGAGGCTCTTCGGAACGAGCTTTTAATCATCAAAAGTTCTCAGCATTCAGATCTCCAGCAAGCCACTGAAAAGCTGCGAATGGAGATAAATGAACGAGATCAGGCCACGATGATAAATGATACAGATATATCAGGAGTTCCTGAGTTCGATGGTGAGTCGGTGGGACATATAGTGTCTGCAGTGGCGATAAAGTTGGGCGTGACGCTTGCAGAACAGGACATAATTAGTGCTGTGCGCGTCGGGGCGCGCAAACAACTCAACACCGGCGGCGCTGACAACGGCGGCAAGGAGACTAATGACGACGGCGACAGGAACGGCCGCGGGTTGCGTCCACGCGTTATCGCGGTGCGTCTTGCGCGGCGGGCGCTGCGGGATGACTTTATCAAGAGCGCGCGAGTCCGTCGCGGTGCCACTTCAGCAGACCTGGGACTCCCGGCTCATAATCCACAAAAAATATTCATCAATGAACGCCTCACAAAGACAAACCGCGTACTCTTCAGCAAGGCACGAGAGCTGCAGAAAAACCATAAGTGGCGGTTTGTATGGACACAAGAAGGACGCATCCTTGCTCGACGCGAGCAAAATTCACCAATTCTACAACTGCGCGTTGAGTCGGATCTTGAGAGTGTTTTTCGGTAGAAACATATTTGTAGGAACTTCCATATCGATTGATTTTATTACGGAAATATTAATGATGTTACTTGCATGCTTGTGTTACTTGTGTATGACTATAAATCTTTATCAATCTATAAAAAATCAACATGTAATGAGCTCTAAAATCAATTTCTCCCAACTATTTTCCAAAACAACACAGATTATATGTCGATACGTATCAAACAGCAAACAAACACTTCTTTACTATATAGTTATTTCTAACACAGTGCCCAAAAGGCAAAAATAAAAACATATTTTTAAAGTTTGGTCTTATAAATTTGAGATCGCTTAACACAAGCGAGGATGAGCTGAGGATTCTTATGGAAAGTCATAAACCCGACTTGTTAGCTTTAAACGAAACTTGGATAAAAGAAGGCCAGGAAATCTATGCACCTCAAATACAGGGTTATGCTTTGCATCTCGCACCCCGCCCAAATGGTGTAACTGGAGGAGGAGTAGGATTTTACGTACGTCGAGGACTTCATATTCGTAAAAAGCCTTACCCGCCATCCAAATTAGAGCAGATGTGGCTCGAAGTAGCCCTCCCAGGGGTGGGGCGTATGGCTGTTGACACTGCGGTGACGCAGTTGACGCTCTTAGCGAATCTCTGACAATGTTTGGCAGTTGTAATCATCTATGCATAATGACTGATTTCAATATTAACTTGAAAGAGCCAAACAAAACCCCAGCTCCAGAATTTATTTCGTTCCTTAACCAGCATGATTTATCTCAACTGGTCACAGAGCCGACGAGGGTCACTGAAGATACAGCCACACTCTTGGACTTAATGATAACAGACTCCCCCTCTCTATTTAAGACTATATCGGTTCACCACAATGTGGCACTAAGTGACCATTCACTGGTAATCGCGGAATTAGATATAAAAAAGCCCATAGAAAAGCCCCAATATATTTCCACGCGATCTTTGGCTAAAATAGACGAAGAGAGTTTTTACATGGATTTGCAAGCACTACCGTGGTCTGACGTCATGAGGATAGAGGACTTCAATGACATGGTTGATTATTTTCATGGGCTTCTCATCAACTTATTCGACAGACACGCACCGCTGAGAAGGATTCGGGTAAAGCATAAACCTCGTCCATGGTTGACAGACGTCATCAAGATAATGATGAAACTCAGGGACGAGGCTTGGAAAAAGGCACTATTATCTAAACTAGAATCTTACAAACAACAGTTCAGAGATCTACGTAATTTAGTTAATAGCTCAATCAAAAGGGAAAAGACAGCTTAATTTTCATTCTTGGTGAATAGTAATATTAATAACCCAACAAAAATGTGGAAAAATTTTAAGCAAGTCTCTAATATGGGTAAATCTACATTACAATCTATACCTAAACACCTTAATGACGCCAACAAAATTAATTCCTTCTTCATCAATACTCCGGGAAATGCCACGGTGGACAACGGGACTTTAAACTACTTCAAAACTAATAAATACACTGAAAATAAATTTTGTATCAAGGGCTGCACAGAGACTTACGTTAACAAAATAATAGCTTCAATAGACTCTAACGCGTCAGGTCATGACAGTTTAACCGTAAAAATGATCAGGATGACTTTATCTGTGACTCTACCAGTAATTACTCATATCATAATAGGTCGAAGAATTCTCCTTACTTCGAAAAAGACAAAAAGTTATGCAGGAAACATGTTTTCAACGTTACGTTAAATATATGGAAACCAATATAAAAGTGAACCCTAAACAGCTTTGGTCTTTTGTTAAAGCTCGTAGACAAAATTCTGCCTATCCGCAATCCCTTGAGTACCAAGGTGTTCATTATTCAGATGGTCCAAGCATCTGCAAAGGTTTTAATAAATTCTTCCATTCAGTATTTAGTACGCCAGCGTCTTCGTATCCTGATCTGCCACTCGCTCCACCGTTTTGTGAAGACGGCAATGTGATCAACTCTGCTCAGTTCTATCCTGACTCTACACTAAAATTACTAAACTCGCTCGATATTAACGGTGGTGCGGGTAGCGATGGTATCCCTCCGTACTACATAGTACAGTGCGCGAAGCAAATATGTCACCCTTTAAGCATCATATTCAATAAATCCCTCAAAGAAGGCTCGTTCCCTGTTGCCTGGAAGAAAGCTCACATCCTTCCGATACACAAAAAGGGGACAAGAAACAAGATGGAGAATTACAGACCAATATCGATTCTAAATGTATTTGGTAAGGTTTTCGAGAAGGCTGTTTATAACTGCATCTATCCAATTATCTCTCGTGGTGTACCTCCTCAGCAACACGGGTTTCTCAAAAGCCGATCTACCATGAGTAATCTCGCGGAATTCCTACACTTTGTTCTGCATAAGATGGACAAGCGGAAGCAGGTTGATGTGGTCTATACGGATTTTGAGAAGGCTTTCGACCGCGTAGACCACATCATCCTGTTGCGCAAACTATTTCATCTGGGGATTCAGGGCGACCTCTACCGCTGGATTACTTCTTATGTATCTAACAGAAGTCAGGCTGTGATTGTTGGTGGATATAACTCGAACTTTATTGATATCCCTTCGGGTGTACCTCAGGGTTCCCACTTAGGTCCTCTACTCTACAATGCTTATCTCTATGATATTTATACTGCATTTAATGACTGTAGGTTTTTACTTTATGCCGACGATAAAAAGGTCTTCCTTGATGTGAACTGTGCCGCCGATTGTGATAAGTTACAGGCCGATCTCAATCGCTTAAGTCAGTACTACGAACAGAATAGGATTTCGGTGAATATTAGTAAATGTGTCCAAATCTCGTTCACAAGAAGTCCCTCCCCTATTATATATGATTACTCCATCAACAACACGCCATTAGCCCGCGTTAATACTATCCGCGATCTTGGTGTCATCCTCGATAGTAAACTATCATTTGAAAAACACATCGACCACATCACGGCCCGTGCTTTTCGAAACCTGGGTTTTGTTTTGAGAATTTGCAAACCCTTTAGCGACTTAGTTTGTATAAAACAGATCTATTTTGCTTACGTTAGGAGCATTCTAGAATACGCTTCTTGTATATGGTCTCCTAACTACATTACATACATTCAACGCATTGAGCGTATTCAATCTAAATTTATAAAGCACCTAAATTTCAGGTCTCATACCCCTGGGCGCTCTTATGAGGAGTCTTGTCATCAGTATCACCTCTCCAGTCTCAAGAATCGCAGAACTTTGCTTGATATGATGTTACTCCATGATATTCTGTCCGGCCGACTTGATTCTTCACCTCTTCTCTCTGAACTATCTTTCTGTGTCCCTTCGCGTCGTACTCGTCAAACTTCCAAAAGGCTATTCGCTGTCTCCCTCACGCATACCAATTATGCTCAGAATTCTACTATGGTCCGCCTTACCAATCAATTTAATAAACTTTTTAACAACTTTGATCCATTCGCATCTTCTAAGGCGAAATTCCGTCAAGATATTATTAAAACTTTACGCAATATCGAGGAGGAATAAGTGAAACACACACACTCACACACACTCACACTCACACACACTCACACACACACTCACCCTCGCACACACCATCTCACATACACACTCACCCTCGCACACACCCTCTCACATACACCCATTCAAACACACAGTCACACACTTCACTCATGTTACACGATACATAATATTCAATTATAGATAACTATCTATAAACATTATTCTAAACAAAATTGTCCATGAACACACGTTCATATAAGAATACTTATTTAATATTTGTCCACTTGTCTATCTGTTTAAGTTTCTCGATCTTAATTTATTTCTTGTATTTTTTGTGGATATCTGTTATTGGCTTTCATTCTGTATCTCTGCTCTTTGTAATTTGTTTGTCTATGTGCTGTTGATGTCCCAAATAAAATAAAATAAAATAAAATAAAATAAAATAAGGTCCATTAGTTCAAGTGTTTTCCCAAGTTCCTGGAAAGTAGCTAGAATCAAACCTATACCTAAAAATAGTGCCATTGAAGATTTCAAAGATTTTGTTATCGAAAATCTTGGAAAGGATAGTATGTCGACAGCTTACTGATTACCTTGAATCAGAAAATATCCTCCCAGCTGTTCAATCTGGTTTCCGTGGTGGTCATGGCACAGAAACAGCTCTCGCGTGCGTGACTGATGATATCATATCAGCCTCTGACTCTGGGGAGGGCAGTATACTTGTTTTGCTAGACTTTTCTAGAGCATTCGACTGTATAAACATAGAACTTCTTTTGGCAAAAATGGCGTACTACGGAGTGTCAGCAGCATCATGCGAGTGGTTTCAGTCTTATCTGACCGGACGTAGGCAGTATGTAGAGATCGACAATGAAGATGGAAGTCTAACGCAGTCAGACATAACTTTAGTCACGCGCGGTTGCCCTCAAGGCTCAATACTTAGTCCTCTGCTTTTTATTATGTACACTGCTGACCTTGTAGAAAGGATATCAAATTGCAAGGTTCATCTATATGCGGATGATACTCAACTTTATCACTCTTTCAACCCACGAAATACAGTAGAGGCGGTTAACAAGATGAACGAGGACTTGAACGTAATCTTTGGGTGGTCAGAGGAAAACACGTTGGTTCTTAACCCGGGAAAATCAAAATTCTTAGTTCTGGGTACAAAACACCAACGTGATTCAATTGTGGAACGGCACCCGCGCATACAAATCGACGATGAAGATATTGAAAGAGTGATGTCAGCTAGGAATCTTGGTTTGATGGTGGATGGTGATTTGCGGTTCGAACAACACGTACAGCTGAAGATTAGATTTTATAGGTTAAAAGTTTTGTACACAATTAGAGACTTTCTATCTGAAAAAGTGCGTGTACTATTGACAGAAAGCCTAGTCCTTTCTATACTTAATTTTGGTGACGTTGTGTATGGCCCAAGACTTTTCGCTAAAACTGAACGCGCTATTCAACGTATCCAAAATGCTTGCATCCGTTTCTGTTTTGGAATACCAAAACGTAATTTTATAACTCCAATACTCAACCATAAATTCATTCTTAAGATGTCTGCACGCAGAAGGCTACATATGGCTGGACTGGTACATAAAATACTTAACAACAAAACCCCAACATATCTATGGGATAAACTTATCTCATTAAAAGATTCTAACAAACATTACACTAGAGGTACAGTGCAAAACAAATTAATAATTCCGAAACACAAGACCGCTGGTTTCAAAGGCAGCTTTAAGTATGCGGCCTCAAAAATTTGGAACGACTTGCCCCCTCCTCTTCGTAGCAAGATGTCGTTGCTCACTTTTAAACAAAAACTGCGTAAGCTGCTTCTTGAGAGACAAATGACCGACTCAGCCCAGTATTATAGGTAGTGTTTACAACAACAACGACAACATCATAGCGTCACGACTTTTCCCATACGGGTTGGCAGAGGAACAACTGTGCCCTCTTTCAGCCAATGATTCAATACTCCATTTAGCGTGACATAGGTACTTAGGTAGTGTTAAGTGATCTCAAAACCGTTTTTTTTGTTTTTTTTTTTTATATTTTTATTGTTATACGTCTGTTTGTTTGCTGTCCTATAATTATTATGTCATCCAATAGTCTGATAGATGGATTAATAATTAATCTATGAGTTCATTGTCTCACTAGTGTATGGTCGGCACCGGAATTCGAACCTGCATCTCCTGCGTGAGAATCGGGCAGGAGGCCCACTAGACCACAGAGCTCTATACTTTTTATGTCATTTTTATTAATTTTATTGTTTTGTTTTGTTACTTTATTGGTTTTTGTTATAATTTGTTTTTTTTTTCTCTCTTTTCCTTTACAGGTACGGTCTGAAAACCAGCGCTGTGAGCTAGAACATGTTTGTGCTACTCACAGCAAACGCTGAGACCGTCCCTTTTTTGTCTTATTAAACTAATGTACCCTATTTAGCTGTACTTTTTATGTATATTTTTTTAAGGCAAAATAAACTATTTCTATTCTATTCTATTCTATTCTAAAGGGTAATGAAAAAGTTCAGTGGGTAAAGAATTTTTGTATCGAGTGTAATGTAACTAATGTTGAAGAAATGGGTTGTCCTAATTTAAAAACTCTAGATGAAATTAGTTATAAGAAAAATATTAATATTAAGTCCAATGTTCCTGTCAGTGATGATGTTTGGTGGGATCATCCTATTCCTAAATTTAATGATTTGAAATGTATAAATCACACTAATATTATAATCGTGAAAGTTTGTGTGTGTGTTTATATGTTTGTCAGTCTTTAGCGCTGAAACGGCTGGACGGATTTAATTGAATTTTGAGATGTGTATAGATCATACCCTGAATTAAAAAATAGGCTACATTTTATCCCGAAAAATAATCACTGATTCCGTCGGATGTTCAAAATGCATCCATAAAAAGTTTTCATAAATATGTCACTAGATGGCGCTGCATGTATTTAACATCGCGGTATGGTTTGGTTTCAAGCTTACTTCATATATGCCATTGAACTACTCTTACTAGTAATGGTAGCTCAATGATATATGCCGGCACTGACACGCACTGACTGAGGTTGTTCTGTTGATTTATTGCTAAAGTTTCTCTCTCTCTCTCTCTCTCTCTCTCTCTCTCTCTCATCTCGATAGTTGGTCTCTTTTGTCTTGATAATTACAACAAGGTATTCTATTTATAATTTCGGATAGGTTAAAGGTTAACTGTGGTTCTTTCGCATAGAATTGTAATTGGCATTGTAACTTTTTAAATTGAGAATGCCTCGCAAACGCAAAACAAATCTTTCGTCGAGCTCACAAGTAGTGGTGGTCATAAAGGCTAATTTTTGATAACAGGCTAAATGGAATAAGCTATTTTTTTTAGCCTGCTAATTTACACGCTAAGTTATCGAAACGAACGCGTCGAACGAATTGTGAATGTTTTCGAGAAAGCGCGCGAAATCACTCAACGTCCAGCGCGGTCGCAAGTAACCGGTCGACTGATCACGCTGCGCTGTGCTTTTTTTAACGTTATGCTACAAAAAGTCCGCTGGCGCTAGCAGCGCAGTGCGCTGTGCTTTTTTTAACGTAATGCTACAAAAAGTCCGCTGGCGCTAGCAGCGCAGCGCGCATGGCGCTGGCAGCGCAGCGCGTACAGCGTCGGTCCGTTTCGTTGTGATAACGTAGCTCTATCTGATTCGATTAATAGCACACGCTTTTCGTTACAAGTGAATAACGTGCTGCTTTAAACGGCTTTACGTTATATTAACCACCACTACTCACAAGGAGCGCGAACTAAGAAGATAGCTAGACAGCAAGAATCTTCTGTTCATGCTGAACAGCGGAGAATTGAGCAAGCGGCGCGTCAGGCAAATTCTCGAGCATCTGAAACCTCAGCGCAGGCTGATGCTCGACGTCACCGGAACGCTAACCGCATTGCATCTCAGATTGCTGCGGAGACACAACAGCAGTCGGATGCTCGACGAAGGGATATGGCAGAACGTATGGCTTCTCAACGAGCCTCTGAAACACCATAGGAGGCGGCTTCACGACGACAAGAGAACGCAGAGCGCATGGCTTCTCAACGAGCCTCTGAAACACCAGAGGAAGCGACTTTACGACGTCAAGAGAACGCAGAGCGCATGGCTTCTCAACGAGCCTCTGAAACAGTCGAAGAGGCAGATCTGCGCCGAAACGCTGTTGCCCAACGACAAGCTGAACGTCGGCAAATATTTTCAAGGAATATGTGGGGAGTTTTCAAAAAATGTGCTTTCGACTACGATCCTACTTTAGATTATAGTAACCATAGACTCATCAAAATTGACCGTATAAACAAGGCTTGCAGATTCTGTGGGGCACTGAAATGGAAAGAGGAAACGGCGGGAATGTGTTGCTCTGGGGGCAAGGTAGCCATCCCCACATTAGCGGAGCCGGTCGACCCTTTAAGGGAATTATTTTTGGGCGAGACTGATGAGTCACGGCGCTTCCTAAACCGAATAAAAAAATATAATTCATGTTTTCACATGACTTCCTTTGGGGCAGACAGAATTCTCGCGATGCCTGGGTTTTCACCAACCTTTACGGTGCAGGGGCAAGTGCACCATAAAATAGGGTCACTTTTACCTCCACCCAACGGTCAAGCACAATTTTTGCAAATTTACTTCATGGGAGACGACGAGGCAGAAACCGATAGACGGTGTCAAATTATTCATGGAGTGGAACGAGCGACTGTCCAGAAAATACAAAACGTCCTGCACGATCACAATAAATTGGTGCATGACTTTAAATCAGCTCTCGAGAACATGCCTAATGAGAGCTGCAAGGTTGTGATCAACCCAGACCGCGTGCCGAGCGGGCAGCACGCGCGCCGCTACAACACGCCGGCCGTCACCGAGGTGGCAGCTGTGGTCACGGGCGCCGACCTCACGGCCCCAAGAGACATCGTCGTACGCAAGCACAACGACACGCTCACCAGGATCGCTGACACTCACCGCTTCTACGATGCGCTACAGTATCCCATTATGTTCTGGAAAGGACAAGTTGGATATAACTTCAGTATGCCTCAAACCAATCCGGTGACTGGGCAACCGATCCTGAACAAAAATGTATCATGCATGGCTTTCTACGCGTTCCACCTGATGGTCCGCGAACACGACTTCAACTTGCCGCTGCGGTGTAGGGTACTTCTATCCCAATTTTTGGTAGACATGTACGTTAAGATAGAGAGTAAGCGTCTAAGGTTCATAGCGCTAAACCAAAGCAAGTTGCGTGCAGAAAATTACGTTCACTTGCAAGATGCTGTTGCGCACGATGGCAATGTGAATCCGAATGACTTAGGGCAGATGGTGATCCTGCCATCGTCGTTCGTGAACAGTCCACGATACCTCCACCAATACACTCAGGACGCGTTCTCCTACGTTCGGAACTATGGGCGGCCGGACTTATTCATTACCTTCACGTGCAACCCAGCCTGGAAAGAGATTAAAGATGAATTAATGGGTGGGCAAAAACCGACGGACCGGCACGATATCGTAGCACGAATTTTTAAAATCAAAGTACAAAAGCTGGTGGCCCTCCTCACGAAAGGGAATGTATTTGGCGAAGCGCAGTGCTTCATGTATTCGATTGAGTGGCAAAAGCGTGGCTTGCCCCACATGCACTTGCTGCTGTGGTTAAAAGAAAAATTGCTTCCGAACCAAATCGATGAAGTTATATCAGCTGAGTCACCAGACCTTAAAGTTGACAAACAACTATATGACACGATCATTAAGAGCATGATCCACGGACCATGTGGAACCCTGAATCCTACGTCCCCGTGTATGAAGAACAGGAAATGCACAAAAAAGTATCCTCGTGCACTGTTAAAAGAGACCCAAACCAATGATAATGGGTATCCGTTGTACAGACGCCGAGCACTCGAGGTAGGGGGACGTACAGTCACAATTAAAATCAGGGGTACCGCGCAAGACGTCGTAGTAGACAATAGCTGGATAGTCCCTTACTCGCCGCTCCTTTGCAAAATGTTTGATGCTCACATTAATGTAGAGTTTTGCAACTCGGTTCAGGCAATTAAATACATTTGTAAGTACATCAACAAAGGCAGTGACCAGGCCATATTTATTGTGCAGCAGCAAGGCAATGCCAATATTAACACACGAGACGAAGTGCAGATGTTTAGAGCTGGTCGATACGTGAGCAGCAACGAGGCAGCATGGCGAATATTAGGCTTGCCGCTTCATGAGAGGTACCCGACAGTGATACATCTTGCGGTACATCTTCCAAACGGTGAGCGCATTTACTTCACAGAGGCTAACCTGCGCGATCGAGTAGCGACACCGCCGACGACTACACTTACAGCGTTTTTCCGTCTGTGCCATACTGACGAATTTGCCAAAACATTGCTGTACGCGGAAGTGCCAAAATATTATACATGAAACGCTGCGCGGAAAGAATGGAAGCGTCGTGTGCAGGGCAACCCCGTGGAAGGCTGGCATGGTGTGAAGGCGTCGGATGCTCTGGGCAGAATATATACCGTACACGTTACACACTTTGAGTGCTACTGCGCGCGGTTGCTTTTGACCCGCGTCCGGGGCCCCATCAGTTTTCAGGCCCTTAAAACAGTCGATGGATAGGAAAAGGCTACGTTCCGAGAAGCGTGTGAGGCCATGGGACTTTTGGAAGATGACGGCCACTGGGACTCTACGATGGAGGACGCCGTATTGTGCCGATCAGCGGCCAAGTTGAGAGAGCTCTTCGCCATCATGTTGAGCACTTGCGGACTCTCGAACCCCCTGCAACTTTGGGATAAATATAAAACCGCTTTATTGGAAGACATCGCGCACAGGTACCGAGAGACAGCACAGACCGACAATGATATATATTTCAACGAAGCGCTTTAACTTATTGAGGACAAAGTATTTTCAATAGTGTCTAAGCGGCTTTCTGATTTCGGCATGCCCACCCCACAACGAACAGGAGAGTTGTGCAATGATTTGATCAGGGAGCTCAGTTATGATACCGCAGCCTTAGGACCTCAAGTTGCTCAAACTGAGCCTCAGTTGTTACCTGAGCAAAGGCAAGTTTTCAATAAAATAGTAAGCCGCGTGGAGAGCGAAGAAGGGGGTCTCTATTTCTTAGACGCACCAGGGGGCACAGGCAAAACGTTTCTGTTGAATTTGCTGCTGGCGCAGCTGCGCAAAGACAGGAATGTTGCGCTAGCTGTTGCGTCCTCTGGGATAGCAGCGACCTTGCTCAGCGGAGGCAGAACTGCCCACTCGGTGTTTAAACTTCCACTGAATCTTGCGGGTGAGGAAACTCCCACTTGCAATATAAGCAAGAGCAGTGGTCGTGGAGCTCTGGTGCAGCAATGCAAATTCATCGTGTGGGATGAATGCACGATGTCACACAAGCGTGCGATTGAAGCGCTCGACCGCAGCTTGCAAGACATCCGTGGCAACCGCACGTTAATGGGTGGAGTGGTCGTCTTGCTCGCAGGTGACTTCCGGCAGACGCTGCCGGTCATTGAGCGCGGCACTCCGGCAGACGAAATCAACGCTTGCCTCAAAGCTTCACCAATATGGGCAAAGGTAGAGAGATTGCACCTCACAACTAATATGAGAGTCCAGCTCCACAACGACCAAGAATCCGGAATCTTTGCTCAAAACCTCCTCAAAATCGGCGAAGGCCGCATGGCAATGGATGCGGAAGGCCTTATCAAATTTGAAAGCCACTTCTGTAATGTTGTAACCTCGGAAGAGATCCTAATACATATGGTTTTTCCGAGCTTACAATAAAACATGAGCAACGAGGAGTGGTTGTGTGAAAGAGCCATCATGGCGCCAAAAAACGAGTCGGTGGGAAAAATTAATAAAAAAAATATCGATCAAGTCCCGGGTGTGGTAACTACTTACACATCAATCGATACTGTGATGACCAATGACGATGCAACAACATACCCAGTAGAGTTTCTTAACTCTTTAGAGCTTTCGGGAGTGCCGTCACACAAGTTGGAACTGAAGGTGGGTGTGCCTGTCATACTGATGCGTAACCTGGATGCTCCAAGGTTGTGCAATGGCACCAGGTTACGCATCACGGAGCTGAAAAGGCACATCGTGCAAGCCACCATCATCACCGGCGAGGCCAGGGGAGAAACAGTATTGATACCGCGAATACCTATTATCCCAACGAACTTGCCCTTTCAATTCAAACGCCTGCAGTTCCC
Organism: Argyresthia albistria; assembly: GCA_963457715.1. Taxonomy (NCBI): domain Eukaryota; kingdom Metazoa; phylum Arthropoda; class Insecta; order Lepidoptera; family Argyresthiidae; genus Argyresthia; species Argyresthia albistria. The sequence continues at coordinate 15,909 of CAUOQF010000037.1, forward strand.
ATTGAAAGTGGCCTTTTCAATAACTATTAACAAGAGCCAAGGGCAAACATTAAAAGTGGCAGGCATTCATCTGGGCACCCCATGCTTTTCGCACGGGCAGCTCTACGTTGGCTGTTCACGTGTATCGAGAGCTAGAAATCTCTATATTTACGCAGAGAACAACAAATCTCGGAACGTTGTTTACAGAGACGTATTGCAGTAGATTTCTGTCTCTCGGTGCATTTCACGACTGTTTGCGATACTCAACATTCTAAATGATTTAATTTCCGGACATGTGTACAAATATACTTACAACGGTTCTCTACGTTGGAATACCAGAAACTCTTACAGAATTATTTTTGTTCTCTTTTTTAAACACATCAGGTATATTACTACAAATGTGCACAATCCAAAGCATGGCGTAAATCCGACTACTACGCTGGCGAAGCCGCGGGTAAAAGCTAGTTGTAAAATAAAATGGTGTACAGAAAGTGTACAGAATGTCTAAGAAACAGTCCTCCGTTGCAGCTTCTTCGAAAGAAGCGGAATAAATGGCACTGTATGAGGCTGTAAAGGAAGCTTTACGGTTAAAATAACTAATGTTAAGCATTAACATACAAATTGTAACAACCATTACCATTTTTGAAGCAATAACGGCTGTATCAGTATTGCGAAGAATCCTACGAGCCACAAAAGGTCCAAGCATATAGATATTAAATATTAATTGACCCGTGAAAAAGTAGAGAAAAATGTAATTAAATTAAATTACATACCAACAGCTGGCACATCTGATGACGAAGCCGCTACCTACAATCAGTTTTCAAAAATTAAGAGTGGAAATGGGTCTACAATAAATTTTTATTGTGTTACAAATATGTACATTAACAAAAATCATTTTTTAAAAATGATAATGTTAAGTTAAATTATTATGACATGATCTGACTAGGTTTTTCTGGGTTTTCCCTAGTCCTTGCAACGAATGTTGGATCATAAAAATATGTAATTACTTACTCCCAGCAGTTACTTGGAAGGAAATATGTTCTGTGTAGGTATTGCAATATGTATACCTTAATTATAAAATGATTTCAAAATCATGATCAGTTTTTGAGGGGGCGTGTTGGATTATTCGATTGAGAATCGATTGTACAAAAACTAATCTGTGAAACCGCCACACTTGATGTTTGGTTGGCTACACTGTATTTAAAATTTAGTTCATAGCTGTGTTATAAAAGGCGTTGCAACCGCCCAGACCCTCCTTGTTTCAGTTCCCATTGAAAGTGGCCTTTTCAATAACTATTAACAAGAGCCAAGGGCAAACATTAAAAGTGGCAGGCATTCATCTGGGCACCCCATGCTTTTCGCACGGGCAGCTCTACGTTGGCTGTTCACGTGTATCGAGAGCTAGAAATCTCTATATTTACGCAGAGAACAACAAATCTCGGAACGTCGTTGTTTACAGAGACGTATTGCAGTAGATTTCTGTCTCTCGGTGCACAATACTTGTTCCAACATGTTTCCATGCGATGATGTCACTAGCACTAGTCGCTAGTAATGGACAACGAAAATTCTCACAATCTACAGGGTGTAACAGACACATATTTTTACATTGCGTCACGCTTTTTCCATACGGGGTGGTAAAGGCACAGCTGTGCCCACCTTCAGCCAGTGATTCAATACTCCATTGACACCATGTTATTTGCAAATATGAATGTAAAATAACAGGTGTAACAGAAAGGGCGACAATATTTTAAAGATTTATATCCAATTACTGACAAACCGATGGGTTTGTTAAAAACATCATTCTGACCAACTTTTACAATAAGATGAGAAAATTAACCTTTAGCTGCCGACCTGGTCTAAACGTAGCACTTACGCCGACGTGACGACTGAGAGACGTCAAAATTTAAGTAATGAAATAAACAGTGTATTTGCATGCTACATTTTTCTTTTTTATACATTAAAAAGATTGTTATTTGAGGTAACTAAACTACACGATTTGATAAAAATACACGTAATTTTTCAGGTAAAATCAACAATCGAGAGATCACAATTATTTGGCACTAAATTTTAAGGACTTACTTCAGTCTCATTTTTTCTAAAATTAAGTAATTAACAACAAAATGAACTTAAAATATGTTATCTTCTATAAACAATTATCAAAATAAAACATAAATCTTACTTCTTATCTAAAAAATAAAAAAAATGACAGCACTTGAATATTTGGTATATTCACGACGTACGTTTGCAGTCACTACATATTTGTAGGCAGCAAGTAAGGCACATTGGTTTCTTGCATTTGCAGCAACAGTACTTCGTTCCTTTACCTACCTACCGTTACCGTTCCGTACCTTTTCAACCGACTGGGACAGATTGCACAATGTCTTTCTTACACCTGGATCTGGATTCGGATAAGTTTTTGGTGGTGGAGGTTTGGTTCATTTGGCTCCTGTTCTGTTCTAAGATCTTCACTACCCTGGTCATTTCGCGTCTCTTCTTCGCTCTGTTCTCTAATGTCTTGGCTTCTATCAGCTCGTACTTCTCTTTCGTGTTCTTCATCTTCGTGATTAAGATTGATTTCTCCGTGGTAAACTACCTCAACATGGGGATACGTGACCTCAACACGGGGATACATGACCTCAACATCATCCTCATCGGATTGTTCGGATTCCGTGTTGTGATTGATTTCTAAAATAAAATCAGGATCGCCTACATCGTCATCAAAATCGCTAAAGTTGTCGTCACTCTCGTTCATGAGATTTTCAAATATCTCTTTATCTTTTAAACGCCTATTCTGTTTTCGCAGTTTAAGGCTTCTTGTAATCTGAACCGTCATCGTTTGCAGGGTTTTCCCGCTCACTAGACGTGATGTTTCTTCTTTTAGGCATTCTGCAATTAAAAGTATAATTTTAAAACCGATGTGACGTCAATCAGACACTATAAGCTAACACACATGAACACCGAGGTGACGATCAAGAGACGTACGAAATTTTGTACATAAACACCGTACTTACGTCTGTGAGACGTCGATTGCTTCGATACGGAGATGTGTGCACTTGCCGCGGGCGCAGCGTCGACTGATGGCTTGCGACGTGGAGGGAGGAAGGTAGCGGGAAGGGCGGCGCCGAAGGTGGCGTAATTTTAGAAATGTTTTAAAATTAAAAGTTATTACGTCTGTGAGACGTATAGGTCGGTAGTTAAAGGTTAAAGTTGCTCTGATCAAATAGGTTTCATGGTAAATGTCTTTAACAAACTTCATTTCAGCTTATTACACCCTATAAATTCTCTGATCAAATCAGTTACATAGTGAAAGTTATTCAGATCATAATGGCGTCTCTAATTACAAACATTCGACATATCACTTTTTTATTATTTTTGTTACATCCTGTACAGTTTTATTGAATATGATATCGCTCACTATTTTACATTGGAAAGAAAAAGATGTAACATGATTTTCAGGGATACACAACAATAAAATAAAGAAACCTGTATGTTATTAGTAATGAGGTAAAATTTAAACACAACTAGAAAAGAAATTTTAGTTTTGATTGCTCCAATTCAATCCATATTACGTCTCACTAGTCAAACGTTGGTTAGCGAAAATCTTTGGTAAACCATGCGAGTTGAACGATATGCATCGTGGCGCTACTGTCTTTAAACATCCTATTCGTCGTAAGGTATGAAATGTGTGTAGTTCCGTCTAATACACCAGTGTTTTATTTATCACACCGAGTATACACCACATACATTTATTTTTGCTCGAGGCGGCACGCCACCGGTGTCGCTAGACGCCTCACCTCAGCCACCGACGTTGGTCGCGCTTTTATTTAGAAAGATCATTTCCTGGCAATGGTAAGTGTTTTATCCAAGACTGATTTATTTATGTTACTATTAATGTAAACCTTATACTTTTTTTTTCACCCATTATGCGCAGATGAGGTGGGTCGTCTCAAACCCGGCAAGCGGATCCGAATCCAATTGTGGATCTAAAATGGTGTTAGGTACGCAGTTATGCTAAACGCAAAGGTAAGATAATTTTAATTAAAAATATTTATGTAACTATAGTATTTTTTTATTTTCTAGCCACAATCCTGACTGCCGGGGGGAGGTTGCGTCTATATTAGACGTCTATTATCATAATAATAATAATAATAAGGTAAGTTGAATGTTTGTTTTTCACTTCTGTATTTCTTTTTAGTAGATACAAACTTCTTTTTTTTATTTATCTTTTTAAGTGTGAAAATCTTTTTTTCCAGAATGCTATAGAAAAATTTATTACTAGTTACTACGTAACATCGCAAAATGGTTTCCAACCACTGTCAGAAGAAAATGTGGAGTCATCATAATGTGGGTTATAAAAGTGAAGATTTTACCAGAAAAAATCAATAGCGCAGTATACTTCAAGAGTGCAAGCTAGCAACAACACCAACAAACTCCTTCAACACCACATAAAATCAGCAGGAAAAAATGTTCGTAAGTTTTAATTTTTTCTTTCTTTTAGCTATGTATTTGTAAATATCTTTAAAATCATACTGTTTTTAGTCTTATGTTAAATGTGATGAATCCCAGTTCATACCTTGAACTCTACTTTAAAATGTTTTTGAACTCTATTTTAAAATGTTTTCGTTTCGATCCTAAGTTATGAATGTGGTTTATTATCCGGACTGGGATTTGGATGGAACCTATTGGAATTCAGACGCGCATGGTTGTGTTTTTTTTTTTTGAAAAGATTCTTTCCCAAACTAATATGACGCGGATAATACATGAATGTTTCCGAGGTACACCGTAAACCTACAATATAACTGTAAACCTTAATTTTACTTTTCATCTTCTAGGTCGGACATTGAGATACATTGACATTGTCGGACATTGACGACGATATCAAGTCAATACCTGAGAAGCTTTGGCGTCAGCAGAGGTCTGCATCATCTGCTCTCGGCTTAGAAAGTGACGAGGAAGATAATCAATCGTAAGTACAATTTTATTTTCACTACTCAGACCACTAAATATATTTATGTTTTAATACGTGACAACATAGCATCACGGGTGGCAGAGGCACAACTGTGCCCACTTTTAGTCAGTGTTTCAATGTATGTATGTGTGTGTTTAATACGAGATTAAAAAATAACAGAATATCTGATTGGTTTCACACAATCTTGTACCTATACCATAATAATGAGATATGACTATCACCAATCTAAGGTCTACCTTGATGATTCTAAATGTAGTGAAATACAGCATAAACTAATGCAGATGTGCTTAATGCTCTACTACAGGTTCCAAAAATTATGACGAATCCTTGTAGCTAAAAGCATCACATCTGTACATAGGTAGTCTGTTTTCACAATTATATAGAACCTGTCAAACAAGTAGCAAAAAACCTTGGCAAAGATATCATCTCATTGTAGTATCACAAAACAAGTTTTGTTACTCCATTTCAGATATTAGACTTACTTCCCAAGTTTATGTTTGCGACTTAGTAGTAAATCTTTGAACCACAGTGATTACTGAACTCGCTCACTCACGCATACAAATCATTGATCCTTTGTTTTCAATTTCAGAACGGTGACTTCGAAATCAAGCACCAAGAGTAAGGAGCCTGCAAAGAAAAGAAAATCATCAGCAAGTAACGAGCAACCTAAAAAGAAAAAGAGTGATCAACCATCAACAAGTAATGGTAAGAAGCAGTCCACGTCAACTAAACCCTCACCTGTAGCATCCGGATCGAAGCAAAAATATCTCCTTAGCGATCTCTTTGCGTTGATGAAGATGCTCATATAATTCAGGAGGCGAAGCAGAAACAGAAACTTGAAAGCGTGTTATGGCGTCGTGTTGCTAAGGGTTATTAAAGAGAAGTGAGGATCTGGAGGGCAACCTTTTTATAGAGCTACGCGTTTATAATAAAAGCGATATCATTAATGTGGATGCGCGTAATCGTTATTGGAAGGCGGCTGTTAATTTAAGGTATCAAGTTAATGATAGTGAACCAGAGTATGAGGCACTCTACAAGTTCATAAAATTGGTGAAAGCCAAGTTCACGAGCGAGGGCTCGTTTTGCATGGAAAAACCTCAAAAGGAGTAGGTATGATTTCCCTAAACGATTTTTGTATTATTTTTACGTCTTTTGTGTGGGAGGCTTCTTTGTATCAATAACTGAAATTAATCAATAATCTGCAGTTTGTGTCTTACATTTCAACTGAAATGCTTTTTGTCTAGTGGCATGACATAGAAATAAGTTTTTAAGATTATCACTGTCACTGCAAATTTTATTTAGGAAAGTATACAGATAAGGTTTGAACCACACAAAGACACTTTTAATTATATGTATATTTTAGTTTCATACTACAGTGAAGTGTAAAACACTAACTGTATGAGTATTTAGATTTAAGTTAACAATCTCGATTGTTCCTAGGTTATTATTTTGTATCCTACAGCATTCTTGTTATTGATAGCACAACAATACATTAAATTATTTGATTTTGCATCAAGGTCAGGTATAGGAAGCCAAGTGTAGCATTCTCTTTTTGCATGTCATAGGAACTAGGTTTACTAGTAAAGTTTTATTTACCTTTCTGCTAGTACACTCACGTAAGTTCAGGTTTCAATATGGGGGATAAAACAATATTTTGCGAAGTTTGTGATAAGTCAATTAAAAATCGAGCTTTCTCTGCACATTTACGATCTATTTTACACAAAAATAATAGCTTGGTGCATGTTAGCGCTAATATTTCGAAGGTTGCAAGTGCGTTTAGGAGTCGGATAGCATCTTATCGCGTCTATTCTAATGAGCAAGCGAGTAGTCAGGTGTCTGATAACATAACTCACCACCAATCTTCAACAGAAACCCACAAACCACCTCGTGAATATATCTCGCACTTACGTCGGTATGTGAAGGAAATACTTGATGCAACAGTTATTTCCCACAGTTCCATAAAGGTTAACTTTGAGTTCTTTGCCCAATTTTATTTACCGAAAAATGATGAAACTGACGTAAAGTCATTTGCGACCGAAAATATTGTTATTTGTCAAAATTATGATTTTAATGATCTTTTTTCAACAGTTCTAGATAAAATATGTACAAAAATTAGTGAATTTCAAGACCGAGAAAGCGGTTGGTCATTTTTGACAAGCATGTACTTAGAAGTCAATGTCAATAAATATAATCCACTGCGAGCTTCCAGCTATATTGAACTACCTAAACACATTAAAAGTAAAAGAGCTTGTGTCAACTTGAAAAACTTTGATAATTTCTGCTTCATTTGGTCAATAATAGCTGCACTATTCCCAACAACAAAGAACAGTGATAGGGTATCATCATACCCACATTTCAGTGATGTTCTCAATACCAGTGGTATGACATTCCCCGTGTCTTTCTCAGATATAAAAATATTCGAAAAAAATAATCCAAAGATTAGTGTAAATGTGTATGGGTTGAATAAAGAATCCATTGTTGGACCTCTTTACAAAACAAAAAATAAGCGACAACTTCACATTAATTTGCTGTATGTTGAGAAGGGAAATAAATCACATTATTGTTGGATAAAAGATTTGGGTAGATTACTTCATACACAAATAACAAAAAACTCTCGTAAAATATATTTTTGTGATTAATGTCTTGTCTTTTTTAACGATTGTCATAAGTTGGAATCTCACATTTGTGGTGGTGTAGCAACTCGACTTCCAAATGTTGGAACCTGTACACAATTTTCCCATTATGAAAGATTGCTGCGTTTACCATTCGCGATTTATGCCGACTTTGAATCTTTCCTAGAACCTTACAACGATACAAACGAGAGTGGTATTGCAACAACAATAACTCCCAAACATGTGTCTTCCGCTTTTGCATATTATATTGTCTGTTCCTATGACTCCAATCTTAATAAGTATAGATCATATCGCGGACCGAATAGCGCTCAGGTATTTATAGAATACCTGAAGCATGATGCTTTACGAATTAACTCAATATTAAATCAGAAAATCTCAATGGTATACAGCGAGAGCGATTCAAAGACTTTTGAAGATGCAAGGTTTTGTCATATTTGTTCTGAAATACTACTGGATGATAAGGTCAGAGATCATTGTCACTTAACAGGACGGTTTCGAGGTGCAGCACACTCATACTGTAACCTACGTTTTACTCAAAAAATAATTGTTCCTGTTTTTTTTCCATAATCTATCGGGGTATGATTGTCACTTATTTACAGTTGCACCTGTCCGTCTAAACTTTACCACTTTTGCTAAGAAGCAGTATAGTAATCAATCAGCACATCTATATAATCAACTTAATAAACTGTTATGCACATACACAAAGACCTTTTATGAAACAAAAAAAATAATTACTACATGGATTAAAACAATAAACTATGAAGAAACAGAAAAGCTGTTGGGCTATACTAACTAATCTTCTATTCTACATGCAGATTTTACTCATAGGTACCTTTACACACATACACACACACCCTTGTTCGCAACGCATATATTGTGCGGACCTTGACAGGAACCCCGGTTGTGCGGTCCAACCATTCCCGTAGCGTAGACATAGCAGAGTGTGAATTTATAAACGATGTAGAGCTGTCTCTTTCTGGCATCAACTTTTGTTTAAAATTTCTATACACTCGAATGAGACAGAGATAGAGCTCTTTAAAGTTCTAGACAAAATTGCGGCTTATGCGGACCCAAATTATTATGCGGACGGTCCGCTCTTTAGACCAAATGCGTGCGTGCGACACACAGACCGCACTTTACATTAAATACAAACTCATTTAAGAAAGAAAGAAAGAGAAAGAAATGGCGTTTATTACACAACAGACCATAGGTAGTGAGTGCCGCGGTGTGTTCTTTCCCTCTGCTGTGCAAAAGGCCCTAACTCAGCATTGTGCTGAGGGCGGGGGCCCTCAGCGCTGGTTTTCAGTTAGTGCCAGTAGTGATCGCGCGTGCCATCTGCTAAGGCTGTGTACGTAAATACTTGTATACTTATATTATACTATCGATACATAAATACAGAACTAACATGTAAAATTGGTGTATGTATGGTGTATGTTTATATTTTGACAGACTATATGGAACTAAAAGCACTCATAAATCAATTTAAATAAAGAAGACCTAGATTCTTACTTGTGTAAAGAATGAAAAAGTGAAATTGTGCAGTATAAAATATATATTAAAATAAATAAATACTTTTTAGCGTTAAAGGTTGCGTCGAAGAATTCTAACAGGGAATGGTAGCCTCTGTTGTTGCAGAAAATGTGCCTTGAGCATGCGCCCAAAGACATACCTACTGGGAGCTTCATGGACTGGAGGTGGGATATCATTCCAACATTTGGACGCAGCATACCTAAAACTACCACGGAATGCCATTGTGTGGTGATGGGGTGTGAGAATTCTCTGCTTGTGGACGCTGCGTTGTCTGTCAGAAAACTCGAGCTTCTTGTACAGGTAGTTGGGAGCTTGGGTGCGAACAATATCAAAAAGTAACATTGATAAATGTAGCTTTCGTCGAGCCTCCATGTTCAGCAGTTTTGCGTTGTTCAGGTATGGTGTAATATGGGACCTGGGAGGGACCTTGAAGCAAAAACGTGCGCATGCATTTTGAACACGCTGGATCAACCTTCTTGTCCGTTCAAGAATACAGCTTCCATAGACAACATCACAATAGTTCAGTCTTGATAATATCAGCGACTCGCTCAGCATGATACGCAGATCAGTATTGAGGTAGTCGCGTATATTATAGAGAAGCTTAAGGCGATAGAAGCAGTTGCTGACCACATTACCTATGTGTTTCTCGAAACGAAGCTCTCCATCCATTAGTAAGCCCAGATTTTTTGCTTCCATAACCCTTTCAACTGGTTCCCCCTTTATAACTATATTATTTGCGGACAGGACTTGCACCGTATCATGGATACGTTGTTTAGTTCCAAGTACAATGTACTTTGACTTGTTTGGGTTCAGCACCAGACAGTTCGCTATGCGCTCGAGATCGTTATTAATCTCCCGGGCCGCAGAAACTGCATCTTCTGATGGTGTAGAGAGATATAACTGCGTATCATCCGCGTACAAATGGAACGTGCAGTTTTTGATACAGGTGACAATATCGGCGCTGTATAGAATGAAGAGGAGAGGTCCCAATATCGATCCTTGTGGAACGCCTCGCGTCAGTTGTTTTGTTGAAGAAAACTGCATCGTACCGTCACTCTTCTGCAATCCAACTGTTTGAGCACGATCCGACAGGTAACTATCAAACCACCGAACCGTATTATTATTAAAGCCGTAATAGGATAACTTTGATAGTAAGAGGGAAGTATTGAGACAGTCAAAGGCTCTGGAGAAATCCAATAACACCAAAATTGTACTCCTCTCTTTGTCGAGTGCCGACAGCACATTGTCCACGACGTCTAGCAACGCAGTAGCCGTCCCCCGACCCTTCCGGAATCCAGACTGCAAATCCGGTAGAATACTGTTTTCCTCCAGATACCTTGACAGCTGATTGTATACCGCCCTCTCAATTACCTTAGACATACAGGGAAGGATGCTAATAGGACGGAGATCGGATATGTTTGTAGGATTAGGTTTCTTGGGAAGAGGTGTAACTTTTGCAGTCTTCCAGTCAGTCGGGTAGGTGTTTGTCAAAATACTCCGGTTAACAATCGTAGTGAGAATCGTCAATGTCGTAGGTAAAGTCAGTATAATCATGTCTATTTCAATTTTGTCAACTCCTATAGCTTTGGTTTTAATAGAGGTTAGTATTTTTGCTACAGTGAGTGGAGTGACTGGCCTCAGAGAAAAGCTAGTAGCATTGTCATGTCGATGAAATAGGAAATTTGTCACATTTTCCGTTCCTGGTACACTCATAAAATGGTCATTAATGGCGTCGGCATCACCAAAGTGTGCGGGTAACTCAATATTTCGTCCATCCGGTAGAACAGTGTGTTTAAGATTTTTCCATAGCCGTTTAGGATCTCTAGTGCAATTATTGATTTTTTGCTCAAAAAAAGCACGTTTCTCGTTGTGCAGGGCGGTAATAACGAGGTGTTTCAAATCCAGGTAGTAGTTTTTATGTACATCCAGTTTAGTCTTCTTGTACCTTTTGTGTGCTTCATCACGTAGTCGCATCATTAATCGCACATTGCTTGTAAGCCATTTACACACTGTCCCCACATTCGGTATTTACGTACGAAGTGACACGCCGACCGCATCTTGACGTAATTACATACTCATTAACACAGGTACAAGTACGACGTCCCCACAATAGTGTGAATACGTACTCAAAATCCATACACCGATTGAAGTTCTCCGTGTTGCCATAATTAATTAATGTTTAGGGTGGCAGTTTTATTCTGAATAATCATTATTATAAAATAAAATTTGCTCAATGGTCTGTTGACCATTCAAGCACTGAGGCTCTGTTAAAGATGCCACTCTGTGTCTCCTGCGCTCGAGGTCAGCTCCCACCACCACTCAATATGACTTCAGTCTTGTCGGAATTGATGCAGTTAAGAAACAGCTTTCTTAATTGATGCAGTTAAGAAAGTTGTGCTTCCCATTTCCTCCAAAGCTGTCGGAGACGATAAAATCTGCTCCAAGATGCTCATCAGTGTGCTTGACGAGTTACTTCCAGCAATCACACACAGAATAAACTTCTCTCTCTCTAACAGTTCCTTCCCTCATGTATGGAAAAAAGCCTTTACCCAAAACCTCAAAACCCTCCTCATTTAAAGAGTTTCGTCCAATTTCCATCCTGCTCATCCTCTCCAAAGTTCTAAAATCCATTGTCCATACTCAGCTCTCCTCCTACCTTTCCTCAAACAGCTTGCTTAATCGTTTCCTGTCCGGTTTCAGGCCCGGTCAAAGCACTGTCACGGTCTTACTTAAGGTATCTGATGACATTGAGCATGCGATGGACGAGAAAAAGCTCACTGTGCTTGCATTGCTCGACTTCAGCAGCGCCTTTAACTGCGTCGATTTCGATATTCTCGTTGAGATACTGAAGTCCCTGAATCTATCCTCCATTTCTGCTAGCTGGTTTGACTCCTACCTGAGAGGGCGCAAGCAGCGTATTAAGTCAGATGCGATTTCTACGGAGTGGTGTGATGATCTATTCACAGGGGTCCTTCAGGGTGGTATTCTCTCTCCTCTCCTTTTTTCTGTCTACATTAATTCCATCTCGGATGTACTCTCCTCATCGTATCATCTTTACGCAGACGATCTCCAAATTTATCGACATTTTTCTCCGTGTGATATGGACTCTGCTGTAAGGATACTAAATATCGATCCTGAGAAAATCAGGGACTCGGCCACTTCTTTTGGATTACTCGTCGCAGGCTTTGATTTATAGGTTCTAGGTATTATCTTAACCTTTTACAGCATATGTCCATTGCTTCTGTAACCTTCGATGGAAAAATAATCGAATATAGCACGAAGGCCAAAAATATGGGCGTTTTCTTCGACAACCAATTGTCCTGGTCAGTGCATGTCAGAAAATTCAGTAGGCGTGTCTTCGCTACTTTTCATTCCCTCAGGCGACTTCAAAACTTCCTGCCTCGTCAGACAAAAATCACGCTTGCCCAGTCTTTGCTCATTCCTCTTATCGATTACGCTGATGTATGTTGGGTCAGCGCAAACGAAGAATAACTGAATAAACTCGAGCGACTTCAAAATCTCAGGAATCGTTTCGTCTTCGGTCTGCGCAAGTATGACCATGTCTCGGAGTTTCACAGGGAGCTGAAGTGGCTAGCTATCCGTCTTCGTCGGGATTTCCACACCCTCATCTGTCTCTTCAACATATTATTTAACCCACGCTATCCTGGCTTCTTGCGAGATCGATTTGAATTTTTGTCTTCGGATAGGCCCAGGAGATCTCACACTAGGTCACTGCTTATAACTCCGCAACACAACACATCTGCATATGAGCATGGGGTCCGTCTCCGAGCTATCAGACTTTGGAACAAACTTCCCAGTGTTATCAGGGACAGTCCTTCACTCAACATTTTTTAAAAACACTTGAACGCTTCT
>CAUOQF010000038.1:0-40938 GCA_963457715.1 Argyresthia albistria
CAGGGGTGAGGCCCAGCAGCTCGTTGAGCATGGCCTGGAGGGCGGTGGCGGTGGCGGGGTCGGTGCTCGGGCTCTGGATGGCGGCGATGATCTCCTGCAGCTCTGACACCTCGCTGGTGGGCGCCGTAGGCTTGATGTACGCAGCCGACGCCACGGCGGCGACCAGCGCGAATACGAACAGGAATTTCATCTTGGCTGATTGGTGGAGCTGAAACAACAAGCCTGCTGCTTGAGAAATGAAGTTGACGAGGAAGTTGGAGTTAAATATGCGTAAGATCTATTGTTGAAATGGCAATTGATTCTATTGCACCGAGCCATTAACCCAGTGCTAATGTATGAAAGTATACTTTATACTTTATACTTTATTGCACAAAAACAGAATACAGACACTTAATAATGAAAAAAAAACATGTACAAAGGCGAGCTTATCTCTAATAAGAGATCTCTTCCAGCAAACCTAGGATGGACAGGATTAATTAACAAAAGATAGACCTACATATCTATAGTATATTTAAGTATTATGTAAAGTATCTATAGTATATTTAAGTATTATGTTTTTTTTTCACAAACTTGATTTCAAATTGGTGAGCAATAAGTTTGGAGTTTAGAATAGTAACTTTACAGAACTCAGTCTCCGGTAAAAGTTTTGTATTTCTTACCTTTGGGCCTCGGTCAGAACACTGACTATGCTGCTCCGTATTTCGGCTGGGTATTTATAGTAAGTCTGTAATATATCTGCATTGGATTATCAATTTATCAAATACGATAGTGAATGAATTACTATAATTTAAGCTCTATAAAATACGTCACGTACAATTTACAACAATAAAAAAGAAATTTACAACTTAACGCTATAAATTACATATTATGATCTATGCTAGATTTCGATAAATTTTTATTACTTAGACTTATTTTATTACCTAGGATTATCAAAACTTGTTAGGTACTTGTCGGGAGCGTAATTGTAACATCTAAAAGCAAACTCAAAAAATCTGTAGGACTGGCTGTCATAGGCACAGGCTGCCCTAATAAAAAAGCGTCTGCTGATTAGCGAGATGAATAGGGTTCAAAGGAAAACGTATACCTTAGATCCCTGTTGAAATCTTAGATCTAAATAATCTAAATGAGCCTAAACTCCATTGAGTTTAACCCATGGTTTTTCAAGTATGAATAATTGCTCCATAATCAGGTAATGCGATGATCAGAAAAAGCCAGTAAATATGATTAAGAAGTAAGAAAGACGATTCTTCATATCTCTAATAGTTGCGGCGATTAGCCTGTCACACATCTCTAAAAGTGCGCGTGTGCCTCTGCCACGTATGAGGAAAAGCGTGACGCTATCCAGTTGGATATCATGATAATATGTAAGATATTTATGTACATATACAGAACAGAATAGTTGGTTGGATGTTATCCACAGGGTGCTTATTCTCTTAGGGAAAGCGCATCACGATAACATATCGATCGATCGCTAACAAGGGCAATGCAAAGTGGCACCTATTTTGTATGGAGACTATTCGGATCAGTGGATATGCTATTGCCATTACTAGGTATTGCGATGCATTTTCCATTAGAGAATTGGCCCCAGATATTTAAGTTGTTTTGTGACAAATAAGTAGATGCTTTCCTTTCTTTCTTACGTTTGTTAGTTATAATGAGACATGACAACAAATCCTTGTTTTACTGCGTTACTATCATTTAATAAAATAATATCTGGGAACCGAGCTTTGCTCGGTGGCTGGTGGTACAAACACAATAAACATTATATGTATTCATTCATATCATCAGACTGCAACATCGAGCAAGGAAGGTTGAATAACAGATGATGAACTTAGATTCAACCTCTGTGGCGTAGCGGTTGTGCATCTGCCTACCATGCGAGAGGTCCCGGGTTCGAATCCCGGCTGGGGACAAAAAAAATCCCCCAGGTCTCTTGGATGTTTGCATGTTTGTGATGTCGCTGTTTCTGGTTTCCACGACACAGGGTATCCTAGTGTGGGGCCAGAAGCAATGTATGTGCCTGTATGTAAATAAAAAAATAAATTAAAAAAAAAACCTTATTTGAACGAAACCTTTTTGTGTGAATTTTCCGAAGGCGCGCCAAAAAGTGTCAAGTGATGTTCTCTCAGCACAATCTGCCTAGGTTTGCTGGAAGAAATCTCTTCTTAGAGATATGCTCGCCTTTGTCTATTAATTGTTATAAGACTGTAAGTATCACATTATTTTCCGTGCATTCAAGAATTATGAATTAATAATAAGAATACATAATTCATAAGAATATGTTGCCATTATTTTTGGTATAGCATTTCTTGCCAAGATGTAGGTACCTACTTACTGACTACTACCTTGCTCTATGCTACTACTGACATGAGAAAAAGAACGGTGCACGTGCTCAGCTCAGTGTTTGTTTCTCAGTTCGCATCAGCCATCTATGGCTCCCAAAATTGCAAATACACTTCCAACAGTTTCTGAAAGATTGGACAAAGGATAAAATAGTGGTGCTTATATGACTGAAATTATTTTAACATAACATTAACATCTCTTTGATTGCTCTTCCAGAATCCGGGTCTTACTTGTGTAAACTTTATACAAAATACCCGATATAAGTATTTGTTTGAAAGACTATTGTTAGGTAAATGGTGTTTTCAGCCTTAAAATTCTACAATTGAGAGAAAAACTGAAAGCTAAATGCAGGTGGCGCTTCGTTGACATGACAGTACCTTGTTTACGCTAGTGTCAAGTGTAGGGTTTCATACAATGTGACAGTTCCCGTGTCATACAATTATTCTGTGGTCATACCACAGAATAAAATATCTGGGAACCGAGCTTGCTCGGCGGTTGATGGCACAAACACAATAAAATATTACAGTCACATATTGATCAGACAACATTAACAACATTTTTTCTTAAACACAAACGAGAAGCAAACAGGCATTTTGTTTTCCTCATGAGTTTTAGGCACAGATATTCAATCTTTCAGCCCACACAAGATTGAATTATTTGCCTAAATCTCACCAGGAAAACAAAGTGCCTGTTTACTTAAAGCAAGCAAGGAGGATGAATAGCATATTATGAATTTAGATTCGACCTCATTTGAACGAAACTTTTTTGTGTGAATTCTTCGAGAACACCCGCCAAAAATTGTCACGTGATAATATCATATTATGAAGTCGCAATGAGAAACAAAATTTTTGATTGTTATTGGAATTTATGCTTTATTTTCATTGTGATAAAGTGAAATTGCCAATCCTATTGAGAAAAGCATGAAATCTCGGAAATACGTGATTTTTCAGTTATGAAACCTAGTTTGATCGATTTTTTACCCCCAAAAACCTCTATATTGCAAATTTTATCGAAAACTACAGCGCCTTTTTAACCGACTTCCCAAAGGAGGAGGTTTACAATACGTCCGGATGTTTTTTTTTTATGTATGTGCCCCGATAGCGCCTGAACGGATGGACCTAATTGGAAAATTATTTTTTTGTTTGAAAGGGTTTACCTTCCCATTGGTCCCATTGACACCAGGTCAGGATCTGATGATGGGATCCTGGAGAAATCAAGGGAACTCTTCAAATATTATAGGCAGACCTATAGTGATTTTTGTATTTTTCATAATAACTCGTGCAAATGCACATGGTAAGCATAATATTGTGATGCGGAACTGCTGATGAAGACCACATATGGCCACCAGATCTGCTCAATACTAGGTACAAATACAATGCGTGGTTTGTATATAATCTAAGGCGTGGCTGACGGGCAACGCATAGCCTAAACCGCCTTAGTAGCGTGGGGTAGCACTGTTATGGGATTTGACAAAATTAATTCCCCAAGGGGGGGGGGGATAAGGGGTTACAGTTTGTATTAAACTCAATCGGATCAAATAGGGTTTGTGGAAGTCGGTTTTTTCTAAAGTTTACTTTTTGTTTCAATTATTCTAGAACTCAAAACATATATCGATACATACAAATATTCCTCGTTTAAAGAGATAGGCGACGCGGGGGTCCTGCACACCTAATAGTGGATAATAGCCATACTAAGGTACAGTCGTGAATGCGCCACCTAGCGTGAGAAATTGTCATTTTTCCTCCCAATTAGAAAATGATATATTGCACTGAGTAAAGCATATTTTGGATTGATATTTTAACCAGCCCGGTAAGAGTTCCTGCAGACCTCCTTCTCTGGTCCGATCTGAGTAAAACTAATTGTAATTGCTGTCAGAAATAATCCGATCAACATTACATTCAACCGTAGGTAAATGAACCGTACAACTTTTTGTGTAAAGTATATCTACACAATCCACAGTATATCTATGTACTGAATATGAATAATTATTTAACTATTACACATTTTATAAATCAAAGTATATAAATGTTTTGAAATTATTTATTTTTCTTAAGCTACTTACAGAGTACAGAAACTAGCAAAATAACTAAGTTTTTAGACCTACATCCTTAACAAGGAAGGTATTGCATGTAAACACAGTCATAATCAGGTACACTTTTATTTGTATTTTAACACCCTCAGCCAAAGCAGATTTGAGCAGATGCCAACATACTGGCACCATAAATGGTTGAACTAAGCTTATTTCTACTCCTTAGTTGTGTACAACCGACACAGCCTCTGGCAGTGGGGAGCCCGAGATGATGGGGAATGACACAGAGCCGGCGTCAGCCTGGGGGCCACCTGCCAGCATATTCAGGATGACATTGATGAAGAAGTTGTTAGTCACTCCCGAGCCTGAGCCCTCAGATACAACCTCGGGACTGGCCTCAACCACAGCAGGCTCGCCAACGGCTGCCTGGTCAACTTCAGGTGCGGTCTCAACCACGAGAACGGACTCAGGAGCAGTCTCAACGACGCTGACGGACTCAGGGATGGACTCTACGACAGAAGGCCCTTGGATGGATTCTGGGGCGGTCTCAACGACAGAAGGCCCTTGGATAGATTCTGGGGCAGTCTCAACGACAGAAGGCCCCTGGATAGATTCTGGGGCGGTCTCAACCACTAATACGGTCTCGGGAGCGGTTTCGACGACTGACACGGTCTCAGGGGCGGTCTCAACGACGCTGACAGCCTCGGGCACGGGAGCGACGACAGCAGGAGACGCGGGAACAGACGAGTCTTCAACGGAGACCAGGTTGGAGGCCAGGGCGGCGGGGTTGATGTTGATGGTCATGGTCACGCGGGGAGTCGCGGCGGCGATGACGGCTGGGGCCGCGACCACAGGGCTGACAGCCACGGGTGCTACTGCGACTTCACTGATGGCACCACCATCGGGAAGAGGGAAGTCCACGACAGCTGGGCCGACTGCGATGGGCTCGAAGGAGTCAACGATCGCTGGTCCGACGGCGATGGGCTCGAAGGAGTCAACGACAGCTGGTCCGACAGCAATGGGCTCGTAGATGGATTCCGGTTCCACAATGATGGGGGCGACGCCTGCGGCTCCTACATCAACGACTCCGGGAGCCACCACGATAGGGGCGACGTCGACAGGCGCAATGATGATAGGGGCGACTCCTGCAGCGCCGACTTCAACGACTCCAGGGGCCACGACGGTCTCAGAATCAACGATGATGGGCGCGGCGCCTGCGACTCCGACTTCCACGGTGCCAGCATCGACGATGATGGGGGCTGCGCCAGCGGCTCCGACTTCCACGGTGCCAGCATCGACGATGATGGGGGCTGCGCCGGCAGCCGCGGCGGCTACCATCCGCTGGTTGACGGGGCCGGCAGCGGCGGCGACGATCAGGGTTGCGACGATGATGGCGAACTTCATGGTAGCTGTGGAGAGAGGTGAGGCTTGTAATACGGGCGAGAAAGATCAATGTTTCACAAATTCATTCTAAACCACACTGGATGGAAGGTAGTAAATACTTCTTGAACTTTAATGTTCAAACTGAATCAGAATTGTTTCACAGCTGAAGACGTGACTAAAAATAACGGCTACCTAGTTGACTGTACACTTGTTATTTTAGTGTATTCCTAAGTAACTTCAATATTACTAAAATATTTGCTATAAGTAGTAGGTTTTTTTTTTAACATGGCAATAGCGGTCTCGAGCAAAAATGTATGCGATTTGACGTTTGCCGCCACTGCTGCTGATGCCGCCGCGGCGTCGGTGGCGGCAAGCTTTAAATCGCATACATTTTCTAAGCGGGTCAATGAGGGGTCAATGACCGCTATTGCCATGTTAAAAAAAATCTCACTAACTTGAAATCGAGTCCTAGTCAATCCACTCACATAAAATATCACTACTAAGGGTTAGGAGGAAGTATGTATGTCTTACCTTGTTGAAGTATCTGGTTCTCAATGAGAACTATTGCTATCACTTCCTCGCTCAGTGGTTTTATTCACTCGATATGTTTTTATCGCGAAATACCCTAAACTTAATCAAAGACATATTTACGACAGCTGAAATACGCTTACTACAATTGCTTTAGCTGGATAATACTCTTTATTAATCTGTGGCTAATCCTGTTTTACGAGTCTTTGTGTTGACCAAGCGAGGATGGTTTTTGGAAATTATAGTACTTACATAAACATACAACGCAAAATGAGAAACCACTTTGTACTTCCCAGTACATTTTGGCCTGAGTGGATCAGCTGATTTGTATGTTGTGTTTGTTGTGAAAAATAAAGTTGCTCTGATCAAATCGGTTTTATATTGAAAGTTGCTCATTGACTGACACTTACAAAGCAATTTCTAATTTTGCGTTAATTCATTTACACCTTGTATAGGTACGTATCTACTTAACTACACGTTGACATTTATAATTAGCTGACCATATTTTGGGGAATGATAGTACCAATCATTATGAAGAACTTTCCCCAAGGAACATATATGGTCGCAAAAGAAAACAATTTTTGGGTCTCCCATAGTAACTTGAAATCAGCGGGGCAACTTGGGGGATGAATTTTTTTTTCATTTGCGACTATATGTTTCTTGGGCAAAGTTGTTCATAATGATGGGTAGGTACTATCATTCCCCAAAATATGGTCAGCTCACCCTGCATATTTATGATCATGATATTAGCTAAATTAAATAATTAGGTACTTATACATAAAAAAGACATTTAATTAAATTAACGAAACAATGAAAAATGTTATTTTATTTTATTCATTGCAAATACCTAGGTACCTATTTAAGTATTTAGGTTACGTAGTTAAAGGTTTGCTAGTGATTCGTAACACAACGATATCTAATATAATTTGTGGAGTTGTAAACTACTTAAGTATAATGATATGATAACCTTTGATAGCTTTCCGATAAATAAAGTATTTGTTTCGTTTAGAATACAGTAAGTTTCTTTATAACTTGCTCGCCACATTATTATTATGTAGTAGGTAGGTACTTATTAAAAGTGATAGTGAAATGCATAGATAATAAAATGGGTTATAAATAATGTAATAAAAAAAATACGCGTGTAGCACCGTACACGTGTTAGAAGTAAAACTTCTGTAGCTAGATCATTAAGTGGTACCTATACTATACACCTATACCTACCTATACTAAAAGAGATTTAAATTTCCAATTTTGAGATCCAATCTCTGCTTCAAGTTACTTTTAAGTTTCAGACGTCCGATTATTTGAAATTATTTTATCCTTGTACTTACTTTTAATACGTCATGTCATTTATTTCCCACCATTCCTTATCTACAATTTGTCGCGCTCGTGGTGATATACTTAACTCATTCAATAGTGTCACTACTATTTGCATCTCGCTCAGATTATATACCATCTAACGTCACGTCTCGCTCAAATGTATGCATTGCTTTGCTTGTCTCTGTGCCCAGTCCCTTTATTTAATTGATCGAGTACGTATTTTCAACTATTCCAAGTTAATGTGTACCTGCGGGGCTACCATAAGGCTTGCCACTCACCTCAGTCGCGCAGATAAATGACAAAGAAGATGGCTAAATCAATATATGGACGACTGCCCCAGACATCTACAAAGACTTCTCAACAGCCAATAGCATTTAAATATTCATTCATAAATTTAATTTACTGCGTCTGTATTTAGTTTGTAGAACTTGAAGAAAAAAAAATTAAATATAGGTAAATAAGAGTTGTTACTCAATACTCCGTGATTCCAATATGATTCCGTGACCTTTGCCGTCGCTAGAAATAAGCACCATTTTGCAATAACATGCAACATAACTCCATCTAGCCACTCCTCTGGAAACCTCCTGTTTTCAACAGTTTTGCTAGTTGGCAATTATGTTGCATGTTATTTTTAACGATGGCAAAAGTCACTAATCAATGGCGGAATCATAGAGTATGAAGTGACAACTCTTAATTATTTAATCATTTCCTTCAAGTTCTACAAACTAACTAAAGACGCAGTAATTTATGAGAGAATATTTAAATGCTATTAATTGGCTGTTGAGAAGTCTTTGTACATGTCTGGGGCAGTCATTTTGCCAAATTGCCAACTCCTTTCGCGTCTCAATGATGTTTCTCCATAAAATAGCGCGCATTAATTATGATATATGACATTAAATTGTGACGAAATGCGTGGCTGGGGTGACTGGCGTGCCTTATGCTACCCCCGCTAACCTATACATACCTACTTTGCTAGGATTTTTTAGGGTTACTTCATCGCGAAGCGATGACGTAACTCTTATTTAATTTTATTCTTGACATTTCCTTAGTCCGCCATACGACATACCTCGATTTTTATATTTTACTTCAACATTATTGACTGGCATGAAGCATTAACTTTAAAATTACAAAAGCTTATTAAAATCAAAATCGTATAATTTCAACAGTTATAACAACAATTCAACTTTAAAATATGTATTACAAAAATTACATACAAACAAATAAGCGAAACAATAAGCCATTAAACTTATGGCTCTGTAAACTGTAGACCTCGCTTTGGCCGTTTACTACAGATAAACATTAAATAGGTAGGTATAACACGTACTTAGTAGCTAAACTGCTAATTTGTGACTTGAACTGCACTATATAATAAAAAGTGGCTTTAGAACAGTTCTAGGTACCTACTTATTGTTTTCAAGAAGTCTTAATGCAGCCATCCATCACATCGGAATTTGCTTGAAAACTAAATATCACATTTGGATGATTCTAAGTGACTTTATGCGATTACTAGCTGCCCGTTGCGCGACTACGCAGCGCGTTTTAGGTACCTATTCCATAGTTACCGGCCACAAAACGATTCGTTCATCATTTTAGAAATCCATATCGACCCGTATGTGACATTGATGAAACTCTTTTCTTACAAACTGTATGGATCGCATCGCACAGCTGTCAAACATAAGTTCCGGTTCCAACAAAGAGGTTGAACGAAGTCGTTTTTGGTCACGTCACTGGTTTTGTTTGTCACGCCGAGGTTTGCCCCAGCCAGCGGCGGCGGCGCCATCTTGGCCATACCGGAAATCAAGAACTCGTGGAAGAATGCTTAAAATAATTTTTATTTGTTAACGTTTCATCAGGTTTTTCTCTCACTAATTAACATTCTTTATTGTACGAATGTATTATTATCTTATCTGATTAGTTAAAAACCGTATTGAAAATAGTTGCGGTTTTAAAAGTCTTCAGCCGACCCTGACGTCACCGATTCTAATTTCCGTTACATTTCTTAGCCACTCGTGATAGCACCCGGCTAGTAGCAAGTGAAAAGCAAATATATGAATAACCCACAGTTGAGAGGTTAAATAAATTTTACCCCCGTGCCCCAAGAAGTTTTACTTCAATAATGGCTATAATGATTTAAGTGAAGAAATTAGGGGAGAGGTGTGTGAACAAAAATGTTTGAACATTTGTACTTATAATTATAATCCGTTCACGATCAGAATGGGATGCGTCCTTTGGAACCTTGTCAAAGTAAATCGACGTTCATTTTCTATTGACTTTGACAAGGTTCCTTCCGGATAGACAGCAACCACTCGCGTTCCGCCGCCGCCGCCGCCGCCGCCGCCGCCGTGGCTGGCTATGCGTAAAATATTTCACTCATTCCCATTTCCATTTCCATTGATTCATTCGCTGAGTAGCCTGTAAATAAACACCGTAGTACAGAGATCTCAGATATCATTCATCATTCATTACACATGCTGCTATTTTTATGACAAAGAAATAGGAAGGAAGCCAACAGTTAAACAAAACACATTTTGAGAATAAATGAATGAATTTAAATCATTCATCTATTCCTACTTACACCTAATGGTACAATAGCGATCTAGTCAAGTTGCCCTCTGTCTGACCCTGTGGGTACCTATCTAGTAGTGTTGCCGATCGATAGGCCACTATCGATAGCTATCGATAGTCTATCGATAGTTGAGGCAAAAGCAATAGTATCGATAGGGATATCGATAGTATCGATAGCTTTTTTATTGCAATACTATTGACACACAGCAATACTATCGATAGTATCGCTGTGTGTCAATAGTATTGACAGACGATACTATCGATAGTATCGATAGTATTGAACTTCAATATTGAAATCACTATCGATAGTATTGCTACCGACTATTGCAAGAACAGTCAATACTATCGATACTATCGATAGTTTTAAACTATCGATAGTGACCTTAAATTCAATAGTATTGGTAAGATAATGAATTCTTAATAGTAGATTGGAATATAACATATCAATAATGTAATTTTAGAGCCATTACAGAGTATGCCTTTATTGTTGTCGTAAATTACGTAGGTAATCTAGTTTATTTATTACTTTATTTAGGTACCATGTCATGTTATTCACTTTGCATCACATCAGAGACATCAACAACCCATATTCATAACCAATAATATTGAATTTAAGGTCACTATCGATAGTACAAAACTATCGATAGTATCGATAGTATCGTCTGTCCCTGCAATAGTCAGTAGCAATACTATCGATAATATTGATACTATCGATAGTATTGCTGTGTGTCCATAGTACTTTACTAAAAAAGCTATCGATACTATCGATAGCCCTATCGACATTATAGATGATTTTAGAGGTCAACTATCGATTGTAAAACTATCGATAGTGCGACAACACTACTATCTAGTTACCTGTCGTTCTTATTTATGGGCCTATTAGACTACGCTGTCGGCAGGGCCCTGTCTGACTCACTGTCTCTTTCTAGTCGTTCCATCAGAGTGAGAAGTCTATACAAATCGTGCCCTGCCGACAGCGTAATGTAATAAGACCCTTAGTGCGTGGTAGAGACTTCTTTATTTATTATCCATCGCACTGAGCTAGGGTAACACGATCAACTGAACTTGACAGTACTTTCAAGATCCTCGGTGTCTTTTCCACAAAACCTCTCCAGATGACGCACATTAGATTAAATCTTCTGAACACATTATCTTTAGAATAGATAAGCATTAATCGGTTTGAGATACAATAGAATAGGCACTAGGTATAACTATAACTAGAATAGGCACTAGGTATAACTATCATAAACTTAGTAATACTAGAGTTTCTAACCTATCTTACCTACCTATTATACAGTCAATTAGAACAGGTCGTTCTGATTTTTCTACTTAATGCCAGATTTGCAATTTCCCAAGTGCTGTGCGAGCGGCGGGCGGGCGGTGTATCCAAAAAACCATTCGGTAATTTTTCAGTTTTTAACCGACTTCAAAAAAGGAGGGGTTCTCAATTCGGTTGTCTTTTTTTTCATTATTATTTTTAATGTGTGTTTTTTATAGTTAATGGTACGGAACCCTTCGTGCGCGAGTCCGACTCGCACTTGGCCGGTTATTATTATTTTTAGTAGGTTCTTTACCATTCTTTTCCTTTTTATCTAAGTAGGTATAGGTATGCCGAAGATGGAATTCTAAGTTCCGGTATCGGCTTGCCTAACCTTAACATTGACTTTATTGTATTTTGTATGTAGGTACCTACCTATGTTGTTCACTCTACAGGGTGTAACAGAAGGGTGTATAGTCATATTTTAGGGGGTTGTTAGGGAGACCATTCTGAGCAACTTTTACTATGAAACCGATTTGATCAGAGCAACTTTATGTTTCATTGCTCCATAATTTTTGGTCCGGGCGGTCCGCTGATTTGTATACAGGGTGTAACAGAAGGGTGTAGTCATATTTTAGGGGGTTGTTAGGGAGACCATTCTGAGCAACTTTTACTATGAAACCGATTTGATCAGAGCAACTTTGTTTTCATTGCTCCATACGTTTTGGTCCGGGCGGTCAGCTGATTTGTATAGAGAAGTGAAAATTAAAGTTGCTCTGTCTGATCATATCGGTTTCACAGTAAAAGTTGCTCAGAATGATGTCCCTAACAACCCCCTAAAATATGACTACACCTTTCTGTTACACCCTGTAGAGTACTAACTGGGCAACATACCCCCACGGCCCCACAACTCCATAGGTAGGTACATAAGTCAAACTTCTTCAGATTATAAAGTGAACTCGCGTTTGAAGTAATGGGCACAAGTGTCAAGTGACCCTACCGTGCGTGCGTGACCACTTGCAAGAGAAAAAATACCGGCCAAGTGCGGGTTGGACCAGAGATCACCGAGAGGGTTCCGTCCGACCAAAAATCATGTTTTTTTTTCTGAGGCAAATAAAAAATCGCCCTTTTTCGAATCGACAAATCGAACTTGCTCTAAGCACTCTTCATTAATCTGTGCTCTAATATAACCAAATTTCAGGATTATAGGGGATTTCTCAACGGGATGTAACCAATAGGTTTTGAGACCCTAGCGAGTACCTAGGTACTATGAAAATCTAACAATTTTACAGCATATACCAAAACGGTTTTATCGTTACTTAGAAGTTCACAGCTTTAAGGGACCACAGACTTGAGCCACTTGATATCAATTATTTTACCTTTTTAACCGACTTCCCAAAGGAGGAGGTTTACAATTCGTCCGGATATTTGTTTTTTTTTTTTTTTTTTTTTTATGTATGTTCCCCGATAGCGCCTAGACGGATGGACCGATTTGGAAAATTATTTTTTTGTTTGAAAGGGTTTACCTTCCCATTGGTCCCATTGACACCAGGTCAGGATCTGATGATGGGATCCTGGAGAAATCGAGGGAACTCTTCAAATATTATAGGCAGACCTATAGTGATTTTTGTGTTTTTCATAATAACTCGTGCAAATGCACATGGTAAGCATAATATTGTGATGCGGAACTGCTCATGAAGACCACATATGGCCACCAGATCTGCTCAATACTAGGTACAAATACAATGCGTGGCTGGCGGGCAGGCAACGCATAGCCTAAGCCGGTGGACCTAGAGCCATGAAACTTTGTACAGAGGTTCCTTAGTAGCGTGGGGTAGCACTGTGATGGGATTTGACAAAATTAATTCCCCAAGGGGGGGGGGGTAAGGGGTTGCAGTTTGTATTAAACTCAATCTAATCAAATAGGGTTTGTGGAAGTCGGTTTTTTCTAAAGTTTACTTTTTGTTTCAATTATTACTGAGAAAAATGGTCTTGACTTGACAGACGGACGGATGGACAGACAGGTAGGCGGACAACAAAGTGATCCTTTATGGGTTCTTTAAAGGATCGGAACCCTAAAAACATTTTTTACCCGTTTTACCTCTTTTGTGTTGATAGCCATGCTAAGTGCTATCAAATAAACATTACCAACTTATATCGCGGAAGTAGGTTTGTGTAAATGTCAATGTTAAAACGTGTTCGCTAATTGTCTTTATATTGTAGGGGTATTACATAATATTTGCACTTTTAGGACACGTGTATGATCAGCTTTGTAAAGCAGAGGCGTGCCCAAGGCCCGTAGACAAAATGCAATTCGCTAAAATCGTTTGCGCGCTACTCTCCCCAGTTACAAACAAGCGAAGCTAACTTAGTTTAACTTAGCTGATGCATTTTTAACACTTTTATTAGGTAGTCTTGTAACTAGAATAGAATAGAATGCCATTTATTTACCTACTGTATCAGCTTAAACACATACTCATAAAATAAAACATCCGGACGAATTGTAAACCTCCTCCTTTCGGAATTCGGTTAAAAAAGTAACACAACAGTAGGTAAAATCGTGCAATTCGTGCAGCAATTCTAGAAATCGACACCCACTAAGAAACTTGGTATGTGTTGCAGTAAATGTCAATACAATAATATGGTACCATCGAGCTGATCTGATGATGGAGGCCGGAGGTGGCAGTGGGAACACTGGGAACCCTAGGATGGTCACATTGTAAACCCATCAAGTTTGGGCTCAATCGATTCCTGATAATAAGATTGATAAGTCCTATTTCCTAACCTTTAGCGAAGTTCACATTATCATCACCTGATGATGGAGCCAAACGGTGGTAAACGGACCCTAGGCCCGTACCATTCCTCCCCGCCATAACTCAGTTCTATAGCCGCGGCGCCACTGTCTTCGTGCCTACCTTACAAGCACACAGTGACATGTTGTAGTTCAGCTTTCCGTCGCAGGACTCGTCATTGGACATGAGTGGTGGCGCGGAGTTTACCTCTAATGGGCCCCGGAGAGACTTCAAGACTTGATTCAAGTCGCTTATTGACGAATATTGATCGTTTACCGCGTAGAATTGAAAACTTAACTCAAGTCACTTGTCGGGCCTACTTGATCGTCTCCGGGGCCCGTAAACAGCATCGGTTGAGCACGTGATTCCTTTCCTTCACTGCCCTAGTCGTGTCTTGAAGTCTCATGTCCTCTCTCAGCCTCCGATGATCATATCAATATTAAAACAAGACAAATAAAACAGTGAATTAGGTATCATGATATCATAACCGCATTTTTTATTTCAATAATAAATCTCTATACAACATGGAGTTATTTCTCCGAGAGAGCACCAGACCAGAGCATAATAAAATACGTGGATTGGATCAAATAGTTTATAATTCTAAAGGCATTTAATATCTCGTCGTGTGCCTCTTTATATTTACAGTACATAATAGGTACGAATTTGAATCATACTAAGTTTTACAAAGATAAGTTAATAAAAGACAATTTGTCAATTTGTAGAAATACTTCTAAACTCGTTTCAAAAATGTAGGTTTTTAATTACCACATTTACTAACTCAACAAAAAAACGGCCGAGTCACGCACCGCGCGCGCGGGTTCCGTAAAAAAAGTTTTAAATAAACAAATTAACGGTTTTCGGTATTAGGAAATGTACCTATCGATACATCCACGCATTTTTGAGAAAAACTTGGGCCTTACAGACGGATAGACAGACAGACGGACAACAAAGTGATCCAATGTGGATTCCGTGTTTTTTCCTTCCGGAACGGAACCCAAGAAGCAATCATCAATAACAGGTGAATAACAGCTACCTAATCATTCAATTTGTGATCAAGTAAGTATCTACCTGCTTAACTATGAATAGCACATTTGCTAAGTGGGTAAGTGTGTCCATTAGCAATCTGTCTGTGCATTAGCATAGAAATAACAGCCCCAAGTCATTCTAATGTTGACATGACAAGATGTGATAACAACAAGGGAACCACATTTACGTAGAGCTCGTCTAAGCTGAAATGACGCGCCCCACTCCTTGGTTTTGTATGACAAGTAAATACAAAACCAAGGAGTGGGGCGCGTCATTTCAGCTTAAACGACCTCTATCCAGGAATTTTAACCCTTTAGATTGCGAATTTTACCAACGAAGACTAACTTTTGCTCGAGAGTATCTTCTACTTTTTCATAGAATGACCTCATTTTAAACTGTCAATTGTCATACAAATTATCCCCGGGATAGTTATTTTCGCATAACTTTTTGTTGGCAAAATCCAGCCTTAGCCAGTTTTGTTCAAGGTTCTAACAAGTTACAAGCACACAATAGATTTGGCGTGTGTATGCGTAACCCAATACACTTAGTAACAAAATAAATGTACATAGATATCATAGAAAAAAACTAAAATAAATTACTGATTTGAATACCTAGCGTAACAAAAAGCCCTTCCAGAATACATTTCATAATATAAAATAGCACAACTTTAATATTAACATAAAAGCAGAGAGAATGCATTTTTGGTAAAATTGTATTAATCGATTTCCATATCAAATATATCAAAACTTAAACAAATAACAAACAGACTACTATGAATACACACAATCTGTAACCTAGTTGCACACAAATTTAACTAAAACAGGTTTAACTTCATACTTTCCTATCATATGTACGCCTTCTTTGGTCATCAATTTTGAGGAGGTAGTATGTGCCAGGGAACAAGACTTCTATGTTTCCTGAGGGCTCATAAGGAGCTGTGTGATAGTTCTTTGTTCTGACATCCATCAGGTCGGAGAACTGACCTGGTTCCACACACTGTCTCTCGTCTAAGAGAGACACAGAGTTGTGAAGTGAACCTAGCAGGTTCTGCAGCTTGGACCCAGCACTCATGTCATTGCAGATGTTGATGGAATACATGGTGGAAGATAATCCAGATCCATAAGAAAATAATGCAAACTTCTTTCCAATCAGCTGATTGGGAGACTTGCTAATGAGATATGACACTAGACCACCGTAGAGGGACGGTGTGTACATGTTCCCCACATTGCGAGCTATATGCAGAGATGGCTTGGTTTTCTCATCAAATAGATTTTGACTGTAGGTCATAAACGCTTTCTCCACATCACGGTCGAAATAAGTATCCTCTAACTTGCAATTGCTGAATGCTGATAGTCCCGGGAACTGAGATTCACGCGTGTCCTTGTCTGCATTTAGAAAGTCGTTGAAACAAACTCTTGCCAGAGACTTCTGCACTAATTTGCAGTATGGAGAATGGAAGAGCATTCCATCCAGGCTCAATAATCCTTTGAAGTCAGGTTCTTCTTTTCTCATTTTCTTACAGAATAAATTGTAGCAATTGTCTAGTGCACTCAGGTAGCACTGGATGGACAGTTTTCCATCAACAAAGGGGAATTCTGATGCCAAATCAGGTTTGTAGAAGTCATATGCATGACGGAAGTAAGATGCTCGTACTTTTCTATCAAACACAAGGGGTGCATTGGGGCCAATGAGCATAGCCACAGCCCCAGCGCCACCTGTGGGCCTCGCGGGCCCCTTACCATACACAGCAATGTCACCAGCAATCACTATAGCCTTCCTGCCATCCCAAGAAGTAGATTCCACCCAGTTGATAGCATTGAACAGGGCTGCGGTTCCACCATAACAAGCATTTGTTGTGTCTATGCCCTCAATATCAGTTGCTCCCTCCTTAGCAAATAAGGTCATGAGAAATGTTTTAACACTCTTGCTCTTATCAATAATAGTCTCAGTGCCGACCTCTAGCCTGCCTATATCATGTAGGTTGATGTTGTTATTCTCAATCAGCTTGTGTAGCACCGTCATGCAGAGTGAGTTGATGTCTTCTCTGTCCGAGCAGAAGCCCATTTTGCTCTGCCCCAGTCCGATGGTGTACTTTCCTTCGGCGACTCCTTCGTATTTTTCCAGTTGCGTCTGGTCGACGTATTGTGACGGAAAGTAGAGCTCCATGGACAAGATGCCGACATTTTCGACTTTGCCGCCCATTGTGGGGAGTTTGGTGTCAAAGTTTCACGTTCAAGGTTGCGTTGTTGGCGCGTCGGGTGAGGTAATTATGTCCAGTGCGTGCCGGCAAAGGCGACGTGCGACTGGGTCCGCGGTCGGCACTTAACTACGGCACCTCTCCCTCTCGCTGGCACTGGCTCGTCTGCCTGCCGACGTAAGCAGCCGCGGACACGCCAACAGCACCATTGACCTACTGGAGCACCGGTCGACCAGCTTTCTTTCAATCGTAATGCGAACAACCAATAAATCACGATGCCGCACTTTTAAACTCGATCGATGCAGTAATTGAAGCCGCTGATTGATATAATAGCTGACACAATGCACGTTCCTCTGTTTATAGTAAGGCTAGTAATTGTGCTAATTTGTGGAATTTTAAGTGGAATTGCCGGTTCAACAGAACACGTCACGCTTCATTCATTTCAACTTTCTTTCACTTCTCTCTTTGACACATGTCAAAGTCATGTGATCCGGGAACGTTCAAAAACCTCTCAAAAACCTAGGTCGCGTTCCGTGACATCGCCGTCAGCGCCAAAATCGATTACAGCGGCGTCTACGATGCCATCGTTTTGTATAGGCGATTTTCTGACAGCTAAAATAGTTCTGAAAGCTGCCAACAGATGGCTTTGTATAGACTTGAATTCATATGACACAGTCTGTTGTCGTCACAGAGTAGGTAATTTTTGAACGATCATTAACGCAGCCCACTGTCTGCCGTGTGTGTCTACCATAGAGCAACACGGCGCGATGTGTCAACCAACGTTCTTGTCTGTCATTCCGTCCGTTAACCGTTTCGCGAATAAGTCTTATGGCTGCATTACACGTTGGCCAAGGCCCTCGGCCAACGGACATGACAAATTAAGTTGACGCTGTTCACACGTTCGTGTGGCAATCGGTCTGCGTTGGCCGTCAGACGATGCCACAGACGTCAACATGGACGTTACTTACTCTATGCCAAATTGCCGTCACCAATTCCCTTTGATTGGTCACGAAAAATCGACAAGAGATGGATTGCTGGCCAACGGCCGTGGCCAACCCATATACTAGTCAAATAGGGCCTTTACACGCACGTTCGTTCGGCGAGCGCGTTGGCCGTGCGCGTTGGCCCAACGTGTAATGCAGTTATTAGTACTTATCAGTAATACCATATTTCTATTGCGTTCTACAGTATGTTCATTACACGGCCACGAATATTTTCTTTGGTTGTTATTATTTGGACTGGCAACTTTTCTTCACTGATGTCTGGCCTACGACATCTAGTGACGAATTTGGAACTACTGAAGTTGTTTTTTTTATATCTCCCATTGCCAAAACAGACTCGGAACGGCTTCGTAGACGCTGTAATCGATTTTGGCGTGACTCGGAACAGGGGTCTAGTAACTGTGATCCCACCACCCACAGTCTGTAGTGTAATAACCTCACAAGAACTCATAGGGCGAAATAGGGCTCCACGAAATTTTCCCATGGCTAGCAACAAGTCAACTAACGAGAACCTTAGTACAACTCAACGGGCGGCGCAAGCCGCCCCGGAAAAATCATATGGCTATGACTATGACTAGCATATCGAATATATTCTGTTTCTTCTGAGAATGCTGTGTAAAAGTGCACCTGAACTAAATCGAATGGTTGAGTCAAAAGAATGAAATTCCTGGGTTCGCTGGAACTCATAGGGCGGCGTCAGCTGCTCCGGAAAAAAAATATGGCTGGCATTTGGAACATATTTTAGTTTCTTCTGAGTTTGCTGTGTAAATGTGCACCTAAATCAAATTAAAAAATTGAGTTCAAAAAATGAAATTCCTAGGTGCTTTTAAAAACAAAAACTCATACATATCATAGGGTGGCGTCAGCCGCCCCGGAAAATTAACATGGCTGCCATGGCTAATATATTTCTGTTTCTTCTGAGTATGGTGTGTAAGTGCACCTGAATGAATTCGAAAATTTGAGTCAAAAGAATGAAATTCTTGGGCCCTCTGGTACAAAAGACTCACAGGGCGGCGCACGCCCCGGAAAAATCACATGGTTAGCATTTTGATTATTTCTGGTTTTTCAGAGTATGCTGTGTAAAAGTGCACCTAAATTAAATAGAAAAGTTGAGTCCAAAGAATGAAATTCCTGTGCCAAGAGGAAAAAAAGAACTCATGGGCGGCGTCAGCCGCCCCGGGAAAATCACATTGCGAATATTACTGTTTCTTCTAAGTATGCTGAGTAAAAGTGCACCTGAACCAAAAAGTAGGGTCAAAAAAAAACCTGGGTCGTTTGGGGGGGGCATGGCCCCCCATGAAGCCCCCCCCCCCCCTTCTGTATCCGCCACTGCTTACTATTTCTATACCAAATAGGATTTGTATTGTACGGTTCAGGATTGGTACGGGGGAGTTTCTTGCCCTTCTTTGCTCCATCCCTAAGCCCACAACTTCCGAACGGGCGGTAGTATACAAAAATATTTATATTATATTGACGTTGACTAAGTAATATGTATGATTTTATGGTCAATAAAAATTTTGAACTGAACTGAACTGTTCCCCTCACACTTTTAGAAAAAAAAATAGGAGTATTTAAGTATAGTACTTTACTTTTACTTAGGTACTTACAATCACATTTACATCAATACAGTCTACTTGATACTTTACATTATAGTACAATTAAGATCACTAAAATTAAGAACTCGCGCCTATCTCGACGTTATATCGTTGTCAACACTGAGGTCCACTGATTTCGCGCTCTTTTTCGCTGTAACTTCCGTTTCCTCACAGCCGCATGTTTCCTTGTCCTTTGGAGTAAACTTGTAGAATTTCACACCTAAAACAAATAATTTAGGTAATAATTATGTCTATCTGCTGATTAATTGTTTAAAGTTAGGTAGGTACCTATCGATATCAATTCGGTATTCAGTCTTCCGGAGGCCTATACCCAGAGCAGTGGGTAGGTGTGGGCTGATTGATGACGATGATGATTCAGTCTTCAAGTCTAGGTCCATCCTAATCCTAATAGATAACTTACCTACCTACCTATTTACACAGAAGAGATAATAGTAC
This sequence comes from Argyresthia albistria, assembly GCA_963457715.1. Classification (NCBI taxonomy): domain Eukaryota; kingdom Metazoa; phylum Arthropoda; class Insecta; order Lepidoptera; family Argyresthiidae; genus Argyresthia; species Argyresthia albistria. Next base: position 20,494 of record CAUOQF010000038.1, read on the forward strand.
CTACTCCGTCTTAGACCAAAGGTGCTAACACGTTATTTTTTATAAGTAGGTACTGCAATTGACTGTAATTATGGTAACTACTACTCACTAACCTAATTAAAAGTCGTTTAATACTCGTAATGCAAAATTAATCGCTCATCAAGCTTGAACTTGAATCTTGAGTCAAATACCACCACGTAAGAGTGACGTGCTGCCGCGCGCCGACTATATTTCAAATGTTTTGATACTTACAAGTAAGTTTAGCATTTATTTACCTAAAGGATTTACTCTGACTCCGAATTCTTTACAACATTTCGCCTCACGGTCCGGTTCTATGTGGTAGAAGTCCTGTTAACAAAATATAACACAGAAGTTTTAAAAATAATAACATTTCTTAGATACCAGAGTGATGAGAATGTAAGTTGAGGCTCAGAAAGGCCAGAGTGAAGGAGCCATGATGATGACATAGTAAATACCACGAGTCGGTCGAATTGACTTTGAGACCTCGCTTTGACGCAACTGTCTTAAAAGCTCCATAATCATATATAACCGGGATATACCGTCACGCCAAATCACAGTGAATTTGGCTGCGTATAAGGGCTGCCTGCCATCATAGTGCTCTGAGATAGCGCTACCCTAACCATATTATCTCTTCAAAGAAGGCCAGGGCGGAGGAACCTGTCGATGGTGATGATATGTAACTACCTTCACATCATAGCACTGCTTCTCCAGCGCCATCTCTTCGAAGGTGAAGTTGGCTGCATATGGGCTACCATCCTCGCGTTGACTCAGGAAGGCCATTGCGAAGGAGCCGTCGCACAGTTCACGTTTCCAGATCTCGAGGCCAAATCGCTGGGGACAAATAACGATGAATGAGTAACACAGGGGACAAAATGTGCCCCGAAATGTCACGCAAAGGTCAATTTACATGACGCGACATCCACCGCGATATTTTACTGTAGTAAAGTGGCATCCATCATGGCGTCAAGCCTTTTCACATACGGGATGGCAGAAGCACAAGTCAAGTAATTGAATAAGTGCTGCAATTAACATAGAGCCATTAAGCCATCACAGCAGCTATCCATCGGTTGGGGCCCATCTGAGAAATGTTGTTTGATTTGGTTAGTTTCGATAAAACTCGGAAGTACAGGGTACTACCTAATGCCACGTTTTGTATAGCCATGTTTCTATGGCACCGAGCAAGCTGTCACCTCTCTCTTTCTCTCCCTCTTTCTCCACGCCTAATAAAAGAAGGTAAGATCTGTTACCATCTCGCTCAAAGCCAAAGAAAGGCGCGGCAATCCGCGGCATACAATATTGTAAAAATTCTAAACTTACAGGTACCCTCTTATCTGTCTGCTTCCACACCCTCAATCCCTGCTTGCCCATACGGTCCTGATCAACTGCAATGACGTCACGGTTTAGCAGAATCTCCCTGAACTCCGGCCGGATAGTCGCCAGGTCGGTGCTGATGAGGAGGGGAGCCGCCATGACGGACCAGATCGCCATCTGCGCTTGCGCCTGGTCGATGGATAGGCTGTAGTCTCCGATGATGAGCTGGGAAAACCATGTCGGTATTAGTGTGGCTAGTGCACCGCTATTTCTAGTATTTCTACGCTTGAAGTTTGGCTATCTCGAAATAACACATTTTACTATTGTAGTTGTATGTCTCTTTCGGAAACAACAAACGCCTGACGTGCCGTAGTAGCAATACCTTAGCATAGCAGATACGGAAGTTCAAGTAGTATCTAAATAACCAGGCGCTTGAAATGTTACTACGATTACGACCACTGCTGCAGCGCAGTGCAGAGTGTTTCGTTCCTTACCATATCAGGGTCATTCCAGCGGCCGGGTCCGGCGTACTTTGCGAAGACGTCCTGGTGATCTCCGAACCAGTTGATGATCTTCGCCACTGACGCCCAGGAGTCGTCGATGTCGTCCCAGTTGCGCCAGAGGTTGCAGTGCTCCGCTATGGCGGCGTAGTTAGACTAGAAAATATTGCACAGTAGGATCTTTGAGTAATCATTATTACTCAAAGAGTAGGATCAACTTTCACCTTGCACCACAGAATAACTAATTAATAGCATGCTTAGTGCGAACCATACATTATAGTTAGTACGGTACATCATAACATTGTGTTGAAACTGTATTTATCGGCTGTCGAAAGTCTACAAGATCTTGTCGACGGCCTATATTTATTTACAATTTGACATTTACAAGTCAGATTCTTGGCAAGGAAGCAAGCATGGTGGACGTTTCTTGCACAGGACCGAGTTGATTGGCCTAAAAAGGGTACAGTTGTGTTCGCACGGCAATGGATAGCTATAGCAAAATGCACTGGGTAACGCAGGTGACCGATGCTAATGCATCAGTATTGCACTTGCAAACTTGCAATGCAAAGCCAGTTACATCAAGTCGGTACATCCTTGTTGTTATCTGACATACTTTTATGACGATCGTGTTACGTACGACTCTAGTGCCCATTTGCACTAAACGTAAGTTAGTCTTGTCCTAAGGGCCTTACTTACCCCCTTAGGCTAAGGCTAAGAACAGCCTAAATGTGTAGGGCTTAGGGATGGTTAAATTGGAGCAGGTGGACAGTATCTTGGTTGGTCTTACTTCAGTAACATTCTGGTAGGCTGGCCAGCTGCATGAGTAGAGGATATCTCGGTCAGTGTCGTTCAAAATGGCGCCAAAATTTATGTAACCTAAAAATAGGAAAAGAATTTGGTGAAAGCTGTTATTATCAAGAAAGTAAAGCGGGTCGCTGGCTGATACAGATAACTTTGTTTGTTTTACCTAGATAGATAATTTAGATACTTATCGAAATGGATGATAGATTGATAAAGTATAATTTTTTGTGTCACCCTAATAATATCTGTTATCTTATCAGATAGAGATTTGAATAATAGCCATTAATTCAACTTACTTTCTGTTTCTGTTACACGTTATCTACATCAAACCACCTTATTGCTGATGATGTCATCACACACACCACATAATTACTAGAACTAATACTAATAATACACAATAAGTAATTTTGAAATTTTGAAAATTCTTGTGCAGTACAAAACTTAGAGGTCGAAGTTAGCAGTGCAAAGTCATAGAACATGTTGTACCGCAGCAATCGGCACTCCTTGCGGGAGAGCAAGCACAACCAACGCCGTGTGTTTCAGATCATTTGCAAGAATGTCTCCTGTCTGGAAAACATCGTAAGGAAACCTTCCTTACTCCGTAGGGGGCGTCCATTAATTACGTGAGGGGTTTTTGGCGATTTTCTGAAGATTGCTTCGAAAGTAGGCTAGAATCACAGTGATAATTACAACTAATTTTACTTAATTTAACCCATTTTTATCGCAACTACACTCTGTTTCTTGCGAAAAAAAATATTACGTGATATTCGACGAGACCCCCCTCTCCCCTAAAGGCCTCACGTAAGGACGCCCCCATAGCTGCTGGGCGGGTGCTTGCCCAACGCCCGCCGCGCAAGTCACGTGTCACGCAAGGTACTCCCCAGGGAGCACTTATCCAGTGGAGACTGGAGAGCGCATAGATACATTTTCCTTTGAAACACAACTCACCAATTTGCGGGCGGCGGGGGACGAGGTAAGAGAGCTGTGATTGGTCAGCCGCTGCGAACCTGTCTGGCGGCCCGTCATCGTACATAGGTTGCGTATGCGAACGTTTGTTGAATTCAACAAACGTTTGGCGAGCCGCATTCCCCCGCAGGCGCAGTCAATTGGATATATAGTCTCTGGTACTCCCTATTGAATCACCTGCCACCCCCAGTATGGAAAAATCCGAGTCGCTAAAGCTATGCACCTGTCTCCATGTCATCGCTGTCATAGTAGCAGCCGTCCAGCTTAATATAGTCGGCCCCCCAGCCGACTATCGTGTCAACGTCCAGCTGCTCGGTCCCGTAAACCCCCGGGTACCCGCCGCAGGTCTTGTTGCCGATGTCCTGGTAGATGCCGAACTTCAGACCCTTGTTGTGCACCTGCGGGTTAAAGGTTAATCAAATACAGGGTCATTTTTGGACCCCTAGCCAAAAGTTAGTGTTATTTTACGGACATCATTCTGAGCAATTTTTACTAAGAAACCGATTTGATCAGAGCAAATTTATTTTTCACTTCCCAGTACATTTTGGACTGATTGGGTCAGCTGATTTGTATGGAGAAGTGAAAAATAAAGATGCTCTGATCAAATCGGTTTCTTAGTGAAAGTTGCTCAGAATGATGTCCCTAAAATAATAGTAACTTTTGGCTTGGGGTCCAAAAGTAACACTGTATAGCATCACGCGTTTTCTCATCCAGGGTGGCCGAGGCACAATTGTGCCAACCTTAGCCAGTTACTTAACCGCTTGAGTGCTCTTGGGATAGCGCACCATCCCCGAACTTTTTACTATACGTATGACAAAGACCATCGCCGCAGCTATGAAGGTTTCTTGTTTTTGATATGTCATGTGGATAGATTATGATATTAGTTAATAGGGGGTCAAAAGTAGATCGAAATGGTTCATGTAATATTACACATGGCTGTGCCTGGGCGTCGTGAACTCGGCTTGCTTCTGGCCCCACACTAGGATACCATGTGTCATTGGAACTAGAAACAGTGACGACAAGACCTGGTTTTTTTTTCCCCATTGCCGAGATTCGAAACCGGGACCTCTCACTTTGAAGGCAGAGCCTCGAACCACAACGCATAGACTTCGTCGACCGTTTTCAAAGTGTCGACAATCGTGATCCTAAAACGAACGTGTTTTACTCGGGTTTTCCGATATACATATTTATTTGTACCAGTTTTCACGTATGCACAGGACATACTTATGATAACGGCACCTACATACATCGAAATAACGTTAGATATTTAAAATACGTGTTCATAGCAATAAACTACACAAACCCAGTTTATTTAAACCAGTATTCATGAAGTCGCTAACGGCTTCGAAGTTTCTATTCGCATTATACTCTCTGATTTTCGTCTAAATACCACCCCTTCCGCTTGAATCTGCAACGCAATAGCTGGGCCGGTCTACATGGGTTCGGGTCATACTAATTTTCGTCTAAATACCACCCCTTCCGCTTGAATCTGCAACGCAATAGCTGGGCCGGTCTACATGGGTTCGGGTCATACTAATTTTCGTCTAAATACCACCCCTTCCGCTTGAATCTGCAACGCAATAGCTGGGCCGGTCTACATGGGTTCGGGTCATACTAATTTTCGTCTAAATACCACCCCTTCCGCTTGAATCTGCAACGCAATAGCTGGGCCGGTCTACATGGGTTCGGGTCATACTAATTTTCGTCTAAATACCACCCCTTCCGCTTGAATCTGCAACGCAATAGCTGGGCCGGTCTACATGGGTTCGGGTCATACTAATTTTCGTCTAAATACCACCCCTTCCGCTTGAATCTGCAACGCAATAGCTGGGCCGGTCTACATGGGTTCGGGTCATACTAATTTAGAACCTAGGTACTTGGTAAAATGTATATGTCGGCGGCCGATCGTAGAATTCGTGAAATATTATGAAACGATGAAATCTCGGCTTAGATGAAGACTAAGGGGGCGAGCGCAGCGAAGCCCCCGAATAGTCTTCGTGTTCGTTTGATATGTTTATGACAAAAAACATCACGTAGTGCTGAATAAAAATGCTTTTAAAAAGACATGTTTTCGTTAAAACCCGTCAACATGATATGCCCAGTAATGGCTTGGCCATATCATGAAATGGCGAGGCACATCATAAATGTGCCCTATTCTACGATCGGCCGCCGACATCTACAAGGTGAATTGAAATAATAATAATTTATTCAGAAAAAATATACATTTAAACTTGTTATTTACATTGTAAAGAACAAGGGATGATCTCTACTCCCTAAAAATTGGTCCTGTACTCACGTAGTCCCCCAAAGCTTTCATGCCCCCCGGAAAGCGATCCCTATCAGGCACCAGGCGACCATCCTCGCCCCTCGCCTTCTCCATCCAACAGTCGTCTATGCCGATGTAGTCGTACCCGGCGCTCAGGTATCCCCCGCTGACCAGGAGGTCTGAGGTCCGCTTGATGAGGTCCTCACTGGGGAAAAGCACTCATATTAGAAAAAGTACCGGGTAGCCTACCTGGTGCCTAATTCTACAAACGAATCGCAAATAACAGACCGCCTGACCATATTAGAGGGAAGGAGTTCTTCAAATGCTAGTACAAGTCTTGGCCCATACTACAATGGTCACGCAGGGGGGGGGGGAATACTAAAACAAAACAATTACGAACGGATGTTCTAACGGTGGTGATGGAAAATATCATGAGGAAATCTTCATTGCTCCATAACTGCGGCGATGGGCTAGCCCCCGTGACGCAAAATTTAGTGTTGAATAACTGGCTAAAAGTGGGCAAAATTGTGCCTCTGCCACCCCGTATGGGAAAAAGAGTGACTCCATGTTATGTTAACAATTACGGCTAGACCACCATACCTGATGCACTCATTAGGATACTTGTTGCAGTCGGTGATGCATCTAAACCGCTCCCAGGTCAACCAGCCCATGGGCGGAGTCAGAGCCAGGCCGTTGTCCAGAGCCAGGTTTGAGGGCACCAGAGAGAATAGGAGCCAGGGTAGGAGCATCTGTAAGTCAGGATCATGCAAGGTTTCAGGAACCCCTGTTTCGAAAACCTTATCTGTCCCTGCTGGTATATCGAGGTTGTGTAAAGGACAGAACGTGAAATCCTAAAAATGGAACTAAATTGTAACTAATGGTATTTAACACCAACCAACGCGTGTAAAGCGTGTAACTAGGTGCACCATTCACTGACTTTAGTTATTCATAAACTACTATTATGGGTTGATTTACTGATGTGTAAAGTATGTCAACGCAGAAATAACTAACTTTTAATGACAACTTTCCACGTGAAAGCAATCACAGATAGTTTATGTTATAGGTAGGTACTCAAAGCAGAATTTATATTAAAACGAAAAATGTATAGTAGACTCTCTTGCTGTGAGATAAGGCCTAAAAGTAGATCAACCGGGCATATTGCCGCTTGTACACATGTACCTGTTATTGTGAGTAAGTAAACACTGCACAATACACGTTGTTAGGATCACGGGCTCAGACCCAGCCCAGTCAATAACCGGAGTATAGTCCGTTGACCTTTGCCGTCTCTCCTCTACACATTGACTTCCAGTCTGGGCATACACCATAGAAACCTAATCAATTTACATAAATTACCTACACCATTTAGCTCTTTGAAGACATTTTGCGCACATTAGTCGTAACAGAGTGCTGTCTCTGTCCTTTTATCAAAAATTTTAAATTAAAACAGCACAGACAAGACCGACACACAAACCATGAAACCTTAGGTTTACAATTTGGCTGACTTATTTCCTGGTTTATTAGATGATAAATTTTGAACCGCTGAACTGATTTTAATTAAATATGGCCAGAACCACCGTATGGAAATCTCTTATAATTTACAAAAAACGCACTTTAATCCGTCCATCCGTTTAAGCGCTATTGCGCCACTGACAGTAACACCCACACACTCCATTGGTAGGCAGATGCTTCAAACTTATAACAATGTGTAAGAATTTAGGTTCGACTAAGTATTTATTTTGATAATCTGAACTCCCATTTCTATCTAGTTCTGTATCTCCGGTATCTCCACGGGGTATCTCCCAATTTTGGTCGCTAGATGAACTCTACAGGATGTAACCTATACATATGGACAAACCTAAGACGGATGAGATTATCAATTGTCAGAGCAGACAAGAAATAGAGATACATACAACTAACTCGAATAACTCGAACTTAATAATTACTCCCTAAAATGAACCTTTATGACTAAAACTGAACCTTGCTGTTTATTGTTGAACTTACGGTTAAAAAGTTTGTAAATGTTTCCGCACCAACACTTCACGCGACTTGTTCGTTCAAAAGTTCCTCGGTATTAGTTGCAGACGCCTCTGGGTCTGCGATTTAAATAAATAACCGGCTGACGATAACGCTTAACAAAACACACATCTGTGACAAAACACTATCAGTAGTGTATCACTAGTAAATGTGAAGCGAAAACACTATCAGTAGTGTATCACTAGTGAATGTGAAGCGAAAATAAAGCTGAAAGAGATATCTTAGGAGTTGGTACCTCAACGCAGGTACCAGACGATACTAAACTCATCCTCAATAGGTACCAAATTATAATTTGTATAGGTACTCAGCTGTCTCAGTCTACCAATTGCATTTTGTTTTGTGTCGACGTCCAGCTGCTCGGTCCCGTAAACCCCCGGGTACCCGCCGCAGGTCTTGTTGCCGATGTCCTGGTAGAGATGCCGAACTTCAGACCCTTGTTGTGCACCTGCGAGTTAAAGGTTAATCAAATACAGGGTCATTTTTGGACCCCTAGCCAAAAGTTACTATTATTTTAGGGACATCATTCTGAGCAACTTTCACTAGAAAATCGATTTGATCAGAGCAACTTTATTTTTCACTAGTACATATTGGCCTGAGTAGGTCAGCTGACTTGTATGGAGAAGTGAAAAATAAAGTTGCTCTGATCAAATCGGTTTTAATTAAAGTTGCTCAGAATGATATCCCTAACAAAGTAGTTTCTCATTTTGCGTTAATTCATTTAGGTACACCTTGTATGATTGATTAATTGATTATGCCCACACGTACCTACAGCCAGAGTTCGCTGAAATAAGTAGTCTTCACAAAAATTAAATAAAAGGCCCGTTTTGACAGTTCACGCCCATGAAGTTTTAACCCCTAATGTGTAGGTAATAAAAGCCAACTGTTGCGTACAAGCAAAGCATACAAGTTGCACCTAGGAAAACCGTTAGGAGTTAAAACTTCGTGGGCGTGAACTGTCAAAACGGGCCTTTTATTTTGTGAAGACTTTAATAAATTGTACCTCTGCCACCCCGATGATTGATAAAAGGCACGACGCTATATTTGACGACCTCTGTGGCTCAGCGGTTGCGCATCTGCGAGAGAAAAAAACGCCAGGTCTTGGATGTCTGAATTGCAGACATCCAAGACCTGGGGTTTTTTTTTGTCCCCAGCCGGGATTCGAACCCGGGACCTCTTATGTTTCTGGTTCCCACGAGACAAGGTATCCTAGTGTGAGGCCAGAAGCAATGTATGTGCCTGTATGTAAATGTTTATGTTTATACATAGGTACATGCTCAGACTATACATTTACATAAATGGTAGAAAAGATTTAAATCGATATTTGTAATGCCGTGCATGTGCGTTGTGTAGTACCGGTGCGGTACCGGGGCGGCTGTGGTTTAGCGTGGCTTTTGCTGATGGTACCAAACACGTACCAACCCATGATGATGCGGCCAACGTCCAACCAAGCGAAAGAGCTTATTACATTACTCTGTCGGCAGGGCACGATTTGTATAGGGGTCTCACTCATAAGGAACGACTAGAAAGAGACAGTGAGTCAGACAGTGCCCTGCCGACAGCGTAGTCTAATAGACCCAGAACAAAGAGCTACGTTACGTTTATTGGGCCTATTAGACTACGCTGTCGGCAGGGCCCTGTCTGACTCACTGTCTCTTTCTAGTCGTTCCATCAGAGTGAGACGTCTATACAAATCGTGCCCTGCCGACAGCGTAATGTAATAAGCGCTTATGACATGAGGTTAAATATTGGATTAGCGCCCGGTTTCCGAAAAGAAAATTAGCTGTGTGTGACAGCCCGCCATTTTGAAATAATCTTCAAATCGCCCATTTGACCGCTCTCCAGAAACTAGGATCTTAACTGTGTGTAGTTAGTGGAAGGGGCTTATTGGCGTTATAATTTCTTAGTGAATGTCCTAGTTTTCTCGTAGATCGATTAGTTTAGGCAGCTCTGATATCAAGGCATGAACAACGCAACCGGTCCTTTTCCGACTGCAACCTTTTCTGTCTACTAAAATATCCCTTAACGTAACGTTAAGTTTAATTTGAATTACTAGGTGGTACCTTACTAAAATACTGAACTAATTGTATAAAAAAATCAGCACGAACCATAATCCTTAGTTAACAATATCGCGTTATGGCAGTTAGATACCTATAAACGAAGAGTCGAAGACCAATAAATAAACCAAATAGGAATTAAACGTAACGAAAATAATAATAAATTCAATGTGGATGATGTGATTGATTTGTCACCTTGTACCTACTTGTCAGACAGAGCGTAACTAACTGACAAAAATCGCGTAGCGAGCGTAGTGAATCAAGAACCTACTATGAAAATAGGTAGCTATACGCAATAAATATATGAATATGAATATGAATGTATAAATAGGTAGCTATACTGTAAGGGAACTCACTCACTGTTGAGTATGGCCTCCTCATATAGTATACGCCATTCAACTCGGTCCTATGCTATCTGCGTCAATTGTTTTCCTGCTATGTAGTTACTCTGGCTATGTCATTGGACCATCTGGCAGGTAGAATGCCGTGCCGACTGATCTTTGGCCACAGAAGAGATAATAGTACTTTGGCCTCCTCTTGGTTCTCGGCCACCACTCAGTTACCCACCAGTTACATACATACCAACTGTCAGTTTACTGGTACATCTGTCGTCTTCGCGCCTTGCCAAGTGCCCTGCTCATTTCCACTGAGCTGTGCTAGCCGCTTACCGATGATTGAATAAACAATGCCTACGAAAAATTATACTTGCCTTCTCTATTTCGAATTATATCATCCGTATATATTCACGTACATCATGTCATGATCGTACATCGATCGATGATTCAAACCTCAGATTCAAACGAACACGGCAGTAGTCATCAGTACAAGTGGAACGGGACGTTATATAAGCTATGTTTTATCATGTTATTTTGGTAATTTACACCATTCAGAAATACATAAGTGATGGTTTTATTTTTACTTCTTTACTTTATCCTCATATAACTCATATTATTCACAAAAATGAGATTTATTAGGCCAAAACTAAAAACCTTTCACTCCGATTGATTGATTTGATGGAACGTGCAACGGAACGCAAAACAAAACATAAACAAAAGAACTTCAGCGAAAGGGTGACGTTAGTTTGAAAAATTGAATTTTATTCAAAACAATTGAATAAAATGCGAAGTGCTATTCAAAATCCTAGTTGCTGGCCTTAGGCTAACTCCCGCGTGTGTCGCTAACAGCAGATTTATATAAATCAACGTATTTCTGGGTAGCGTCTCAGCGGAAGTGGCGAAGGAAATGGACCGTTGCGTTGCGATTACGAGAATTTGTTGAATAAACATCGTGAGAAATCATTCCTTTTCATACTTAGCCATGGGAATGTCGTACAGAGACCTGTTCAAGCTATACGACTTGATTCAAAGCGGGAATGCACGGTAAGTTAACAAATTCTTAGATGAAATCTTTGTTCAAAGTAGCTTCTATTCTTATCAGAGGACCTCCTGCAGTCAAAATTCTAATCCACTGGTTGTTCTGCTCCCAGGTTAGTGGAGCGTTTCCTGCAGGAATCGCCGATTGATATCAATTCAGTGCTGCCCAGCAAAGGTATTGGGGTTCTGCATTTGGCTGCCGGTATTGAGCCTTGTGAGAAGTCTAAGGAATGCACTGAGATTCTCTTGAAACATGGAGGGGACCCTAACCTGAGGTAAGATATTGCATACAAAACAATCTAGGGACTTGCTAATCTCAATTAATCTCATGTCTTTGTAAACAAAGAAAAAGATCAATCCCACATTTTCTAAAATTATACTGCAATGACCTACATAATTTTCATGTTGCATCATAATAATGTAAACATGCAACGGCCATGTTGCAACTCCAGAAATCGCAGTTACGTTCCATTCAGTAGGTACCATTCATACCGCAGACAGACTTGGTACTTTGCATAGGTACTTACATTCTTCCTTCATTCTGATTAAACTATGGGCTGATCAATCAAAAAATCTGGGCTGCAGGCTGCAATGTATCTGTTGTTTAATCCTAACATGTATGTTTTCCAGTACCGATGATGGTATAACCCCGGTCCACATAGCTGCAATATGGGGCAGAGTGGAGACTATCAAGCTGCTGATTGGTTGCGGAGGTGACCCGTCCTGCCGGGACTTTGAGGGACACTCGGCCTTCGACTACTCGGCGAGGGAACAGCAATGGGAAGTTTATGACTATCTACACAATGTTGTGGATCAACAAGATGACTCATTTGGCTCGCAGTGTGCATACAAATTGGATTTAGGTAATGATTTTGAAGGGTACTTAAGGGTACTTTGGATGTCATTTGAATGTTAATGTTCTTGTTGATGGTTTAAAAGCAAAAGAGGGTAATTCCAATGTAAACATCTGTGGAAATCTATGACTTATCCTCTTGGGTATTATTATAAAACATTTGGGCTACATCAAGACAGATGGGAGTGTGTCAAGCCAAGTTAGGATTTGATTATTTTATGGGCAATGAAATGACTCATGGGATAATAATAGTATGAGAACTGTCAATTTATAATACTCATCCATAGACCTGGACTACCTGTATATGCAATATGCAAAAATGGACCAAAAATATTTAATTTTATTTAAATACGGGTTTTATTATTTCAGAAAAAGTACTAGTGACCACTGACCAAATGGTGGCAGAGTATGGATTAGTTACCGACAATCTATTATGCAATATTGCAACATGCAGGAAATCAGAGATGGTTCGAGAATGGTGCGACAAAACCACTCTGGTGATGAACAAACTGTACCCAACAATACTTGGTGAAACCTACTACATAGACAATGAATCAGCTCCATGGAAAAGTGTTGATTTAACATTAGACACCACAATCAATCTTACTAAAAATAGGCTAAATGAGACTGACTTGAATGAATCAAAGGCGACATTCAAAACTTGTATGTCAAGGAAGGTATCTCCGGAAGAGATACAAATAAGCGGAGTGCAGCCGCTTGAGGAAACAACAGAAGACTGCACATGCTGTTGCCAAGTGCATCAAACTAAAACTGATATACCGAAACGGTTGAGTGTCTACGAAAACTTCTCGTTACCAGGATCCCCGAACAGTATTACACATAAGAACTACAATACGAAAAGCAGCCTGAAAAACTGCAAACATCGAAGTAAGGAATCGTCATCACTATTTGGAGAATTAAAAGCAAAAATGACTATTGACGAATCACTGTTGACCGATGATAACTCAGTACAAGGAACCTTGGACAAAGCTATGGCTGTTGTGCAGAATAAGGCAAATGAACTTCTAAGTTCATCTCAAAGTCGTTCGTCCTCACAACATATTACTACAGAGATCAATGCTTCCAATACAAGGAGGTCCTCGGCGAGTAGTGGTGTCAGCAGTAACTTCTCTGGAGGCAGCATAGCTGTGGTTAATGTAGAGGAGGAATACAAGTATGAGGACGAGGAAGAAGATGTGGTGCTCATTGAGAAGAGGCTGCTCATGTCTTCTGTTGTGTAAGTGACATTTGAATACTAGAGATTACGATATTAGGGAAATGAGCCGTCAAAAGCATTTTTTTCTGGATGACGAAGTACCTCCTCATATATGGCGATAAAATGTATTAATCAACAATTTTCTTAATAGATATGAACATTCGGCGCACCATATTTATTACGTACCTATCCTTGTTTAATCAAACATTTCCTAAACAATGTTTTTTGTATTATTCATTAGGTACTCACATAAATACCTATGTAATGAAAATTATTATCATCGGACGTTTCTTCTGCGTTTTACACCTAGACAAGGGATTCTACTCTGTAACCTAGCTAACTGCGGCGATGGGCTTGCCCCCTGTCACGCACAATTGAGTGTTGAGTAACTGGCAAAGTGGGCACAGTTGTGCCTCTGCCACCCCATATGGGCAAAGGCGTGACGCTATAAACCAAAATATCTCTGTTTCCAGATTACCAATAGAAGAGCCAGCTGACTGCTCCACACCAGACCAGACTATCCTCTCCATCGCATCCTCACTCCCATCCTCCGTGGAGTATGACAACAACACTCTCCGGGCCGAGCTGGTGAAGCGAGGGTTCAGGCCGGGGCCCATAGACCGGAGCACCAGGACCTTATACCTGAAGAAGCTGACGGCTTTGAAGAAGAACCCCATTGTGGCAACGACCCAGCAAGGAAAAAGTGAGTTGCACTATATACTATTATGTTATGATACAAGTTCAAGACATTCTTCAAATTATATCTCAAAGCAAAGGCTGTGGCCTATACTGCAGAAATTATGCTGAGTAGGATAACATCAGGCCACATCCAGCACCACACATCACCAACTTTTGATTGTAAGAAGTTAACTCATTCATCAAAGAAGTTTGAAACCTTCTTGTATGTACCTCATTGAGTTTCCTGACACATTTGTTGACACATTTTATATTTTAGGGGTTATCAGGGGGTTGTTTTTATTTTTGTAAGCTTTTTTATTTACGTTTTTATAATGATTTACAAAAATTTGCTGTGCCTCAATTATAGCAGCAAGTTAATCTTTCCTGTTGCACAGTTTGCTCAAAATGGTACATTTCATTTCATCGTTATATGCAGACTTGTAGGTTACTCATAGCTTTGTATAGTGGCATCACAGACTATATAGGGATACTAACGTATAGTGGCATAATGATTGCCTTTATTCATGGGTTGAATAATATTAGCATACGCATTAGCATTCACGATATGCACCTAACATTGATTCTTATTTCCCCCAGCATATAGCATAGAACTAGAAAAATCCCTCCGAAACAAGAGCTGGATGGACGACCTCACCCCATACATAGAGCTCGAGTCTAAAGCCCGGGCCGACTTCGCTCACCCCGGGAAGACCTGGAGGGAGGGGGGGGCGAAGACCTCCTTCACTTACTTATTACTGGACCCTCGCAGTACTAACAACCTGCCTTCAAGGGCAGCCGGACTTTCAAGACATGAAACCTGGGTGGCGTTTGTCAACTCCGTCTTTTATGTGGGGAAGGGTAAGATTTACATTCATTTGTATAGTATAGGCAAGACAAGACAGACAGCCTATGCAAGGCGATAGACACATAAGTTGGTAAACGAGACAAAAGGAGCCCCAAGTATTAGGGCCGGATGACATAACGAGAATAACTGGTAAAGATTATACGACACCTGGAAATCAATGGACGCGGGTGGCACGGCACCGATTTGTGTGGCGTATCCGAGGTCTATACTCTATACTCAAATGCAGGATAGGTTCCCTAACAGGTTGATAATGATTCACGAGATTGACGAAGACTTTTCATGATCCAAACGATAGCCGCCGCTGATCATATTCTAGGGTTGCTAACCTCTCGTTACTCATTTCTAGTGCTCAGTGATACACAACTGAAGTGTTTATTTGTCAACCGACTTCAAAAAAAGGAGGAGGTTCTCAATTCGACCCGTATGTTTTTTTTTTTTTTTTTTTTTTCTATGTTTGTTACGCGATTGCTCCGCCAATTATGAACCGATTTGAACAAATCTTTTTTCGGCGTATAGGTAATACCTCAAGGGTGGTCCCATTGACACCAGGTCAGGATCTGATGATGGGATCCTGGAGAAATCGAGAGAACTCTTCAAATATTATAGGCAGACCTATAGTGATTTTTGTGTTTTTCATAATAACTCGTGCAAATGCACATGGTAAGCATAATATTGTGATGCGGAACTGCTGATGAAGACCACATATGGCCACCAGATCTGCTCAATACTAGGTACAAATACAATGCGTGGCTGACGGGCAGGCAACGCATAGCCTAAACCGGTGGACCTAGAGCCATGAAACTTTGTACAGGGGTTCCTTAGTCGCGTGGGGTAGCACTGATATAGCATTTGACAAAATTAATTCCCCAAGGGAGGGGGGGATAAGGGGTTACAGTTAGTATTAAACTCAATCTAATCAAATAGGGTTTGTGGGAGTCGGTTTTTTCTAAAGTTTACTTTTTGTTTCAATTATCTTGTTAACTTTCCAGGCAAGCGCTCCCGCCCCTACTCCCACCTTTACCAAGCACTAACCCTCTGGAAGCGGGACTTCACCGCCTCCAAAGACAAGAAGGTCCAACACATCCTCGACATATGGACCGACAAAGTAGGCGTCGTGTGTCTGCACATCTTCCAAAACGTCATCCCAGCAGAAGCGTACACGAACGAAGCGGCAATGATAGACGTCCTGGGCCTCCCTAACCTAAAGAATTTAAAAAGTGGCAACTACTACGGCGTGGCAGCCTCGTGGCCGCTGAAGGAGCGTCGGATGCTGGGTATGTACCTGCTGTATAAGGCGATGATGATTTTCCTGAGCGAAGGCGAGAGGCAGTTACGGCCGGATGACATAGACTGATATGAGGTTTTCTGTCTTTTTGACGAAGCGAAATTATTGGTTAAGAAATTATGGGCTTTACCGTGGAAATTACTTAGAATTTTTGATTGTGTTACAACATTAAAAATATCAAGTTTCGATTCGTGTACCTAACTAATCGTAACTTGATATTTTTAATGTTTTTGGCGATAAAAATAATGGAAACATTTGAAAATAACTGTCTTCCGATAGAGAATTGAATTCCTGACGGCTGAACTAAGGTTAGTTATTTTTATAGACTCTTTTGATATTCAGTATTACTAATTTTTTTCATGATCAGGTACTTACTGAAAGTAAGGTTTTATCGCGATGAAATATTAATTACTACCGATTTCTGATAGTATCTTCAAAATTGACTTATTTGTAGCAGTGATATGAACGATATTACTAATTTACTATAGGTAATTTTAACGACTTTTGTACGCTCGTTAACATAATGTTACGTACAGTATTAATTCAATATGGTTTTATACATCTTGCCAAAGATTTTTTAACTCCTGCGTGTATTCTAACAACTCCAACTGCATTACGATGTCGCTACTAACTTCCAGTGCACCAACAATATACATTTGACTCACCTGCCTGTTTGTAAATTTTACTATAATTATGTATATGATAGATTTAATTCAGGCTGCACCTTGTATGATTTACACAGCTTGACATAATTTTAAATTAAGCTTTAAAATATCATCACAAATTAATTTTAAACTAAAGTATTATTAAGTTACCACTAGTTACTTTGTAAATTTATTAATTTTGCTAGTCAACTCTCAATTTTGAAAGTACGTATTTATGAATTGTATGTACACTCCACGTGAACATGTAATTGTTTTAATTTTACTCTAATTTAAATTTTGATTGTCTTGTACACTTTATAGCGGCGTAAGTGAAAAATAAAACGCAGTTCTTTAAGAAATAATTTATCTTTATTATTCCCTTTTGTCTCGAATTCTTTTCTAAGAAAATCAAACTTGGCTTTTTAGTTACATCAAAAAAATACACAAATGTTCATATATAGAATATATCGATACAGTTATAAATACAATGATTCATCTTCCTGGCATTCACTCAATGACTGCGCTAGACATAACGAAAGCGTAATGTGTAATGTACCGGAGTAAAGTAATTCAGTCTATAAGCATGCTGAGATCCCGACGCAAACCGAGGCAATGAGATCATGCTAGCTCCGCACACCCCTGTGCCCCTAGCATGGCCCAGCAACTCAGCACACCATGCTAGACGCACGGGACCTATCATTACATTGTGACAAGCAGGCTGTACACAGCTTGATACAATATTGACACTACCGGACACACAACTAGTATTAATATTATCAAAATTTAAAAATCACTGGCATTTTGTATTCTGTTACAATCGCTGAATATGTTAGGCCCACATATGAATCTATTACAACAGGAATGAAAGTTTCTTCAATACTGAGACAATACCTATCGTGGCTTGATAAAAGTTGTTGATAGGCTACTCCTTTTACAATGTTTACAGGAAAAAGACGGCGATATGTTGCCAAATGATTTTTTTCCGTAGATCTTCATTCATACGTCCACACAAATAAAACACTTATTAACTACAACTTACGTTATGTGTTGAGAGCAAAAATGTTTACGCTAATAGTCAGCTGTATAGTAGGAAACACATGTTGATTGAAATGCTAACACAATAATTAAGTTTATTAGGTACTCGAACCAATTGGAAGACTATTTTTGTGAAAACAATACTTTCCATTTGAATTCAAAGGTGGTTTATACTAAGCATAGTAATTGTATAAAACAGATGAGAGAAAGAGGAAAATATCATTTTCAGATGGCTATACTGACGTACTCACATGAGCACATTCAGGAAGTTGTAAATTGTACAGGAAAAGAGTGATTCTACAATAATATTTCCCACAAAACTGGGTATTCATAAACAGTTCTGGATCTGATAGTATTCCGGGTATGGTTAACGTAAATGCATCAAAGAAAGATATCCAGACCCATCGGTAGTAAGACCTGGACTAAGGGAGGTGTTGACACGAGTTTAGCTTGGCAAACATTCTTGAGCATGTACTCGTAATAGCAAACATTGGCTTCTTTTACTTCCCGACACACACACGTCTCGACACAGATACACGGCAGTTAGTAAACTTAAGTTTGAGCACAGGTTGCTCATTCCATACAAATTAGAATTAGTAAACCTTGGTAAAAAAGAGATGGCGTGAGGAGTAAGATTTGTACTTTAAACGCCATGGTTTCAGTTGACATACTTTTAGGTGGCGCTAATCTTAGAATAAATCCTATATATCTTAGCGCCATCTCGTGGTATATGCAATGTTTCAATGGTGCTGCACCAAGCGATAATGGCCTCGAACTAAATAAGCTTCCGTAGCATCTCAGTTTACGCCGGTGTCATATTTTGTTCTAGGTGGTCTACCTGTATTAGTATAATATTATTGTACGAGCCAGTGCTCACACATTGACACACATATATTGTGCATACTAAGCATTATGTAATTATTATAAGCTAATACACAATACTAGTTATTTCAGTTGACAATAAACATGTAAGTGAACCACAGTTCTCTTATTCTTCAACTCCCATAACAACATACAATCTCAGGCTACAGCGGCCTGAACATTTTGGTCCTTCGAGCCGGATACTCAATGTTTGTTGTCCCTTTTTCTGTGGGATTGGTACAATGCCATTCACTTCGTATTGGTCCTTGTTGACAAGTGGCAGTTTTAGCTGTAATATGGTACTACACAGCCTGGTGGATATATCAAACTTTTGGGAGATGGAAGACATAACAGAAGATACAAGACACCTGACCCAACAGGATCAGGATTGCGAAAAATTGTATCAAAATACAACAAGACGCCAGCCCGACGGGCGCTACGCAGTCAAAATACCAATGCAGCAAAATTTTAAGCAGTCGTTAGGCGGATCCATGAAACAAGCTGTGGCACAATTCAAACAACTGGAGAAAAAGATGACAAGGAATGATGAGTTCGCTGCAAGTTACAAAAAATTCATTCATGAGTACATATATCTTAACCACATGAAAATCTGCAAACCACTCAGAGAACCGAGCTGTATACTCCCTCACCATGGGGTTCTGAAACTGGATTCCCTAACAACTAAACTGTGGGTTGTTTTTAACGCGTCGGCGATAACATCTTCAGGGTACAGTTTGAACGATCTGATGAACTGCGGACCCAACCTTCAACAAGACCTTCAAGCTTTGATCCTGCGGTGGAGGAACTTCCGATATGTCTACACAGCGGATATTGAGAAGTTTTATAGACAGATCTTAATAAAAGATGAAGATCAACATCTACAAAAGATTGTATGGCGAGATTCAGCATCTGATCCCATAGCAGTATATCAACTATGCACCGTCACATACGGCACAAAGGCCGCGCCATATTTAGCTATGAGGACAATCAAACAACTTGTACAGGATGATGGTCATAAATATCCACAAACAATTGATATTCTAAATAACCAGCTATATGTAGATGACCTATTGGCGGGAAGCAACAACTTTGAAGAAGCAAGGTCGACCCAACGCCAGCTTATCGACATATTACAAGGCGGAGGGTTCAACCTACGAAAGTGGGCCAGCAACGACTCAAGACTATTGAGCGATTTATCACAAGATCAAGTGAGCGAAAACATGCTTGACTTTAAACATGCTCAATCTAACAAAACACTGGGCCTACGGTGGAATCCTCGTACTGACAACTTTACATTCCTTTACAATATACAATCCGTCGACACAGCGAAAACAATTACAAAGCGTACATTGCTATCCGACATATCCAAGTTGTATGATCCTTTGGGATGGCTATCACCAGTAACAATTAAGACAAAAATTATGTTTCAAAGAAGCTGGATGTCACAAAAAACATGGGATGAACCACTACCGGAAGAAACACAAAAACAATGGAGGGAAATTGTGACAGATATGCAGCATATTAACTGCGTTTCAATACCAAGGTGGATTGGAGATACTGAAATCGAGATCGAGTTACACGGATTCTGTGACGCCTCGGATAAGGCATTCGCTTGCGTCATATACTGCAAAACGACAAGCACAAATGGACAAATTACAGTCCGACTAGTGGCAGCAAAAACAAAACTTGCACCGCTAAACAAA
>CAUOQF010000039.1:0-22712 GCA_963457715.1 Argyresthia albistria
CGGATGCGAGTCTCTATTTGCGATGTACACCGTCAGAACAATAAATAGGAGCATCCAGCAGAACCGTCGTTAGTGCAGGTCGATTAGGAGAGCATCACCGATAGCCATAGCCCATATTCAATGTCCAAAATCGACTCGTATCAGCCTCCGACGCACCGGCGGCGAGCGACGACGCGCCCTCCATCCGCGCGGACACTAGCTCACACCAGTTTCACATCTCGGTCATTAAATGACTGCTATCGACACTAAAATGCACATAATCGTCTAGGTACCTAGTTCATTATGAATCCTTCGATCTATCACTCATACTGTAACGTAAAAGAAAATTAAGCCAAAAGCCCTGTACCCACCACAGACGATAACCTTATACTTACCTCCATTTGATCATTCAGTCTCCACTAACAATAATAATTAAACGTGCAGCATTATAGAAATACATACGTAGGTACATAAGACCTTTCTTAATATCAGCCAGTAGGTTACCTAGGTAAGTACTTACACATAAACAAACACTATCAGACAGACAGACAGACAGACAGACAGACAGCAGTGTTGCGTTGCGTGCGTGCGCGCACAGCGACAAACCTCAACTCTCAGACCATAGCTTTGCTGTTAGTATGGTAAACAAACACATCGTACAACGTATCACATCGAGCTTAATCAATGCAATGTACGATTCGCAATATAATACCTATACTATAATCATATAATCTATATCCCACGTAGGTACCCTATTATATTATGTGTACAGTCAGTTCAGTACACTATAATACGACTTATTATATATAATACATAGTTAGTTACACACAGTAAGTACATTAAATAAATGCATGCAACTCTCATTCGACAGACTTGTGTGCCCAAGTAACAAACATGATAATATTGCGGCCCTGAGAAGGGCCTTTTGATTGTCGATCGTAGAACAAACGACGCTGCTTAACCGCCGAAACCGTACAGCGTGCGGCCCTGGCGTTTCAGAGCGTACACCACATCCATGGCGGTGACGGTCTTCCTCTTGGCGTGCTCGGTGTAGGTGACCGCGTCACGGATCACGTTCTCAAGGAACACCTTCAGCACACCACGAGTTTCCTCGTAGATCAGACCGGAGATACGCTTGACACCGCCTCGACGCGCCAGACGACGGATAGCCGGCTTAGTGATACCCTGGATGTTATCACGCAACACTTTCCTGTGCCGCTTGGCGCCTCCTTTTCCCAATCCCTTTCCACCTTTTCCGCGTCCAGTCATGATCGGTTGCGTTGCGCGCGAGCGAAGACGAACGAGCACAAACTCAAACTGCGGCCGCACAGCGCGACGGCCTCCTATTTATACAGATTCGACGCGACAGGCGAACGAGGGGGGTGCGGGGAAATATTATTCCTTCCTTGCTCTGCTTGCGTGCGCTATGTTTGATATGATAATAATGATAAAGCACTAAAGAACAAATACCTACCTTTTCTCCTTGTTTTTCAAAATAAACTACATGTACATTACATACATATCCCGAAACCACTTATGTAATGATGACTTATGAAATTACAAAGGTAAGTATGCTATAGTAGGTACTATACTTATTGACTAATTTATACCTACCTAACTAAGATGCCTGATGCCAAGTATTGCAAAGCGACCACGCACGAATACGACTGGATGGACACCGTCCTATGTTGGTATGTAGTTAAATAAAATTAAATATAGCTTTTTGTTCTGTTCCGTCAGCAAAGTACGACATCGCATCGTACAGAAACAGGTTTCATAGATAGCATGTGTGGCCCTTAGAAGGGCCGTTTGATTGAGGCCGCCGACGGTGCTTAGGCACGCTCTCCGCGAATTCGGCGAGCGAGCTGGATATCCTTGGGCATGATGGTGACGCGCTTGGCGTGGATGGCGCACAGGTTGGTGTCCTCGAACAGACCAACCAGGTAAGCCTCGCTGGCCTCCTGCAGGGCCATCACGGCGGAGCTCTGGAAGCGGAGGTCCGTCTTGAAGTCCTGCGCGATCTCACGCACGAGACGCTGGAACGGCAGCTTGCGGATGAGTAGCTCGGTGCTCTTCTGGTAGCGACGGATCTCACGCAGAGCGACGGTTCCGGGCCTGTAGCGATGGGGCTTCTTGACACCTCCGGTCGCCGGGGCGCTCTTGCGAGCAGCCTTGGTGGCCAGCTGTTTGCGGGGCGCCTTGCCACCGGTTGACTTACGAGCGGTCTGCTTGGTACGTGCCATCTTTCCTTTATTATCTGACTCACTTCACTTCACTTCTTTTAAGTTTTTTCGAATCGAACGACGCGACGCGCGGATGCGAAATGAAAATTTCGAGCAGCGCCGCGGCCCTATATTTATACACAACGCGCTCGCTGAGGGGTACGCGGGGTGACGAACTGACGAGGGGCATCAGACTAACCGTTCGCGCGCTGTGATTGGTCAATTGTGTCTAGGTATAGGTAGGTAGAATTCATATTGTGTTGTGTGTGTTCAGTTCAGTCAGTCGTATTTTACTTTATTACTACCTATTACAATGCAGGTGTGAATACCTGCTGAATAACTGCAATATCAGTTTCATATCAGTCAGAGTTTATATTAATAAGTACACACAGAAGAACAGTACGTTATTCAATGTGCCTCAATTTAAATACCTAGATCTATCTAATTTATTTGTGTGTGAATCAGAGACAATTTCGTTCAGGACCAGAAACAATACAGCGAGTTGGGAACAGTTTTGTGGCCCTCAAAAGGGCCGTTTTCGATTGTCCGCGAGGCGGCACAAGCGGTAGAGGCGAGTCTACTTGGAGCTGGTGTACTTAGTGACAGCCTTAGTGCCTTCACTGACGGCGTGCTTGGCGAGTTCACCGGGCAGAAGCAGCCTCACGGAGGTTTGAACCTCCCGAGAGGTGATCGTCGACCGCTTGTTGTAGTGGGCGAGACGAGAGGCTTCCGCGGCGATGCGCTCGAAGATGTCATTCACGAACGAGTTCATGATGGACATGGCCTTGCTGGAGATACCGGTGTCGGGGTGGACCTGCTTCAGCACCTTGTAGATGTAGATGGCGTAGCTCTCCTTGCGCTTGTGCTTCCTCTTCTTCTTGTCGGACTTGGAGATGTTCTTCTGGGCCTTGCCAGACTTCTTGGCGGCCTTTCCACTAGTCTTGGGCGGCATTGTTGTAGCGTAGCGAGTTAGCGTGAGCGAGAAGTGAACGGCACAACAGTCTGAAACCGAATGATTTTACAGTTTTTTTTTTTTTTTTTTGTGTGTGAGGGGATAAAAAAAATCTTTTTAAAGATGCCCGGGAGTCAGACCTCCCTGCTATGTCCGATTCTCCACAATGAGGTCCGGATGAGGTCTCCACCGTGAGGCAGAGACTACATTGAGCGGAACACTCGTATGTGGCATACGGACTAAAAAAACCCCTGTGTGCTGTTGTTGCGTGCAGTTGCGCGTATGCATCACTGTTTCCATGGCCTCGGTTAGACGCAGAGGGCGTTCTACCTACAAGTTATATATAAGTTTCGATAATATATATGGGAGGGGTCTGCCTGCTTTCCCCAGCGACTGTGGCTACTCGAGCGGGCCTCGGCTCGTAGTCAGTGGGTAGCGGCATATCAGGGGGCAGAAGGCCTCCGCTGCTATGAGATGATTATATAGTGGTTAAACCTATCCTAAACCTAATCCTAAGCCTAACTGCCTAATATTGATCGGGGGGGCGGGGCGGGGGAGGGGGAGGTTGTCCGTCTGGCGGATCCAGACGGCGATCCCTTTGGATCCAAATTTGGTAGCGGAGGCGCTGGAGGGCTTCCGGGATAACGCCTTCGACGGGTTGGCGCGCCTGAGGGGCATCGGGGGAGGGGGGAGGAGGTTCTGCCTTGAGAGCTATAGTAATATCATCGTCGGGTTCTAGGAGGACGTCTTTGGGGCGTCTTTTATAGATATGTTTGGACTGAAGGTCTGGGGAGGGGTCGTAAGAGATGGCCTGAGTGACAAGAGGGTTGGGGTGAGCTGAGGCAGTTTGAAAGAAGCGTTCGGACGCTTCTTTCATAAACTGCTTGACTGTGGGGAGTCTAAAGTCACTATGGAGGTCTACGTTGCGCACGTACCACGGGGCACCCGCGGCTTTGCGCATGAATTTATTTTGGAGTGTCTGAAGGGATTTCAAAGATGGTTTAGAGGAGTGAGCGAATACTGGGCTTGCATACGTGAAGACCGGACGAATGCAAGTCTTGTATAGATTTATTTTGCAGCGCAATGGGAGTTTGCTGTTACTTCTCAAGAGTGGGTGAAGCCTACTCAAGTAGAAGGCTGCTTTGTCGCGGACCGTTTTGATGTGTTTCCGAAAATTTAGTCGTGAGTCTAATGTCACGCCTAGGTACTTCACATCTTTCTCCCAGGGTATGGGTCGGTCAAAGAGTGTGATGACGGGTTTGCGTTTATTTCTTTTCCTAGAGAAGAGTACAGCTGCACTCTTCTCAGGGTTCATCTCAATCCTCCATTTGAGAGCCCATTCACCGAGATCGGTTACTGCTCTCTGGAGAACTTTGCAAACGCGCGCCTGCGTCCTACTGGTATAATAGAGGGCCGTATCGTCAGCGTAAAGGGCTAGCTCGACGTACGGAGAGCGGGGGACATCATGAATGTAAAGTGTGAATAGAGTGGGGGCGAGAACTGAGCCTTGCGGGACTCCTGCGGCTATGGGATGGGGCTGAGAAATGGATTTTTCTACTCGATAGCAAAAGTTACGCTCAGAGAGATAGTCCTTGATTATGAGTACTAGCCTGTCGGGGAGATTGAGTCGGTAAAGTTTATAAATAAGACCATTGTGCCAGACTTTGTCAAATGCTTTCGCTACGTCAAAGAAAATGGCGCCGGTATCTTTGGACTTTGCCGTTGTTTGAAATCCTCTGTGTATATGCTCCGTTATGCGGTGCACTTGTTGTACACACGAGTGTTTGGATCTAAAGCCGAACTGCTCGTTTGGAATGAGGTTCCTAGCTGTGCAAATGTCTTGGAGACGGTTTAGAATAACCCGTTCGTAGACTTTGCCAATGCAGGCTAGTAAGCTAATGGGGCGGTAGCTGGTGGGGTCAGATCTATCTTTCCGAGGCTTGTGAAAGCCTATAACTACGGCTTCTTTCCAAGCGGTTGGAAAGACGCAGAGGCGGAGGGAGACATTGAATAAGACCGTAAGAGTGGTGAGAAGCCTAATGGGGAAGGATTTAATAGCCAAGTTGGTGATTTTATCAAGCCCCGGGGCTTTCCTAGGTTTGAGGTCTTTGATTAAAGTTTTCACTTCCTCGAGGGTGACCTCGGGAAGGGAGTCAGTGGGGGGGAGGGAGCTTCTGCTGTCTACTTCTGAGTTGACCATGTTAAGGTGGGCTGGGTCTATTGGTTGGGTGGATGGGGTACATTGGGATTCTAGGCTTTCGGCAAGACATTCGGCCTTTTCGTCGTCATCAAAAGCTGGGGGTTGGTTGACCCGATTCAAAGGGGGCATAGGAACTATTGTGTCGGATTTAAGATACTTAGTGAATTTATATATGGCTGTGTGATTGGGGGCTATGCTAGAGACAAAGTCATCCATGCGGGTGGCTCTGAGCTCTTTCATGCATCTATTGACCTCTCGTTGGAGGAAGCGCATTCGCTTTCTGGTTTGATCAGTGGGGCTGTAATCGTAATCTCTCTGGGCCGCATTCTTTGCACTAAGCAGCAGTCTCATGTCCTCGGGGAGCTCGATGCGATGATCGGGCTTGACCGGGACTTCGCGAGAGGCGCCGATTAGGGCTTCGTTGAGACTGCTGCCTATTTCAGAGATTTTGGCTTCTAATTGGGCTTTACTGTTAATTTCTGAGGTGATATCTAATCTCGAATCTGGTTTGCTGAGGGCTTGTCTGAATTTACGGTTATTGTTCGCGACATAGTGTAATATTTGTTAGTTTAATATTGTGTTTGTAATATTTTAAGTCGTCTACTATGTCTTTGCTATGGTTTAAGTCTTGTAAATAGCCCTGTAAATATTTCGTAATAAAGATTCACTTGTTTGTGTGTTTTCTTGGCGCGGTCAAGTAGAGAGAGAGAGAGAGACAGATAGAGAAAAGCGTTCCATCCCGCTCGCTGCTATTTCCTCGCCGCCACAGCCACGCACAGTGTGCGCCAGGTGATCTTCGAGTGTGTTCTCGAAGATCACCTGGCACAGTGTGCGCCCGCGAGTATAAATACGGGCGCACAGCAAGCGGCGACACAGTCCACTTCAGTCCGGCGGAGAGTTAACAACTCAGTCCAATACAGTCCGCCAGAGAGGAAACAACTAGAAGCAGCTAGCGGGAAGCCGGGAGCACTGTCCACTCTCTCCCTACCGCCGAGCCAAGGAAGCTGCAACCTGCCTACTGAAACTCTGCGTGTTATTTATCCACGTCCGGACCAGCCACCATCGCCGCAATAAGTGTGGGTCGTCGAAGGGGCCCACATTTTCTGGTCCTTCGAACCGGATCTGGATAATAATGGTTGTTACACGCAGCCAGAAGGGAGACTCGTCCACATCGCCTACGGCTACGGGCGAGACTGCGACCACGTCCGATGGCACTATGGGTTCGTCCGCCACGGAGACCACAGGAACGACGGGCACCACGACAACGACGGAGTCTTCACTGCCGCAGACGCCGTCAAGGATCGAAGTCGTGGCAGCCGCCCCATCGCCCCTTACGTCTCCCCGCGAACCTGCCGCCGCCGCCATCGCCGTCGCCGCCACCGCAGTCGCCGCCGCCGCTGCCGCCACCTCTGCCGCCGAATACACTGCAAGCCGCCGTTCCGTCGCTCGCTCTACTGCCGCTCGCTCCAAAGCCGCGAGCAAGCGTCATCGAGATTTAATGCGAGCGCGGGAAGAATTACTGCAGAAAGAGGTGGAGTTAGCCCGAACTCGCGTCGCAATGCTAGAGACAGCGTCATCCGAGGACGAGTCATCTCAAGAAGAAGTCGACACCATCAGAGACCAGCAAACGATCGAGTGGGTCAGGAAGTCGGTACTTGCCCTTGAAGACAACCCCTTCCTGCCGTCTGCTGAAGAGTGCGTCAGGCCTAAGAGACCACTGCCGTGTCTCGACGCACCTCCGCCACACGCCCAAGCCGTGGTTTACGCCGAGAGACAAGAAGCACCGCCACCGCAGCAACTGCCACAGCCGCCGCAGCAACTGCAACTGCCACCGCCTCTGTCACAAGAACCACTGCTACCGACGCCGCAACAGTTCCAACCGCTGCTGCCTGCAGCGCCACCGTCGCGCGTTCGCACTGATCTCAGCGAACTTGCAGCCGCTATCACATTGGCTTCAAGAACAGCAGTGCACCCACGCACACTGGAGCTGCCGCCTTTCAATGGAGCGTCAAATGATTGGTTGCCATTTAAAGCAGCCTACGAAGAGACAGCAAGCCGCCTAACAGAACAAGAGAATCTGTCACGTCTACGCCGCTGCCTTCGAGGAGCAGCCAAGGAAGCCGTTCAATGTCTCTTCATCGGATCGACAACATCCGCTGCCGTTATGAAGATGCTGCAGACTAGATTCGGCCGCCCAGACGCACTTGTGGCCGTAGAACTCAATAAACTACGGGCCCTGCCGAAGCTTCAAGAGAACCCAAGAGACATCTGCATCTACGCGTCAAAGGTCCTCAACACAGTCAGCACCATACAAGCGTTGGGCAAGCCGCACTATCTTTACAACGCAGAAGTAGTGCGCAGCATAGTCGAGAAGCTTCCGGCAGCGCTGCGATACAAGTACTACGACTACGATGCTGAGCAACCAGAGGAGCAGCCGGACCTATTGAAGCTGTCACACTTCCTGTCCGCTGCGGCAGAAAGATGTGGTACTTTCGCCCCAGCGGAGAACATCGCACCTGAAGACCGGCGGGAGCCACCCGCCAAGAAAGTCGTCCGCACCTACGTTGCTGATGACACGCCGCCGCTGAAGAAACGCACGCCGCAATGCCGCCTTTGCGAAGCCGATCACAAGCCGGCAGACTGCGATGTTATGAAGAAGGCCACGGTATCAGAGCGGTGGGAACTCGCCAAGAAGCATAGACTGTGCTTCCGTTGCCTGTGCACCAGGAAGATACGGCACGTCTGCAAAACTACCCAGTGCAACATCAATGGATGCACATACCGCCATCACAGACTGCTGCATCAAGATGAGCCAGAAGCCCAACTGCACCATTGCGAAGAGATACCAACCACCTTCGTCGCGTCGACACAAACATCAATGTCAGCTGCATTGAAGATCATCCCAGTACAAGTCAGCGGGCCAAATGGAAGCGTGGATACATACGCTTTGATGGATGATGGTTCGACCTGCACGATAATCAACGCCGCCACAGCTGAGAGCATCGGTGCTACGGGACAAGCAGAGCCATTTCACATTGAGGGTGTCGCCGTAGTGAAGATTGACAATCCACAATCTCGGCGCGTCAACTTCAGCATCAAAGGAAGAAATCAAGAGCGAAGCTTCGACATTTCAGCGAGAACAATGGAAGATCTTCACATCTCATCACGGACGGTGTCGCGACAACTCATTGCAGAATGCAAACATCTGAAGGATCTCGAAGACCAACTCGTCTACGACAAGGGGCAGCCAACGATACTTCTGGGGCAGGACAACTTCCACTTGTTGTTCTCCATGGTGACACGCTTCGGAGCCCGCAACCAGCCTGTCGCGTCACTGACTGAGCTGGGTTGGGTCTTGCACGGGCACTTTCCTCGGCAAGCGCTAGTACATCGTGTTAACCATGTCGTCGTCAGCGCTCCAGAAGAAGAGTCAATGGAGGCTCTTATGAAAGAACACTTCGCCCTGGAGTCCTTGGGGGTGCAGCCACGCAACTCAGTCACCCCGGACGAGAGCCGAACGCTGAGTATCCTGAAGAAGACAACGCGACGCACTCCGGATGGCCGCTACGAGTCCGGTTTGCTGTGGAGACACGACGATTTCACTCCACCTGACAGTTACGACGCCGCCTATCGCCGACTCCTCATGATCGAGAAGAAACTCGACAAGGATAAGAATCTCAAGATGCGATACGAGACACAGATGGCAGCGTTCCTGAGCAGCGACTTCGCGGAAGAAGCGCCGACTACCAAATCAAAGAAGACTTGGTACCTTCCGCATTTCGCAGTCATCAACCCACAGAAGCCAGAGAAGCTGCGCATCGTTCACGACGCCGCCGCCAAGTCCAGAGGGGTCAGCCTCAATGACCTACTGCTGTCGGGACCGGACTTACTCCAATCTCTCCCTGGGATCCTGATGCGGTTCCGCCAGCGACCAATAGCAGTCACCGGGGACATCAAGGACATGTTCCTACGGATCTACATACGAGAAGAAGACAGAGACATGCAGCGCTTCCTGTGGAGAGGAAGCCGACGCGAGGGCCCGCCAACAGAATACCGAATGAAGAGTGTCATCTTCGGTGCGAAGTCGTCACCATGCACGGCGATCTTTGTGAAGAATGCGAACGCCGAACGCCACGCCGAAGAACATCCAAAGGCCGTCGATGCGATACTACGCAACCACTACATGGACGACTACCTGGCAAGCTTCAACACAGAAGAAGAGGCGCTCGAGATCTCCACAGAAGTAGCTAACATCCACAAAGAGGGAAGCTTTCATTTACATAAATGGGCGTCCAACTCAGCGCGAGTCAGACTTGAATTGGAACCGGAGTCAATCAAGAACGTCGTCGAACTTGCGCCGGAGAAGATCCTCGGGATGATCTGGGACACCAAAGCCGACACGCTTGGCTTCAACACCAATTTGACGAAGGTCCCAGCAGCCATCATCATGGGCGAGAGAACACCGACAAAGAGGGAGGCGCTCAGGGTAGTCATGTCGATATATGATCCCCTGGGCCTAGCAACGCCGGTCACCGTACAAGCCAAGAGAATCCTGCAAGACACTTGGCGCTCAGGAACGGGATGGGACGACAAGCTGCAACCGAGCGAAGCTGAGGCCTGGAACATATGGGCCAACAACATTAAGAGAATGGGACAGCTGTCTATCCCGCGCTGCCACCCATACTTGGCACGGGAACGAGCAGCCGAGATGCACATCTTCGTCGACGCCAGCTCAACCGCCTATGCCGCTGCCGTCTACTGGAGAACTACAGATGAAGAGGGGCTGCCGCAAGTCTCATTGATCATCGCCAAGGGACGCGTCGCTCCACTAAAGACAGTCTCCATCCCACGCCTGGAGCTTCAAGCGGCTGTACTGGGCTGCCGCCTAGCTCAGACAGCCGTTGAAGAACATGACTTCAAGCCCACACGCCGGGTCTTCTGGTCAGACTCAAGCACTGTGCTGACGTGGCTGCGCACAGGTCCGCGCAGCTACAAGCCTTTCGTCGCACATCGGGTTGCAGAGATCGCCGAGACCACCAGAACCAATGAATGGCGGTGGGTCCCCACCAAACTCAACGTGGCGGATGACGCCACAAGAATGATGCCGCATGACTTCGACTCAAACCACAGATGGTTTGCCGGACCCGACTTCCTACGTCAGCCGGAAGAAGATTGGCCGCAGCAAGAGTTCGCCGACAAGATGGAAACCGGGGAAGAGCGCGTGAACGTGGCAACCACGCCACCACGCTTTGCCGAAGCTCTCCCAGATGTCGCACGGTTCTCCAGCTGGTTACGACTGATGAGATCCACTGCCAGAGTCCTTCAGTTCATCACTCTGCTGCGCACCAAAAGAGAGCGGACACTGGCCACTAGAAAAAGAACAAAGAAGTCGGATGATGCTGACCCGAGCTGGAAGGCTAATGCACCACGACCAACCAAGAAGACGGACGCCGTAGCTCGCCGCAAGCCCAGACTGCAAGCTATCCATCTGCCAGCGGAATACATGCAGCGCGCCGAGCTCCTATGGGTCAAAGCCATCCAGCATCAAGACTTCGAAGCCGAGATAGCTGCCTTAAGAAAAGGAAACCCAGTCGCCAACGACAGCCGCCTCAAACAACTGTCGATGCGACTGGACGAGGACGGAATCCTGCGCCTCAAGTCTCGAATCGCCGCAGCCGAAGACATCATGGCCACACAGAGCGAGCCAGCCATACTGGACGGCGGTCATCCCTGGGCACGGCTATACATCACCTCCGTGCACACCCAACTGCATCACGGAGGGTTCGAGACAACCGCCAACGAAGTCAGGCAGCGATTCTGGATGCTGCGCCTACGAGTCTCCGTCAGAACGGCAATCAAGAGGTGTCAGCCCTGCAGACTTCGGAAGGCGAAGCCCGCCTGGCCTTCGACTGGCAATCATCCGCCAAGTCGACTGGCCCACCATCGCCGAGCCTTCACTTTCACCGGGCTTGACTACTTTGGCCCGATGACAGTCACCGTCGGTCGCGGGCATCAGAAAAGATACGGCGCGTTGTTCACGTGCCTTACAACACGCGCTGTACACCTGGAGCTCGCTGGGAGCCTGAGCACGGACTCGGCAATCATGGCAATTCGTCGTTTCATCAGCAGACGAGGCTGCCCTACGGAAATATGGAGCGACAACGGCACCAACCTGCGTGGCGCAGATAATGAACTCAAGAGGATGGCGCAGGGAGCGATGGCAGAGGAAGCCTCAATACGAACCATCAAGTGGCGCTACATCCCACCGAGCGCGCCATTCATGGGAGGCGCTTGGGAGCGCATGGTGCGCAGCGTCAAAAACGCGCTAAACACAACCCTGCAGGAGAAAGCGCCCAGGGAAGAAGTACTTGCGACGCTGCTCATCGAGGCGGAACACACCATCAACAGCCGCCCGCTGACCCATATCTCCATGTCACCGGAGGATGACGAGCCGCTCACGCCAAACCACTTCCTCATGGGAGGGCCGTCCAGAGTGCCGCTGCCAGGCGCTTTCGTCGAAGGAGACGACATCAGCCACAAGACTTGGATCGCTAGCCAGCGACTCGCCGACGTCTTCTGGGCCAGATGGGTACGCGAGTACCTGCCGGAGCTGCAGCACCGGCGGGAGCCCCACGCAAGAGGCGCCATAAAGATCGGAGACTTAGTCCTGATAGTCGACGGGACACTGCCTCGCAACGTTTGGCCGAGGGGACAAGTCGTAGCTGTCTTCCCAGGACCAGACGGAGAGATACGCGCTGTAGACGTCAGGACGGCGCGTGGAATCCTGCGACGTCCCACGAAGAAGCTGATCATCCTGCCTGTGAACCGCGAACCGCAAGAATTACAGCTCAAGGAGACTGCGGCGGGAGAAGATGTTCGCGACATAGTGTAATATTTGTTAGTTTAATATTGTGTTTGTAATATTTTAAGTCGTCTACTATGTCTTTGCTATGGTTTAAGTCTTGTAAATAGCCCTGTAAATATTTCGTAATAAAGATTCACTTGTTTGTGTGTTTTCTTGGCGCGGTCAAGTAGAGAGAGAGAGAGAGACAGATAGAGAAAAGCGTTCCATCCCGCTCGCTGCTATTTCCTCGCCGCCACAGCCACGCACAGTGTGCGCCAGGTGATCTTCGAGTGTGTTCTCGAAGATCACCTGGCACAGTGTGCGCCCGCGAGTATAAATACGGGCGCACAGCAAGCGGCGACACAGTCCACTTCAGTCCGGCGGAGAGTTAACAACTCAGTCCAATACAGTCCGCCAGAGAGGAAACAACTAGAAGCAGCTAGCGGGAAGCCGGGAGCACTGTCCACTCTCTCCCTACCGCCGAGCCAAGGAAGCTGCAACCTGCCTACTGAAACTCTGCGTGTTATTTATCCACGTCCGGACCAGCCACCATCGCCGCAATAAGTGTGGGTCGTCGAAGGGGCCCACAGTTATTGATAATGGTCTTCGTTTCAGTCGGTCGGTCGAAAGGCCTGCCGAGATGGTATAAGACTGGTCTGTGGTCCGAGTGAAGCTCGCTGAGGACGCTTATGTCCTTGACTGGTAGGCTAATGTTTTTGAAGATGCAGTAGGAGAGGATATCGGGTCTGTGGGCTACGTTGAAGGGATAGTGGGTGGGGGCAAATGGGGCTATGACTTCGCAGTCATCGAGGGATTCGAGAACTCTGTGAATGGTCAGTCCGTTACTGTTCGTCTCAGTACAGTTCCATTGCCGGTGCTTGCTATTGAAGTCACCGCCAATGATGACTGTATTACCTAGTCCTAAGAGGGTTTCTATATCTTGATCTATCATCCGCTGTCCGGCTGATAAATAAATTGAAGCTATAATTACGGGGTCATGGCCTGTTAGTGCAATGCGGATGATAGTTGCCTCGCAATTTACTAGTGTGGGGGTAACTATAGGAGATATATGGAGGGAACGTTTGTAATAGATGGCAGTACCGCCTCTACGGCCTAGGGGGTCATTGGAGCGATTCGGATCTGGCAAACGATCGTTCCGAAGAAGATTGTAACCGGCTATGTTAAACCGTCTATATTTGGGTTTGAGGCAAGATTCCTGGACCGCGAGTATATCTATCTGATGTCTTTTGAGAAGATCGGCTACTTCTTCTCTTTGACTTAATAAGCTGTTCGCGTTATAAAGTCCTAGGATAAAGTTGTGGGGCTTCGTCCGTCCGTTAGTTGAGTTCATTTGTACTGCCATAATGGGGTTGAATAGTTAAATTGTTTGGGGGAGGCGACCACGGAGGCATAAGACTGTCGGGAGAGATAGCAAGGGGGCTCAATTCGGGGGAGGTCTAAGAGGCTAGGAATGGATGGAAAGGGATTTTGAAGGTTGAATGAATAGCTATATTGCCGGCGCTGAATGTGCCGTTCGAGAGAAGGGGCGTGGGGGCGGGGTCCGTAACCTTGACCGAGGGGGTAGAGGGTGCGCTGTGATTGGGACTGGCCGAGCGTTCCCTGCTCCCACCTGCGATTCTTGCCCGGGGCCGCCGGACATCCGCCATAGCTGGCTGGGTGTCCGGTTTGTCCGCACAAAGCGCAGGTGGGAGGGGTCGACGCGTCCTTCTCACATAATGCGGTGGCATGGTTGCCAGCGCATTTTACGCAGCGGGAGGGGCCTAAACATCTAAGTTGCGAATGACCATACAACTGGCAGTTGTGACACTGCTGTGTGGTCGTTTTGGATTGGGGGGTTTCTACTTTAATATAAGAGAGGCCGCAGATTGAACTAAGGGACCTAAGCTGCCTCCCTGCTTCCGTTGGTTTGGTTGTCACCAGAACCATGCCGAAAGGCTTAGTGGGGTGGTTGGGGTGGGAACGTTCGCGATGTAGTCGATGAACTTCGACTACGGGAATATTCTTGGAGAGGAGGTCATCTTTAATGGCCGAGGTTGTGATATTTATTGGGACGGGACGGAGGATGAAGTGGTAGGACTTCTCCTCGGGAATTTGGTAAGTACTAAAGGCCAGGCGGTTAGACCTAAGGAATTTGGTTAGGGCTCTATAGGTATCGGGCCTTGCCACTTGGACGCGGGTTCCGGCTGGTGTTAGCGCGGAGCTGACGATAGATAAACCATTTTTCTGTAAATGGATGTTTGCCCGCGTCCAAGCGGTTTGGTCTCGAATGACGATGGGCGGTGGGGGACGTGTGAGCGATAGGGGTGCGGGCGTTCCGGTTGTCCCGGTCGGCGCAGTGGTGGCTGGGGGGGGCATAGCGGGGAGAGCGGGACTCTGGAGAGTCAGGGTTCGGGGCGCGGCGGTGGGTTGACTGCGCGGAGTCACTAATGGGGAGTGAGATGGTTTGCTCAGCTTAGCCTCGGGGCTAACCGGAGACTCGGAAGAGCGGTTCTTCCGTTTCTTGTTGTTTTTGACAACGGTGGCGAAGTGAGCTTCGTCATCGCTGTCACCAACAGCAAGGGAGGTCGTGGGGGAGGGCAGACTAAAGGCTGGGCCTGGGGTCAGTGGGCTAAAGGCTGGGCTGGGGGACGGGGAGCGATTTAGCGGAGTCGAACCGCCTAGAGCTACGGGGGATGCAGTGAGGGTCTGGTCGGGACTGGGGTTAGATGAGGTAGGGATTATGACCGGCGATTTCACTGGGAAATCAGCGGTCGAGCAGGAAGACGGGCTGGAAGGGGGGAACTTACGCACAATGGTGCAAACTAATGGGTTCGCGGGCGGGTTGGGGGCTAGAAGTTCGTCTATATACATAGATAAGAGGGGATGAGCCTCGACCATCTCTTCTCTCCTCAATTTTCTGAAGAGAATCTCCGAAAAATACGGAGAGAAGACATGGCCGATGGTCTCGGCAAAGGAGGCCATGGAAAAAAACCTCCCTGTGGCTGTAAGCGCACAGGGAGAGGTGTGTTGAGTACCTGAATGTGGTGAGTACCTAAGTGAGTCTCTGACCGTCTCCGTCTCAGTCCAGACGGCCCGAGGTGAATAAACAAACACAAATAATATAAATAATAGGGAAGAAAACAGACAGTGGGGGACAAGGGGGACAAGTGAGACAGAATAAATAAATATACTATATGACCTGCCGGAACCAATCCAAAGGGAGGGCACTAAGCACAGTCACTTCACAGAACTCGCGGCGGTCGCTACTACCTGCCTCGACCGGGACGGTCTCGGCGGGTGTGCGAGGGAGAGAGAGAGCGGTCTCTCACGCGGGCGCGGGCGCGGACGCGGGAGAGGGAAAACTGGTTGCCGGGGTGGCAACGGGGGAGCGCGAGTGGAGACGACCGTACAGCTCGGCTGCCGGACGCGGAGTCATTGAAAAATCCCTGATTTTACAGTTTAACGTGCCCCGAGTTTTATCGAGTCGGGGTGTTGCGCGTCGAGCTGCCAGTAACGATCGGAAGCCCCTACCCGACTAGCACGCTCTCGCTCGCGCAATTCGGGCTTCGCGCTCTATTCTTATTAGTATTATTATTGATCACTCTATTCTTTTATGCTAGCTACCTATACCTACCTATCTATGTATCTCATGGGTCTGACTAGCTAGAGGTATAGGTACTAAGTTACTACATATTATATGTATAGCTAATTAAGAAAGAAAGAAAGAAAGAAAGAAAGAAAGAAAGAAAGAAAGAAAGAAAAGTTTATTACAAGGACAGTGAACACATTACAGTTAGACAAAAGAAACCAAAAACAGAAATTAAGACACACACAAAATCATCAATAGATGAAAACACATGAAATGACGGTCGTGGTGTGTCACTGTCATTATAAATGGCAACTGACTCAGCGATATGCTGAAGGCCAGGCCTTCAGCGCTGATTTTCAGATTGATTAACGACTTCATAAACCTACAAACTTAGCTTAGGTTTAGTTAGGTTAAAAGGTTAGGTTTGAAAAAGTTAGGTTAGGTTAGGTTAAAAAAAAAAAGGTAGGTTTGAAAAAGTTAGGTTAAAAAAGGTTAGGTTTGGAAAAGTTGGGTTAAAAAAGGTTAGGTTTGGAAAAGTTAGTTAGTTAGTTAAAAAAAAAAAAAAAAAAAAGGTTATATTTGGAAAAGTTAGGTTAAAAAGGTTAGGTTTGGCAAAGTTAGGTTAAAAACGTTAGGTTAAAAAGGTTAGGTTTGGAAAAGTTAGGTTTAGAAAAGTTAGGTTAAAAAAGGTTAGGTTTGGAAAAGTTAGGTTAGGTTAGGTTAGGTTAGGTTAGGTTAGGTTAGGTTAGGTTAGGTTAGGTTAGGTTAGGTTAGGTTAGGTTAGGTTAGGTTAGGTTAGGTTAGGTAAGGTTAGGTCAAAAAAAAAAAAAAAATGTAGTTAAGTTAAAAAAAAAGGTTAGGTTCGGAAAAGTTAGGTTAAAAAAGGTTAGGTTTGGAAAAGTTAAGTTAAAAAAGGTTCTTAGGTTAAAAAAGGTTAGGTTTGGAAAAGTTAGGTTAAAAAAGGTTAGGTTCGGAAAAGTTAGGTTAGGTTAGGTTAGGTTAGATTGGTAGTTAAGTTAAAAAAGGTTAGGTTCGGAAAAGTTAGGTTAAAAAAGGTTAGGTTTGGAAAAGTTAAGTTAAAAAAGGTTAGGTTAAAAAAGGTTAGGTTTGGAAAAGTTAGGTTAAAAAAGGTTAGGTTCGGAAAAGTTAGGTTAGGTTAGGTTAGGTTAGGTTAGGTTAAAAATGTTAGGTTGTTTAAATAAAAAACTAAAAAACACGCTTTTAAAGAACATCGAACTAACCCTTAAATGCATGATGTTTCTTCCTTTTTTAATAAAAAAAAATATATGTTGTAGAAAAATATGTACATAAAAACTACTGAAAAAATAATAAAAAGATCTCTTATGTATGATATACTGGTATTTTTCGTTCATTATTGTTTTAAGCTTATTTTAACTTTTTAGTTCGATGTTCTTTAGAAGCGTGTTTTTTAGTTTTTTTAAACTATCTTTATTTTTTATTTTAATTTTGTTTCAAAAATGGAATGGAAAATTTTCATCGAATTATTGCATTGTCCTTGAGACGTGTGCAAAGTTTCAAGTCGATCAGACTTCTAGAAACCGGTGAGAATTAAGCGCAAAGATTCCGTTACATACATGCATACATACTACATGCAACCCAAAGCTAATAATAAAAGCGTGTTAATAAAAAAAAAGGTTAGATTGGAAAAAGTCAGGTTAGACTGGGTTGGGTTTGAAGAAGTTAGGAAAATTGACTTATGAATAAACGCAAAGTGAGAAACTACTTTGTTAGGGACATCATTCATGATGTAAACCGATTTGGCCTGAGTGGATCAGCTGATTAGAGATGTGTACCGGTTCTACAAAAACCGGTGAAAAACCGGATAACGTCACTACCGGATTTTTACCGGTGATTTTATTTTTAACCGGTATTTTTATTTATTTGTACATACATGTACACCTTACTTTTTGTACATGCGCGCGGAACGCAACTTATAATGACGTCTGAAAACACTGTAAACGTGTAACCGAAAGCACCTTACTTCACATTATATTTTTTTTTTTCTATGTATGGGATGTGGAATCCCCATTGGGGATCTATTTTGTCATATCGGAATTGCACCCTACTTCACATTCTATAACAATTTCCATATAATGTCAAGAAATGTTCCTATAGGTTTTTCTCCGGTGAAGTACCGGTTTTTACTATAAAATCTCCGGAGGCTAAAATTGCAACCGGTACACACCTCTACAGCTGATATCGGTTTACTTACATAGGCAGGTACCTACTAATGAATGAAAGTCGTTCAGATAATTATAGACGTTATTCATAAAATAGGTAGGTACTTGTGCTGTGTGTGTGTGTGTCTCGTGTTGTTCGTTGGACGAACGTGATCGTTATCAAGAAACATGATAGTTAGTATTCGAAAATTTTTGTGGCCCTGACAAGGGCCGTTTGCACTAACACTGCAGGTATAGTGTAGCGGTGAAGAAGAAGTAGGAGTAGGTGTTTAAGCCTTCTTCTCGGTCTTCTTGGGCAGCAGAACCGCCTGGATGTTGGGGAGGACACCTCCCTGTGCGATGGTGACTCCGGAGAGGAGCTTGTTGAGCTCCTCGTCGTTGCGGATGGCCAGCTGAAGATGCCTCGGGATGATCCTGGTCTTCTTGTTGTCACGAGCGGCGTTGCCGGCCAACTCGAGCACCTCAGCGGCCAAGTATTCCATCACGGCGGCGAGGTAGACGGGCGCTCCGGCACCGACGCGCTCTGCGTAGTTACCTTTGCGCAGCAGCCTGTGGATACGGCCCACCGGGAACTGGAGTCCGGCACGGTTGGAGCGGGACTTTGCCTTTCCCTTAACTTTACCACCTTTGCCTCTTCCGGACATGCTTTCGAGTTAGTTAGGTTACGAGCACACACAACGAAACACGCTACGCGGACTTGCGACTGCTGCGATTGATCAATTTTGAAAAAAATCGGTTTATATAACTACCGCGTGGGGCTCCGACGGGTGGGGTGATAGGAGAAGCGAACGCGTGCGAGTGCAACGCGGTATCTTACCGTCCTGCTCACTCACTCACTCACTCACCCACCGCTCATTCGATTGGTTGGTATTTGCCTATTTGTTTGGAAGTGTAGCTGTACCATAAATACAGGTAGGTACTGTTTTGTTTGTTTCAGTCTTGCTTGTCACAGTGTTTGATCTGCGTTCTTCGAGCAACGGCGAAACACAGCGTGACCGGCCGAACACTCAGAATAACCAAAATTTAAAAAAAAAAAAAAAAAAAAAACTTTGTTTCATTCTATTACCTGTCTGTGTTGCTCTGCTTGCTTATATTTTGTATACAAGTATGTATGTATACCTACCTTGCTTGCTTATCGTATCGTATTATATTAGGTCGGTCGGTGCAACAAGAAGCATCATGCGTTAACGCATATGGGATCGATTTGATAGCCCTGAAAAGGGCTTTTGGTTGGTCGTTTCGAACGCGGCGCCCGTTGCGGCAGCCACTGTACGAACACGTACCGAGCCGAGGAGGCGAGTCGTCAGCGTCACCACCACCACCACCACCAACATGATGATGGAGTGAGCGCTTACTT
The DNA here is from genome assembly GCA_963457715.1 of Argyresthia albistria. Taxonomy (NCBI): domain Eukaryota; kingdom Metazoa; phylum Arthropoda; class Insecta; order Lepidoptera; family Argyresthiidae; genus Argyresthia; species Argyresthia albistria. The sequence continues at coordinate 19,345 of CAUOQF010000039.1, forward strand.
CTTCGCCGCAGCCTTCTTGGCGGCGGGTTTCGCCTTGGGTGCGGCAGCCTTCTTCGGTTTGGGTGCCTTCGGCTTCTTGGTGGGCGGCTTGGCGGTCTTCTTTGCCTTGCTGGGGGTGGCGCTCTTCGCCTTGGCGGGCGCGGCCCGCTTGGCTGCGGCCGCTGGCTTCTTCTTGGCGGCGGCGGCCTTCTTGTCCTTGGTGGCGGCGGAGGACTTCGCCTTGGACGGGCTCGCGGCCGCGGACTTCTTCTTGGCGGGCGCGGCGGGCGACTTCTTGGCCTTCTTGGCGGCCGGAGACTTGGCGCTCTTCGCCGCGGCAGGCTTCTTGGTCGCCGAGGAACCCTTCGACTCCAGCTTGAACGACCCGGAGGCGCCCTTGCCCTTAGTCTGGATGAGCGCGCCCGACTCAACGGCGCTCTTCAGGTACTTGCGGATGAACGGCGCCAGCTTCTCGGCGTCGACCTTGTACTGGGCGGCGATGTACTTCTTGATCGCCTGCAGAGACGAACCGCTGCGCTCCTTCAGCTCCTTGATGGCGCTGTTGACCATCTCGGAGGTCTTCGGGTGGGTTGGCTTCGCCTTCGGCTTTTTGGCGGCCGAGGAGGCTTTCGCCTTCTTCGCCGGGGATGCGGGTGCCGGAGCGTCGACGACTGCTGCTGCGTCTGCCATTGCGAGTTGAGAGTTGATTGAGTGAGTACACTAGACAGACACACAAAAACGAGCGTAAAGTAAAGCGAATACTTTTAGTTACAGCTGTTGCCGTGCGATGGAGCCAGGTGATCTTCGAGTGTGTTCTCGCGCGCGAGCGCGAGAACCACTACGGTTGCGGGGTCGAGGACTTACTCGCTGCCTCATGCCCGCGGCTTCTACTCGGGGGGTCACGTCCCCCCCGGTCTTGGGTGGCCCCTACTTGTCAGGGGCCGTGCGCGGTCTTCGCTGTGCCGTGCTTTCGCCTCTTGGCATACACTGGCGACAGCGGTGCGGGAGCTTCCTTTTTCTGCCACTGCGCTGTGCTTTCGCCCTTTTCCGCGGGCTTACACTGGCGACAGTGGGATGGCCAGCAACTCTCTGGGTAGAGGGCGGCCCTCGGGCGGACGTGCGTGATGCGGAGCGATGTCGTGGAGATGGGCATGGCGGCTGTTGTCGGCGCTGTCGTACATGCGCCGAGCCAGCCTCGCCACGAATTTCTCCACGGAGGGCATTCGGGTGTCTCTCGCAATCGTTGAGTTGCGCACGTACCGCCCGGCTCCCGCGATGATGCGCAGGGAGACGTTCTGGAACTGCTGCAGCCTCTTCTTTTGCGTGCTCGACAGCAAGGCGTACCATGCTGGAGCGGCGTAGGTGAGCCGCGAGCGTACATACGACTTGTACACCCGCAGCTTGGCGCGTAGAGGCAGGCTGGACGACAGGACAGGCCGGAGCATGGCTCGCGCGGCTTTGGCCCGGTTGATGCAGTGTTGCACCATCGGGGCCATGCGCAGCGAGCAATCGATGTTGCAGCCGAGGTATTTCACCGTCGACTGCCACTCGATGTCCCGGCCCCTCAACTGTAGTGGTGGCGGATGGCGGGAGCGGGTGGTCAACAGGGCTGTTGTCTTCCCGACGTTCACCGCCGTCCGCCACTTGTCCAGCCAGGGCGGCAGCAGGTCCAGAAGTCGCTGCATTTTACTGCAGGCCAGTGCGATGCGGCGCGACGACGCGAAGAACGCGCTGTCGTCCGCATACAGGGCGAGCACAACGTCTTCCACCCCCTCCTCGAGCTGGCCCTCGAGTGTGGGGATGTCGTTGGTGTAGAGCGCGTAGAGAACCGGCGACAGGCAGCTGCCTTGCGGGACTCCTGCGGTGATCGGCTTCCTCTCGGAGTGGGCGTCCTCGACCGAGACGAAGAACCGCCGGCCCTCCAGGAAGGAGGCCACGATTCGCCCGATCATCGGCGGCACACCTGCGTCCAGGAGCTTGAACAGGAGCCCCTCGTGCCACACGCGGTCAAAGGCCTTCTCGATATCGAGAAAGACCCCGACGGTGTATCGGCCCCTGTTCAACTCCGACGCCAGGTAGTGCAGGACTCTCGCCAGTTGGAGCGTTGTGCTGTGGCTGTCGCGGAAGCCGTGTTGCTCCGCCCTCAGCTGGATGTGGGGCAGGAGTCTCCGCAACAGCAGGCGCTCAAACAACTTGGCGAGATGGGGCAGCAGGGTGATCGGGCGGTAGCCTCCCGGATGGCGGCGGTCCTTCCCCGGCTTGGGGAGGACGATCACCTTGCCCTCCTTCCAGAGGGAAGGGAAGTGGCCGGTCCGCAGGATCCCGTTGAACAGCCGCGTCAGCGAGACGACGGCTCTCCTTGGCAGCTGCACGAGGGCCCCCGCGACGACTCCGTCCGGACCCGGCGCCTTCCGCTGATTCAGCTTCAGGGCCACTTTCCGGACTTCGCGGGGCGACATGAAGTAGTCGCCCGCGAGGGGAGGCGCGGGGGCCGCCATGAAGCGCTCTACGCGCTCTACAACAGCGGCGTTGTGCTCGTGGTCGGCGATGGGGTTGGGCTGGAACTGCCCGGCGAAGTGGTCGGCGAGTATGGCGGCTCGATCACTGGCGGCGTAGCGACGCCTGCCCGCGAGGTCGAACATGGGGCAGACCGGCTCGGGGGTCGAGGTGAGGTTGCGGTTGAGACGGTGAAGGGCGGTGTCTTCCCGGGAGGCCTGTTCGATAGTGCGCTCCCAGGACTCGCCCCTCAACTCTGTGATGGCGGCGCGCAACTCTTCTCCGAGCCGGTTGATGTCCGCCTTCATCCTGGGGCAGCGCGTGTGGTGCCAGGTTCTGCGAAGACGGCGCTTGAGGTCCAGCTTCTTGCGGAGGTCTGGAGGGAGCCTCTCCTTCCGCAAGACAGGCGGTGGCTTGATGATGGTGGCAGCGGCTTGTGCGGCAGCGATGGCGGTAGTGATCGCCACTGCCGCGGACTCTACCTCGTCGCTGGTAGAGACACCGCCGGGGAGCTGCGCTTGGTTCAGCTCCAGCTGGTACTTGTGCCAGTCCGTCTTCGCTCGAGGCCGCGGCGCCGACGTGAAGTCAGCCTCCACTCCGAGGACCAGCAGGATCGGCAGGTGAGGCGTGTTGAGGTCGTACAGTTCCCCGATAGAGATAGGGAACCGTACATTTCTCAACAGCGCGACGTCCAGTACGTTCGGGCGATGGTTGGGGTTCGCTGGGTAGTGCGTAGGGGACCCCGGGCTGAGAACCTCGTAGTTGTGGTTCTCAGCATCTTCCTGTAGGTCCCTACCGGCGGCGTTGATGTTGTGGGACCCCCACTGGTGGTGCTTGGCATTGAGGTCGCCAGCGACCAGTGTGGGGGTCGTTCCCGGCATCATCGCCCGAAC
>CAUOQF010000040.1:0-78321 GCA_963457715.1 Argyresthia albistria
GATTCGCGACGTGGGTGATATACCTAGCTTCAATAACTTCGAGGACAATATAGCACTACCTAGCACAAGTTCAGGTCCGTATACACAGCAGCGTATTATGTTTTCAGTATCTTTGAATACCAACACCATACGATTAGAGAATTAAAATGTATAAATTTTACTAAACCATAATTCTTTGCGATGATCTAAGTAGCCGGTTGAATGATTATCTTGTCTCATTCACGTGTGAAGTTCTGGATATAACACCTTTCGTTTCTCATGCATACTTTAGCCTAGACAGTGGCTGAAGGCCATACCAAGTTTTGTGGCACCGCAGTGTCGCGCGGTGGGGATAACTTCTCCTTCTCGCAGAGGGTGTTAGAGAGGTTACCCCCACCACGCGGGATTCAAGTGCCAAGGAACTTGGCGCAACCCATTTATATTTTCATTTTATTTTTTTAAGCTGACATTTATTTTGGTTTTTAAGATTATTTCTTTCTATTTTACTTATAATCTCATCTTTGTATTGGATTTATTGGATATGTCGAAATAAATTATTATTAATAATAATAATATAACCTGTAAAGGCCTTATCACACTAGCGAGTGGATAGCGGGGCGAGTTCGCAGCGAGCTAGCTGAACGCCGCGTTTCGGACACTCAAACTACACACACACACACACACACACGTGGTTGGACACACACACAGTAGCGTGTCCAAAACGCGGGACGTCGTTGTGTCACCGCGACAAACTTGCTGCGCAATCGCCTCGCTTTCGAATCGCTCGCCAATCGCCAGTGTGATAACAAGGCACTAAGAAAAACTCTCTCTCCATATTCCCAGGCTACAGAGGCCAAAGCTCAGCGCTATTTCGGATAGCGGAGGTGGATTCAGACGACGACCACTCAGCCAGCAGCCGGCCGATATCGCCGCACAACCACAACAACATTCCCAACAACCTCGTCAGCGTGGTACCGACGCCGCTGAACGGCTCGAGAGATCCGCTTGAGAGTGACAGTAATTCTACCCTGCCCGATACTAGGCTGAGAAGGAGGTGACACAAAAAAAGATTCTTTAACATAACATTTACATACATTGCTCCTGGCCCTAGGATTTCTGTCTCGTGGGAACCAAAAACATCACAAACAACTACACATCCAAGACCAGGTGTTTTCTTTCAGCCTGGATTCGAATCCTGGACTTCTCGCCCGGGAATAAAAGCCTTGACCGCAACGCCACAGAGGTCGTCAGAAGGAAGAAGGAGAAGCGATTATAACGACAGAGCAAAATAAATAAGGGGTAAAGAGGTCACTCTCTGGACCACGCACGGTGCCACATGACTAAAGTTATAGTAACTGGCTGCCGATTTTCAGGCAACGGGAATGGGGTATAGTTTCTAAACTATAGTCTATTCGTGATAAGAATGCAGTAGTCATCACTGTCCGGCGGCCTAGCCACGCCCCGTAACCAATCAAATCATTTCCAATTATCAAGCCAAGTTCACAGCGACCAGTTGAAGGCAAACTTTCGAACGCGAAGGTTGTGTCCTGTCCTGTGAGTGTAGTAACATTTAAATTTAAATTTCACTGCATTCTTATCACGAATAGACTGTAAGGTGTCAATGAAAAACAGATTCACTTTAAATAAGATTCCCCACAAACATCGGTACCACCTCACTAAATAGGAACTTGTTGGCTGGAACAAGTGATTGTGCTTCTCAACTGCCAAAATTACTGTATACTTTTTCAAAATTACGTATTATAGACGGCTTCATAGTTCCCCGGTACGTGACATATCTCATGTGTTCACAGGTCGCGACGCACCAACCGGCCCAGCCTCCACCGGTCAGACTCGAGCGAGTCGCCGCCGCACCTCGACGCGGCGCCACACGAGCGCCTCGCTGGCGCCAGCCTGACGCCGCAGCGGCCGACGCCCACCTACAACAGGACCGTGGCGCGGCTGATGAACGAGACCAATGAGAGCGAGTTGGAGAGCAGCTGCAGTACTGAGGTGAGGGCTTGTCATACCTGTCGACTTGATTTGGCCGGGTTATTCAGAGCGATCGATAGTCTCGCTTGCACCTGCGATACGCTGCAGCCCCGGCTCGCTCTCATGTACCGATAAAGTCAAAGTTTTTTTTTTATTGACCATAAAATCATACAGATTGCTTAGTCTACGTCAATATAATATTAATATTTAGGTGTTCGAGCCTAAAGGCTTGATCCACCTTGAGATTACACCTCTGTATTCTGACGTCATTGTAGTGTGAAAATGGCTCCACATAGACGGTGGCGCCATCTTCTGATTAACAGCAACAACTTCATTTTGTTTGGTTTGATATATAAGTCAGCGCGGCGGGAGTGTTCTTCAGTACGCTTTTGTATTCCGAACGAAAGACGTCAAACAAAATTCAAGACAAGAATATTTACGTCGTTTTCCAAATAAATTGGTAAGTACCTATTCTAATTACGCGTATTATCGCATCAAACAACGCGGTGCGCCCACAAGCCACGCGCGCGGGTTACCATACTACCCACAAAAGCATTGTGCGTCCTCGTACCACATTGTAGCTGAAGCGTCGTATCAATTCGATGCGTCGACGTATCGGCTTATTACCCTCAAGGGATACGAATACGTCCTCGTATCACGGCGAAGCGTCGCGTCGTATCAACTGATACGACGTATCGACATAAGTCGCATAAACAAAACATCGCTTGATACATTTACGTCATGGATACGTCCACGATACGACCAAACAATTTGGTACTCACTATGATCGTTTATTGTTCCAGAACGATGGAGAACATCGGCATGCCCTCGTGCTCGTCAATGAAAACGATGGGAGAACTTTCTCTCCATCCACCCAAAGGAGACGAAAAACGTTTCAAAGCAGTCGTCGACTTGGTTTGGAAAACCTACCCTCCAGGCTGGGAGAAGTGGCCAGTTAATAACCTCTCATACGAAAATCTATTCGGTACCACTATCGATCCTGAAGTAGAGAAAAAAGTGAGATTCGCCTTGCCGACACTCGAACTAGTACGTGCGCTGAATCCAAGTGCATCTCAAACGTCGGAAAAAGTTTTCAGAGATATGAAACGTCGCCTACTAAGTTGGTCTTTTGGGAGAACTCTACTTTTCTCACCATACAAAATCATGGCAAAAATACACGAACAATCTCACAATGTTTTCATGGATACAGTCGCTCAATTGAAACCAAAAATACTATCAAGACAACAAGTTGCCGACCAATTAAGGAATTGTTCACCGGAACATCCACCATTTGCCTCACCATCATCATCTAACAGACTCAAAAGAACGTGCTCATCCCCAATGCTCGTAGATACTCCTAAAAAAGGACGAGAAGAAATCCCAACCTTGTCATCAAAGGACAAGGAAGTTCTGTCTCTTCTAATTGAACAACAACAACGTCAGAATAGTATGTTCGAACAGCTCATTGATATGTCACGAAAACAAGGAGAAAACATAAGCAAGATGGAAGGAAGACTAGGAGGAGAACAAGAGGAAGAGTCTTCCACGGATCATCTCAATAACTCATTCGCAGATAGTACACAAGATGGGGACTCTGAAGACCAAGGTGAAGTCGGAGAAGATAATACTCCACTTGACGTATGGGCACCTTCGAGATTTACAATAAACAAAGATAATCAACCAGCGATTAAACCCTCGGAAGTAGAATTCCTGCGAAATCAAATTGTTGAAGCTCAACGCAAACTCCTAGACTTACAAGAACAAAATCCTCAAAACACAATCGATTTCACTCCTGATGTCGTCGAATCTCAAGTTAAAGTAGCAAAAGCAGACCCAGACCTAGCCAAACTAGGCTCAAAATGCCAACGTCTCAGTCAAGAGACCTGGAAAAATATCAGATACTCAGAAGTGCAGAAACAATTCCAGGCTACGCCAGTCTTTACCTCTCTTAAAGTAAACAGTCAGCTAGCTTTGGCTACACCATTTTGGCACATCGTGGGACTTCTAGAAAAAACTGATGGCACTCTTGCTGCCATCTGTCATGGACTCTTACAGCAACGAAAAATATTTCAAGATTGCTGTCAAAACCTTTCGCCCGCCGTCAAAGAAGAAATAAATAGAGAGCTGCTGGGACCAGAATCAAAATTCAGAAAGACATCTGACGCACTTCTCCAATTTTCCTGTGGGAAAAGAGCTGAAATTATTCAACAAAGAAGACAATTGTACAGAGCTCCAAATAAAACAATCAACGAAATTTTACATGATATACCTCCCTCTGAAACTCATCTTTTCTCAGAAGCAGCCTTAGGGGAAGTCATGAAGGACCAAGGCGGTTCCCATAAAGTTTTTCCCAATAGAACAAAACCCAAACCGAAACAGAAATCGCACTTTCCGGGAAGTGATATACAAAACTCATTCAAAAAAGACAACTACAATAATACCTTTCGCAAGCCAGCAAGAAGAGAAGATAGAAAACCGAATACCTATAATAAGCCCCAATTCAGAAACAATGGCAAGAAACCAGGAGGCAAGCCGCAACATAAAAAAAATTGACTCATTTCGGGGGGGACAGCTGGGAAACCACGTCCTAGCATGGAAATCCCTAGGAGCTCCACCCGTTCTCTTATCAATGATATCAGGTTATCGAATCCCTTTCTTCAAAAGACCTCCATTGACAAATTTAATTCCGCAAAAAATAACAAAGAAGGAGATGGATGCGGTAACAAATCAAATAAAGGACCTAACAAAAATCGGAGCAACCACGCAACAATCCTTCACCAGGGGCTTTATATCACCAGTTTTCCTAAGAAGAAAACCGAACGGAGAGTACCGTCTGATAATAAACCTAAAGAACTTAAACAAGTACGTACGCCCCACAAAATTTCACTTACCGAACCTGTACAAGATACCAGATCATTTATCAAAACAAGACTACATGATAAAAGTAGACCTCTCACAGGCTTATTATCATATACCAGTATCTCAAGCTCACCAACGATACCTAACTCTAGAAAACAACAATCAGTTCTTCCATATGACTTGCCTACCTTTCGGCTTAGCCAGTGCCCCGTCAGCATTCTCCAAAATCATCAACTGGGTGGCACAGTACCTGAGACAGAAGAAGATACGAGTTGTTGTGTATTTAGACGACTTCCTGCTTATGCACGAAAATTCCGAAATTCTAACACAGCAAGGGCAGTATGCACTCGAGCTTCTAACTCAACTGGGATGGTGTGTGAATCTCGAAAAATCTATCCTTACACTAACGAAGGAATTAGAGTACCTCGGAGTAATCTGGAACACGAAAAACAACTCAAAATACATTCCATCGGAGAAAGTAAAAGCCTATCAAGAGCATGCGCTGAATCTCTTAAGAAAAGATTCTTGGAATTGGTGGGACGCAAAGAGCATAGCAGGCAAACTCAACTTCGCTTCGGAAGTAGTACCTCTAGGCCGTCTGCACTGCAGATATATACAAAGGGCGACCAAAAAGTTACCAAACAGACAGCGCGACAAATTGTTCCCTATAGAAACAACTGCGAAACAAGAGCTATCATGGTGGATCAAACACCTACACAAATCATCACCGATCCACCGTCCCCCAACATCTGTATTTATAACCACAGATGCAGCAGACAGGGGGTGGGGAGCCATAGTGAACAGCAAGATGCTGAAAAGATATTGGACACACTCACAACAAACTTGGCACAGCAATCAAAAAGAGCTTTGGGTTCTCTACAAAACTCTCCAGATGGAAGCGACTTCTCTGAGAGGGAAGAGCATAACGTTTCAGTCGGACAACCGCACAACCATTGCCTACATCAACAAACAGGGGGGTACAAGATCAACAGTCCTCCTAGAAACGGCTACGAGAATCCTACATCTAGCTGCAGACCTCGATATAACTCTAACAGCCAGATACCTTCCTGGAAAATACAACGGAATTGCAGACAGCCTCTCGAGACAGAAGGCACTACCAGAATGGCATTTAAGAGATCATATTCTGAATCAAATCTTTCAGACATTCGGCACTCCTCAAATAGACCTGTTTACATCAAGCAAATCAGCAGTAGTTCCAAATTATGTGAGCGAAGACATAACGGATCCAAACAGCATGTTCACGGACGCTTTCAGCAGACTTTGGAACTATCAGCTAGGGTGGATCTTCCCACCCCCAGCGCTGATACCAAGAATCCTAGGTCACCTCGAACAATGCATTGGAACCTACCTACTAGTAGCACCAGACTGGAACAGAGCTTTCTGGAAACCAGACCTAGAAGATCGATCAATATGTCAACCTTATCACATACAGAACCTCCACGATCACCTGACGGACCTTTGAACCAACAAACCCCCGAAAGAAGTAGACAGCATGAGTTTGCTGGTATGGAAAATACGGGCTGGGAAGAGCTCATCAAGGACTGGTCACAAGACCTAGTACAAATAGTTGAAAGCTCCTGGAGAACATCTAGCCTCAAAACTTACAGACCGGCCTGGAAACGTTGGTTACAATGGGCATCAAGTCACGATGTATCAAAAACGGACCCAAATCCATACAATTAAAAAAGCAAGATCGCCCGCGTGCTCCCGCGTTTAACGTACCTGACTTCCTAGATTGGTTATCGCGATATAGAGTCAACGAAAAAAGCATATTTCAAGTCTCTCTACACCTGGCTATAATACTTTTATTAGCCACAGGACGCAGCATCCACGATCTAACCTTGTTAGATATAAGTGACGACTTCTTCGAAGATACGGGCTCAAGCATCAAACTTTGGCCAAGATTCGGCTCTAAAACAGACTCAACTACTTACTCACAATCGGGATGGGAACTACTAGTTAACCCTACGCAGAACTTGGACCCAGTTCTATGGACGAGACATCTTCTAAATACATCAGAAACAAGACGCTCAAACAGAAAACTAACTAATCTGTTTATTACAACACGTGGAAAAGTGACTCCAGCTTCTCGAACAGTCATCGCGGGCTGGGTACGGACGCTTTTCAAAGAAGCAAATCTAAGTGCTACACCGGGCAGCTGTAGAGCTGCAGTAGCTTCTCACAATTGGATACATGGACAAATGGACATAAAGGAAATTTTAAAGCGAGGCAATTGGAGAGCTCCGACCACCTTCCTAAGGCATTATCTGCGAGAGATTCTCCCAAGACAACACTCCGTTTCTACTAGAAACCTATCACAAAGTTTTGTACCTGTTGATTGATCTCAAATAATTAAGAACTGAAGTTTATAATTTGTTTTTAAGATTATGTGATCTTATATCTCGTATAATTAATCATTGCTTTGGGTGAAATTCCGTAAATATATTTTTTGTTTTCTTACAAACGTACCTACTATTCATTTCATCAATACCTACACATATCCTCATATCATAGATAGTAACATTTACTCACAGTACGCTAAGTCAGCGCCGGCAGATAGGAAACACGTCTCAAGGTGGATCAAGCCTTTAGGCTCGAACACCTAAATATCAGCGTTTTTCCCCCGAAGGGTAAAAAACGCTTATTTAGGTTTCAGCCGTTAGGCTTGATCCACCAAATTTTCATGCCTTGCCGGCTTAAAAATGAAAGACACTGAAGAACACTCCCGCCGCGCTGACTTATATATCAAACCAAACAAAATGAAGTTGTTGCTGTTAATCAGAAGATGGCGCCACCGTCTATGTGGAGCCATTTTCACACTACAATGACGTCAGAATACAGAGGTGTAATCTCAAGGTGGATCAAGCCTAACGGCTGAAACCTAAATAAGCGTTTTTTACCCTTCGGGGGAAAAACGCTGATATTTTTGTATACTACCGCCCGTTCGGAAGTTGTGGGCTTAGGGATGGAGCAAAGAAGGGCAAGAAACTCCCCCGTACCTCTTAAAATATGTGAGCAAATAGTGTTTGACTTTGACAGTGACTACCAAGACGTCAATTAATGTCTAATGCAAGGGGATGAGAACTTAATTTCCCATAATTTTAATGTCATTTTTTTCCTTTTCGGCCAGGAGAATGACAATCTCTCGACTGAAAGGGTTAACGGGTTATGTCGAAAGTCCGACCTTCAAAAATAGTAACCGGCCGGAGTATAACCCGATAAGTTAGATATTACGTCCTTATTACATGTCATTACAAGAATAGGAAACTACAGTGTAATATCACAGAATAACTAAACGTACAGAAGGTTCACTCCGGAACAAAAGTAAAATTTAGGTGCAATAAATTTGTCAATGCTACTGCATATCCTCGCATGCGAAATTGAAACTTATCGTATGTCACGAGCGATCATATTCTATTAGACACCGCTGACACGATGCCGATCACGCAGGGTTGCGAATCGCACTCAGTTGTTTTCGGCGTCATTGTTTTCACGCGGCTAGCGCGCGCACCGAGAGCCGAGCGACAACCATGTGACAAGACCGACTGGCGAGTACAGCCGGCCGTAGGTAGATACCTACTCAGCGAAGTGAAACCCCCTGCTGATAGTCTCATGTGGTTACAGGGCAGCCTGTGGCCCGCGACCGAGGCGCACACCCCCGATAGTGGGGTGGGGAGCGCCCCGCGCCCCGCCGCGCCCGCCGCCGACGTCTCAGACGACCCCGACTACCAGGCCATAGTGTTCAGACAACGCGTGAAGAAAGCCAGACGGAACTACAGAAACCGTATGGACTCGGACTCGAATAACTCGAATTGATGTGAATGTTGTTATGAACGGATTTGTTCAATCCTCGAGATATTTTGGGCCGATCGCTAAAGGGTAGAATGAGCCCTCGACACACCTCGGACACTCCATAGAACGCTCGTAAAATAATCACCTATTACTACTACATAGCCTAATGACATTTGTACACGTGCAAATGTGTGCGTAAACTCGTTCGTTTGTGAATGTGTGCGTTCAGCTTCTATACAAAGTGTCTCCCGAAGAGGCTCCCCGACTCCGGGGTGAGGTGCGGTATCTGAATCCGCGCGGGGAAGGGAGTGGCCGTTCTGTACGTAGTACTATTATCTCTTCTGTGCCCTCGATCCATGTATAGAGAAAAGTAAAGGAGGGACAGCTGACTGATGCTACATTCTGGTCTATACGTTATCTCACAGCCATCTCTGCCTTAGATGCTCACTCCATTCACTCACCCTTGTAAAAAATACGGGTGTCATAATGTGTAAAATGATTTCTACCTAATAATATTTATGACTACTTAATTGGGCGCTCAAAATGACGTATGTGTACTCAGTTGCTATTACTAGCACTTGTGTAAGAATAACATACACATAAAATGTGTACCTATGTATCTTCTAGATTTATAGTCTAGTAGGGCCTCTCCGCATATTGAGTCTTAGGTGTATATGGTTAATGATGGATATAATTATTGCCTTACCACTGAACTGATATTATTGTGTAAGTGATTTGTTTCACTCGACAAGGAGTTCATTCATTCATTTCAAAGTTCTTTATTGTCAGAAATAAATTATTGAAACAAGTACACTAGTCTTTAAATACTTAGCGACAATACAACTATAAGGTAGGTTCGCTTAACAGGCTGACAGCGCCTTTTAAAGCTTAGGGCTATGGAAAACAAATATCTAGTTAAATCGTGATTACGGAAGATTATCATAAGTTGTGGTAATGTCTATTTATGGTATAGTACATTTTGTTGCCATGCGAGGAAGCCAAAAAACAGGCAAATAGCTAACAATGTTAGTAAATTAATTATGTGTAACTGCATGACCTTGATAAATTCTATGCGAAAGCGAGCGCCGATCAATCAGTGATAGTTATGATAGTGCGCATAAACCGGTCTGTCGCCGGGCTGCCTCGGCAGTCCCGATAGCAACAGGCACGCACACAGAGCAGAGCACACAATAGTGAGTGAGTGTAGACAGGCATCAGTGTTCGTTTAGAATTAAGTGATGGGGTAAGCGATATCGATTGTAGCTGTCGATGTAACTCAGGTTATGATAGCGGGAAGCTCCCAGTGCAGAGACGAGGTTGTTCGGGTGACGGGGATTTTTGAAAAGGTAGAATTTTTTGGTCTGAGCTAATATAAAATCTTTGAGGATGGGAAATTTAATTTTGTCATGGAGTCTAGAAAGATTGGTATAGAAGGGTGTGTTATATGATGCTTTAACAGCTCGATTTTGAACCACCTGGAGTTTTTTGTAGTTAGTTTGACACGTGGAACTCCAAGCTGGACACGCATAAGTCAGGCAGGGTCTCACTAGAGTAGCATATATTTTAAGCTTAGTGGAAGGGCTTAAGTTGCTGCTTCTGTTTAGCAAGGGACTTAGTGCGCCCAGAGCTTTAATTCCTTTAGACCTGACAACTTCTGAATGAGCGGTCCAATTTAGTTTGGAGTCTAGATGGACGCCTAGATATTTCACTGACTTGCTCCAGTCAACCGTATGCCCACCGATGTTGAGGCGCTTAGCAGGCACCCTACGCTGCCTTGTAAACATGATTGCCTCTGTCTTGTTTTCATTGAGTTTCAGCTTCCATTTGGTGAAATAATCGTGCAGACCAGCTAGAGAAAGCTGCAAGCGATCAATGATGAGATCGAAGTCTTTGGAAGACGTCAACGAGGCAGTATCATCTGCAAAACAGGCAAGCTTGGTTCGAGTCTGCACAGGAATATCATTAAGATATATGAGGAAGAGATACGGACCAAGGATCGATCCCTGAGGGACGCCAGCGGGGATGGTTTCAGGTTCCGACCGCGAGTCACCTATAGTGACGTAGAATGTACGATTAGCTAAGTAGTTTTGGATGAGTTTAACAAGGGCTATTGGGACTTTGTGGACTAGGAGTTTGTGCAGTACACCGTTGTGCCAGACAGTGTCAAATGCCTTTTCGAGATCTAGCAGAATCATGCCAGTGGATTCCCTTTTATTGAGGTGATGGCTAACATGTTCAGCTACCCGAGCTAGTTGTTGGGTAGTAGAGTGCTGTTTCCGGAAACCAAACTGTTCCTTCTTTAGGAGATGATTGGTGGCTGATAGAAGGCGACTATAGATCATTGACTCAAAGAGTTTGCTCAAGGAGGACAGAAGGCTGATTGGTCTGTAGTTGGTTGCAATCGTGTCATCTTTTCCGGGTTTTAGGACTGGGATGACCTTAGCAATCTTCCAGGCATTCGGGAAGTATGCGAGTCGGAGACATGCGTTGAGAATTTTCGACAATAAAACTACGGACTTTCGGGATAGGTTTTTCAGTAGATAATTGACAATTTCGTCCGAACCAGGGGCTTTTTGGCGTTTTAGTAGTCGTAAGTGCTTCGAGATCTCTCTAGGGCATATGGGATGGTGCAAGGTCTCCTGGCTGTAATTATTTAGGACATCGGTTGAAGAAGATACCTGATTCTCTGTTTCGTGGTTGTGCCAGTCCGTAGTTAGGGTCATGTTTCCTAGGAACGCCTTGGCTAATATGATGCATTGGTTTATAGTCGAGTTAGTTGATTTGGCATCAGGACTGAGATCTACCTTAAGCGGGGGAATTACAGTAGGTCTGGAGCGCAGAGATTTCGCCAGACGCCATAGGTCGGAAGAAGGATTGTCTACCTTTGCGAGTTTTGAGTGCCAGATTCTGTCGTTATGGGTTTTGATACTCATGTTAACTCTTTCCTGGATGGCATTTATACTGGCGCGTAATTTACGCCGAGAGTTCCAGTTACTTTCGTTTTGCGAGAGTCTGCGCAGGCGATTTTTTTCCCGGATTAGATTGCGAACCTTCCGTGGTAAGGAAATGGGCTTAGGGTTCACGGTACCCTTAGGGATACATTTGTCTCTGGCCGCTATCAGAGTATACGATAGGTGATCAATGGCATCGTCTATTTCAACTGTGGAAGTATAGACTTTAGGGCTGAGGGTGATATTATTATCAAGAGTTGAGCGGAACTCCTTCCAATTTGCTTTATTATAGCGAAGAAATGTGTGGCTTTTACGGATATAATTCCCGTAAAGGCGGAAGAAAACTGGGAGGTGATTTGATGACAGGGAAGGGATGGTTCGGAGGTCGGAGGTGCAAGGTGCATTTTTGCTTATCAAAAGATCAGGCGTGGTTGGTGTATAATCGTCACAGTAGTGTATTAAGGTCGGGGTAGGCGGGGCATGAATGAAGTAATCATTCGTGAGCATGTGTTTGAATAGGGTTCTGCCACAGGTATTGGTTTTAGGGCATTTCCAATGTGAGTGTTGCGCGTTAAAATCACCCATAATAATAGTCTGCTTACCTAGGCTTTGAAGGATCTCAAGGTCGTTAGTGACCAGACTTTTATTAGGGGATTGGTAGGCGGAAATAACTATGATGTTGTTACCGGATAGTGGGATTTCCACAGCCACCGCCTCTAGGTTTTTAGTAACGGGAAGTTGGATACGATTGTGACATAAACCTGACTTCACAAAGGAGTGCACACGTTCCAACGACTGTCTATATCTACTTTAATCTAGGTAAATATTCTTGGTACTGTACCATACTATACACGTACAGTACGGCGCCTTTGTTTTGGCACGTCGGGTCTCGTCTCGCTCTCTCTATCTCTTTCTCTCGCTAAGTCAAACGCCGAGTATCATACTCGTGGCGCCTCGGGTCCCGTCCCGACGTGCTAAAACAAAGGCCCCGTACTGTACCTTTTACGCGAGTTTGATAAACACTGTTCTAATGAACAAGGATTACATATAATCGTTTCAAACGATACTTTGATTCTGATTAGTGGGCGAGCTACATACAATAAAAAAGCCGCAAATCGATGTACAGGATATCCATTTGGCACACGGGTTTGTTTTGTTTTTCAGAATTCATTTATTAACATGAAATAATTACAAACAATAAAGGTAACTAGACTAAGCAATTTTTACAGCTAGTTATTCGTTAAACAATATGAACAATGATATTTTTACCAGACTAAACGTCTACAAAAAATTTATAACTTAATTAATGTAAGTACTTATGTGATCTGTGGTGGAATTTAATGATAACCTAAAAAAACTATGTCATAAATTGTATGGGACAATTGTAATTTGTCACATTTTTTACAGGAGGGTAATCTTAAAAAACTACATATCAACTAAACGTTACAAAACTATACTAAAACCTAACAAAGTAAGCCTAGACGTACATATTACGAGTAGGTACTATCCAGATTGTCTCACTGTCTAAATAAAATGTCTAAATTGCAAGTAAGCAAGAAGTGGCAATAAAGATCACTAGGTACCTATCACTACTACAGTTGTTTTGCTAGCGAGTCTAGCGTATTAACTCACGCATACACTGACACCCGAGTCGATCATGCAGTGGGTTCATGTTGCTATGCACAGTCAGTACGCAGGACGTAGTGATGGGGTAAGCGGTAAGTTTTATATCTGTCGATGTACGGTAAGTCCTGTGCTCGGGTATTTCCTATATGTGAAACCAGTATGTTATGGTGGTGCGGGTTTTTTATTAGATAAAATGTTTTTGTCAGTTTTTTGATAAATTCAATGATTGTGGGGAAGTTAATGTTAATGTGTAGCTTGATTAAATTGGTTTTGAAGGGAGTATTAAAGGCAATTTTAAGTGCCCTGTTTTGAATTACTTGTAGCTTCAGAAGATTTGTGGCGCAGGTGCTACCCCAAACAGGCGCAGAATAGGTCAAACAGGGCCTGATCAGAGTGGAGTAGATACGTAATTTTGTTTTAGGACTCAGATTACTACGGCGATTCAGAATTGGGCTCAACGCGTTCATAGCTGTAAGGGCTTTATTTCTAATAGATGTTATGTGTCGTGTCCAATTTAATTTTTTGTCAAGTACAAGGCCTAGATACTTAACATTTTCACTCCAACGTATATTGTGGCCATTGATCTTCAGGAATCTGCGAGGGAGTGACCTTTTACGGGTAAACATAATAGCCTCAGTTTTAGTTTCATTTAATTTTAGTTTCCATTTAGTAAAAAAAGAAAATAGTAAATCGAGGGATAGTTGAAGGCGACTGACCACCAGATCGATATCATCTGAGGAAGTTAAGGACGCAGTATCGTCAGCGAAACATGCAAGGCTTGTACGTGGTTGGATGGGTATGTCATTCAAGTACAAAAGAAATAGGTAGGGTCCGAGAATGGAGCCTTGTGGAACTCCAGCAGGTATTTTTCGCGATGAGGAGTGGGTTTCACCAATGTGTACACTGAGTTCACGGGCACTGAGGTAGGAACTAGTGAGATTTACGAGACACATCGGGACACCAATCCGAATCATTTTGTGTAGAAGACCCGCGTGCCATACAGTGTCAAAAGCTTTCTCGATGTCAAGCAAAAACATTCCTGTAAATTTTGCAAGGTTCAGGTTATGTGCTATTTGCTCAGATACTCTTGCAAGTTGTTGGGTAGTGGAGTGCTGGCGCCTGAAGCCAAACTGTTCATCAATTAGTAAATGTTCAGTGGTCTGCAAAAGTCTTGTGTAGATGACCGATTCAAACAGTTTACCAATTGATGGCAGTAAGCTGATTGGTCTATAACTGGTTGGGATCAGTTCATCTTTACCTGGCTTTTTTAGCGCTATTACCTTTGCCCGCTTCCAGATAGCTGGGTAGTAAGAAGTTACCAAGCAAGAGTTGAATATTTTGGTAATTAGTACAACCGATTTTTGGGAAAGGTTCTTTAATAGTGCATTATGGATATTATCGTCTCCAGGGGCCTTTCGCCTTTTCAGGTTTCTTATCTGTTTCCAGATTTCTTTTGGACGTGTTAATTTTTCCGTGTAGCCGCCGTTGTCATTATCGATCAAGAGAGTAGAGTAGTGGCACACGGGTACTGTAGGTTAAAACAATCATTTTGAGTTGAGCGGTAGTTCTCAAAACTATTCCCATGGAGGGAGGGGGGGGGGCAGTAAAGACGTCATCAATTGTTTGTATGGGATTGTGTGCCAATCGGCTATCCTGTACAGTACACCGATTTGCGGTTTCCTAGCAAAAAAAATATGCTTTGTACAGCGTCGACTAAATGGTACGAACATATTCGTTGATTGTATTGTAATTTAATTTCTTGTCTTCCATGTGTCAATATTTGTATGATGATCTCTAACTACACACACGTGTATGAGTAATTTACGTGTGTATATCTGTTGAATAACGTCGTTTTTTTAAAATTCATCAGGAATCATGTTGATATCATAATGATCCTGTGTATGTAATATTGACTTTATTTATAAGGAGGGCTGTTTTCTACAGTATTTGTCCGCCACATTTTCTATACTCCGTGCAATCGCTGAATAGACTACAAGCACTGTGTGTTGTTGTGTTATTGTAAATCTAAAGGTAAGCATCTTAATATTATACAGGGTGTTTGGAGTATGGTGCGACAATAGTAGATTGTAACACAACGTAAGAGAGCTATTTCGGACGAAGATCCAATTTGGCGCAGCTCGCAAGGGGCGCTAACGGATCGAGTCAACCCGAGATATTTAGAATGAACGAATATAGTTCGAGGGTCAAATAGCTACTTACAACCCGAGGTAAGCATTCTACTTTACATCATTCAAGCGAGGTAAATAAAACATTTACACAAAATGTAACTGAAAGGTGCAGACTGCAGTTATATAAAAACTTTAAATGTTTTTTTCTTTTTCTCAGGAAAATAAAATTTTATGTATTTTTTCCATATTATAGTGAATTTTGTCAAAACCCGTGTTTTGACACCCTAAACATATACAACGCCCTAAAACTCACAACACTTAAGCGAATTTAAGTGTATATCAAATTTTAATACATAATCGTAAATTATAGTTTTAAGTTTTAGGGCTACGGGAAAATTTAGGGCGTCAAAACACGCGTATTGACTTTATTTTGGATTATTTGAAAAAAATATATTTGAAGAATAATGTTGGAGAAAATAAAAAAACACCTATTTTTTTCGATTTTTATGTTTTTATTTTATAGATAAACATATCAAGTTTTTTTTAAAGTGAAAAATTTAAAAGATTTTATTTGGGAATCAGTTCACACTTAGCCGATTTAAAAAAAGAACTTAATAAAACCTACACTTGCATACGTATGCTTGATAGTGGATGCATTATAAATATTATCGAGTTTATATTTATGTAATGTAAATGATGTAGGGACATCATTCTGAACCACTTTCACTATGAAACCCATTTAATCAGGGCAACTTTATATTTCACTTCTGAACCATTACGCACCCACTATTCAGCATAGTGGTTACGTTATGAACCATTACGTCTCACAGTAGCGTAAAGTGATTTGAAAATAAAACGTTTTCTAATTAACAATGCATTGGTTTGTAAATGCCAACTTTTACGGACTCTGTGGACAACAGTAAAACCGATGAGTACAGTGGGTCGAGCAGGAATATTTACAAGATCGAAAAATGTTAGAGTTCAGATGAAATAAACCTTAAGACATTGTACATAAGAGTCACTAACATTTCAATTCGAATACTTTCTCGATGCGTAATTTTTCCTGCTACCTACACACTACTGAGCTTGGATGATGTAAAAAAAATTTGGGAGTAGAGAGGCTTGTACTGAATGCATTTGTGTAGTGGTTGAGATTGTCGATTCTTCCATTTATCAAACACCCTGTATATGATTGGACCTTAACCCTCTCGCTCGCACATACTCGCTATTGTTAATTTGACCCGCGGCGTGTGTCGTTAAAGAAGTCAAGCGGGGAATGAGAAGTTTTCGAATATGTAGTCCATTTAAAAAAAAAAAAACAAGATACCGAATAGCTCGCTAGAGGGCGTGATAGAATTTGTGGTAGATTCCTGCGGTCTAAAAATGATGAAAGTCCTCAGTCATTATCTTTAATTTATGAAGATTTAAACAGTGATCAACATAATCAATCATAACTATGGGTAGAGACATTTCGCGGCCATCGTCGCATGTCTTGCCCTTTTTTTCTACAACTTTAAAATGTATATTTAAATTTTAAATATTACATTATCTTTGGGTAGAGATAATGAGTCGTTAAATGTCAAAACCAGCCAAGTCCAAAAAGGATGTTTAGCCACAAAACGGTTTTTATTTTTTTATAGATAAACTACTGGACTTGGCTTATTTTGATACAAATGCTTGTTATTTTGATAAAATAGGCGATTTTCTGACAGCTAAAAATAGTTCTGGAAGCTGCCAACAGATGGCTTTGTATCGACGTGTATTCATATGACACAACCTGTTTTTCGCCCACAAATGTACAATAATGTGACAATAATATTGACAATACGTATTAATTTGCATCTGTATGGTACTTTTGACCTTTTGTTAGGCCGATTTTCGAAGCAAATTACGTTTCGCTTACCAAAATTTTACAATTTTAATTTTCGATTTCCAGAAAAACTACGCATTTCCTCGCAAAAAGAAAAGCAATTTGATGAGAAAACTGACTACCAGCTATTCATTCAACACCTTTTTATAATCAAAACGAACGAACGATATAAAAGCTAACCCCACGTCTCGCCTACGACATCTAGTGACGAATTTGGAACTCTTGAAGTTGTTTTTTTTTAAATCCCCCATTAGTAGTTACACAGTTATTTTCTCACGGATATTTTCTCTGTCCGTGTCTTTTCCTCGTCTTTTCTCTACCAGAGACAATAAAAAATAAGTAAGTAACCAACATTTTGTGACTTGGCTTGGCTTGTTTTGATATTTAACGACTCACTTAATAGGTAATATTACTAATATTCTTATAAAATTGTTACTGTATTTCCCATAAAACTTATCAAGCCTATGATTACTAAAATTGTGCTTTGTCCTTTTCACACAAACACTAGAGACGAACGAATCTTCGGCATTTTAGTTAGAATAGATTTATTGGATGTTTATGAATAAGGACGTTTAGTTTTTAAGAACTCGTGCGTGACCCGAAATGAAAATGAAAAGAGTTATCCAGATGTTCACCGGAAATATACTTGTATATTATGTAATGCTTTGTTTTATTTATTTTATGTGCTGTCAGTGAGTCAGTGGATTATGCATTGCTGCTGTGAATGGTGCGGACGACATTATCAATGATTTCAAAAAACAATGTTCGAACTCAAAATCTAAATAAATGAATATTACCGTTTGCCTTCTTGTATGAATCTTCGCTGCCCTTTTATGCTTTATGATCTGTACTGAGTGAGGATCTCCAGCTTATGCCGTAGACTGTTTTCTTAAAAAGCCAACAGAGGGCTCTGAACTACATATATTTTGCAGTAGTAGGTATAATCATGGAGGAAGCATTAGAATAGAGAAACATAGTCCATACTGGAACGCGTCGTCGTCTAAAATCAGCATAAACCCAGATGGCGTTAGTGCGCACCAATGCATATAAGTTTCAAAAAAAAACCACCGGTGGTTTAGCGCTAGTATAGCAAAGTCGAGTTGAGACCAAATAACGCCGGTAACTAGCAATAGATGGCGACATGCTTGTACACATGCTTAGCTGTATGCATGTGTGCGTACAATATGGCGGCGGCATTGGTGAACAGCTGTTTTCTGCCAAATGTTTTGATTTGACTATTTGACGCATATCGGCCGGCCGCCGGCGGCCGAGCGACGTTGCCGAATCTCCGAATAGGCACTGGTCCCACCGAGGGCGAGGAAGCGACTAACTATCGACTATTTTCTGGCTCAAGAAACGAACAAAAAAAAGATCCCGTGTCGGCAAAAGAGAGATATAATTGTGTATAGTTCATCGCTGGCTGTTCACACTGATAGCGAGCACTCCCTCTCTTCACTAATTAGTTGATCGCAGCGATAAAGGCTATTAACGATAAAACTCGCAGCGGTACTCGCTAAGCGATGATGCCCGCCGCTTAGTGGTCAGAGCCATCATTCTACTGTACAACGTGGATTTGATTACTCGCCCGTCGCACTCGCTTTATAGGCGAGCGACAAAACTATCAGAACTAGGTAGATAGATACCTACACACTCGCTCCTCGCTGCTCGATTTATTTGTATGCCTAGTGGCAGGACGTAAGAACACTGTGTAAAATATAACATCTTCTATACTATACTATCCACAATAAACATTCTCTGATTACTTGCCGAACTCGTTTCTAGTTTTAATCGTTCGCTTCTCGCTCATCGTCACTGGTACGGTGGGACCGTGCCTTAATTACCTACTTACTCAGTTCAGAAGACAGAACCTACAGCGCGGGGCAGCGGCAGATGGGGGCAATTCTGGCGCTAGCGAGATCATGTCCACGGTCAAAATATCGATTTTGAGATTTGAGATACCGAAATCTCTATCAAAAACAAGAAAAAGCTATTCTTACGACTAGCTTTTCGTCCAACCGAGATATCTCGACCCGTTTTCAAACAAAATAAATATAAATCGAGATCGTTTTCAATGGATTTAGGCGGTATCAAAACCGATATCTTGACTGGGGCGATGATCTCGATAGCGCGAGAATCGGGGGCCAGCAGAGAGAGACTGACTACGATGCGACGCGACGTTGCCAATTTGCAAAAGAAAAACGTTCGAGGCTTTCTTGAACTTTCATCGGCGCGCAACGGACTCTTATTTTATTATTACCGACAAAGGACTAAAATTACTTGACAGCTCTTATGCGGTCGCCATAGATTCCATATTCGAACTCACATTGTGTTCCTTTTTAACCGACTTCCAAAAGGAGGAGGTTTACACAATTCGTCCGGATGTAATTTCGTAATTTCTTTATTGTGATGACAAACATATATCTTATAGAAAAATCGTGTACAAAGGCGAGCTTATCTCTAATAAGAGATTTCTTCCAGCAAACATGTTGTTGTATATTAAACATGGATGTTTTATTTTTTATTTTTTTAGGGTTCCGTACCTGAAGGGTGCCAAACGGGACCCTATTACTGAGATTTCGATGTCCATCCGTCCGTCTGTCTGTCTGTCTGTCTGTCTTTCTGTCTGTCTTTCTGTCTGTCTGTCTGTCTGTCTATCACCAGGCTGTATCTCATGAACCGTGGTAGCTAGACAGTTGAATCACAGATGATATATAATCTGTTGCCTGCCACTGTAATAATAACAACAAATACTAAAAAACAAAAGAAATTTAATATTAAGGGGGGCTCCCATACAACTAAAGTGTTTTTTTTTTGCGGTTTTTTATAGATAATTTAAGTACGGAACCCTTCGTGCGCGAGTCCGACTCGCACTTGGCCGGTTTTATTTTATGTATGTGCCCCGATAGCGCCAGACGGATGGACCGATTGGGAAAATTATTTTTTTGTAATAACTCGTGCATTTACTCATGGTAAGCATAATACAGGGTGTTTTTGTTGAATTCCCATAACTTAAGGGTTAGGTACATTCTTCAGTCTCAATAAAAAAACATTGTCGAAGAATCTGTTGAAAAATGCATAGAAACGGAGAAATGTTTTTTTTTTTGTAATTTATTGTACTTCTTTTTTTGCATTGCAACGAGCCCTTATTTTACAACGATGCCACATCGATCTCATTCATTGTTTCGCGGGCGCTTATCAACTTTCACGATGCATACTTCTTTCCAATTCAATTTCCAAACCATTGCGTACTTGGTGCAAGTTACATTAATTTCAATCCATACTGAGCAGGCGATGTAGTCAATAATTACTGCACGCACACATCAACACCAAACCAACACAGCCATAGTTAACAAAAGGACAATCGGATATCTCATTCACTCCTACGCAACCTAACAGTCTCATCCATCTCTCTTCCGCATTTTTTAGTCGAGCGAATGCGATCTAAACAAACAAATGCGTTTGTATAGCGCAGGTACAGTCGATTGATTGTATTATTTTCATGGATCCCAATTCCCAGCATCATGGTGATGGTACCGAATATTACCGATTATTAGGGTTTCATCCCCAAAGAGTGAAAAGGAGTCTGAAAAGCGGAGTCTTAGTAATAGGGTCCATTACTAAGACTCCGCTGTCTGTCTGTCTGTCAGCAGGCTGTATCTCATGAACCGTTAGTTAGACAGTTGAAATTTTCAGAAATAATGTATTTCTGTTGCCGCTAAAGAATACTAAAAACAGACAAACATAGTTTAACCATTAAAGGGGGGCTCTAATGCAGAAAACATGATATTTTTAAACAATTTTTGCTTTAATTGATAATGGCAATAGGTAGACAAGGGACTTATACCTTGTTTGCCTTACAAGTTGTTTTGGAACCCTTCGTGCTTGCCTCGTACTTGGCCGATTTTTATTCCCACCATTAGCTAATAGGCATTTGAACATATGAATGTCGATTTTTCAATCATCAGATAAGGACTAACGAGAGAATAACGAAAAAGCCTTTAGTTAAATTAATTATTTTTTTCTAAAATGAAAAACCTATCTTTATTTATTTACACAAACTTGACTTCTGCCACAGATTACTTGTAAGTTGTACCTTGTTGTTTAATTACGAGTAACAAATCTAAATAACATCAATAGAAAATTTTAATAAAGTATTAACAAGTTTCGTATCCCGCTCAACTGTACCCGCAGGAGCGCAACCTATGAACAAACAAGCGAGCCTACTGATCCGGGCTATGGGCGGGAAGCGATTTTATAGTTTTCATATTAAGAACTATTTTTCAACGGCGATTTCTTATTTTTTGTCCGGGTGTGAGTTGAAACTACTTAGCTTGTATGTGACTGTGTTGCCTTGAACCACGATTTGAACCACGCTTTGAAACGCAACGCATAGTGACAATCACAACGCCATCTAACTTCATATTGTGGCGTTTTTACAAAAGCTAGAGTTCTTGGCTTTCTTCTGGAGCGGCGCGGCGATAGATTTAAAATCAACAAATGAAACACCCGGAGACATCTATGATCATCAAAGGTACTATAATTCCGATTACGATATTTTGTTTGAGTCCGTCTGCATCTCTTACTAGTATTTCCTCCATGGTATAATACTGAACTACTCTCAGAATAAAACTTGGAATGGAATGAATAGATAACTCGGTGCCTGAGAGAAGTGAAAATTAAAGTTGCTCTGATCAAATCGGTTTCAAGTGAAAGTTGCTCAGAATGATGCCCCTAACAACCCTCTAAAATATGACCACCTTTCTGTTACAATACAAGCCGACTGTAGACGCTCGCTGTAATCGATAGCGCTTGACAGCGATATCCCGGAACGCACCGTATGATATGATGACAGCTCGGTCGCTGGCCGGGTGACATTCGGCTTTTCTTTTTACGTGGCGGCCGCTGTATTTGTTTAATTTTTCCATATTTCAGCAGCTTTGCAGCTGTTATTTCAACGCATTATTCCCTACATCTATCGCGCTGACATTGGCAATAAAGATACATCAAAATGGGACTCTGCAAGTGTCCTAAAAGACGGGTTACAAATCAGTTTTGTTTCGAGCACAGAGTCAATGTTTGCGAGTATTGTATGGTCACCAACCATCCAAAGGTAAGTTTTGGGCGTGCGCTGCATATGTAAAAACGTTTTCTCTAGGTTGACTCCCGTTGAAACAAGCTTCCCGCTAAATAAGTGGTTTCCAATGGGATATCGCGTAGGTGTAGATTGTTCCTACGTTGCCTACACTACACCACAATTATCATTTATCTCTACAAATAAGTGGGGTCCATAACAGTAACCGTTGTTTTACCTTGTGATTCTTATGAATTTGTGTGTTTACAGTGTATCATCCAGTCATACTTGCAATGGCTTCAAGATAGTGACTACAATCCTATCTGTGAGATTTGCACAAAAACACTTGATGATGAAGAATGCATACGGCTCACTTGCTACCGTGAGTATACTTATTTCTGATTATAGAATACTATCGTGACCTCTGGTAAAATATAAAAGCAAACATAATTTTATTGAGCCTAAGATTCTATGAGAAGATGCAGGTTCAAATCCCAGTGCTGACCATGCCCAATGAGATATCAGATGTTCTGGGACTTGAGTGACACCTTAAGCTGAACACTTGTCACTGTAGATCCCGGCTACTATTGCTATTTGATAGTATGTGGTAGTCATGACACCTCTCCATCAACCCACACTGAGCTAGTGTGTTGGAGTATGGCTCAAATTATTCATAAAGGCCTCTGCTTCTCGGTGGGGACATTAATAGACTACATGTTGTTGTATGTAAGATTCTAGTTTCAATTCATAGCCTGTCATAATGCCTAATTATATCCACATTTCCAGATGTTTTTCACTGGACCTGTGCTGAGTCCCGGTACCGTTCGCTGCCTCGCACTACAGCCCCTGCAGGATACCAGTGCCCATCGTGTGCAACCCCAGTGTTCCCGCCGTCAAACCTGGTGTCTCCAGTGGCAGATGTCTTGAGAGAAAAGCTGGCTGGTGTGAACTGGGCAAGAGCTGGGCTTGGGCTACCACTTGTGAGTAAAAGTTGTGATTCTTAACCCACTTACGCCCAAATAAAACGCGTTAGTAGTATTATTCTTGAAGTGAGGGTTGAAAGAGGTGTCGTTTTTTTAGTACAGTGGGCGCAAATGGGTTAACCCTCTCGCTCCCATATCTATTGTTTGAGTCATTTTACCCATGTGGGTCTTAACGCGAGCCAGCCAAATAAAGTTAAAATTAAGTGTGTATAGACCTCGTTTTCTATCATGTATATTGTCATGTGCCACAGATATATCAATTTCAATATACTTTATTGCACACAAATCAATACATTATGAGTTCTGACAATTAAAAATGAAATAATATGAACAAAGGCGAGCTTATCTCTATCAAGAGATTTCTTCCAGCAAACGCAGGATAGAAAGGAGAAATAGATCAACAATAGGTAGATCCAAGTGTACAACATCAAATACTTAAGTAAAACAAAAATAAAATAAACTACATACAAATACGAACATAGATACCAGAATACACATACATAGTACATAGGTACATAATTTACAAGCACACAGATTCGTCCTTCAAACTTATAATAACCATATTTTTTTGTCTGTTTCCTCACGGGTTAAAGCAAATAATTTAAATTAACTTTTCTGAGTTGGTTTTATATTTTGAGTTTATATTCAACAGCTCTCAGAGGACCAAGACATGAAAGGTGCTACCGGGCGGCGCAGTCAGTCGCCCCTCGACCATTCCCAGTACTACGACAGTATGGTGGATGGCCAGAGAGGCACCCCCGTGGGCGCTAGCGACGACGAATCGAGCCGGTCCGCCAACGGCAATCCACATTCCATTGTACAAATTGGCGATGAAGCTGCCAATATATTTGACAACGCAGTGAAGCGCAGTGATAGTTTGCAGGGTATGTATGTACGGAGTTAAACGTGATATACAAAACTTGTATAGCCTATACAGCTATAAGGGCCCTTACACACGTTTTTTTTACGCTCTGATGACTCGCGTTTTTGATGCGCGCGTCCTCTGCGCGTTTTCATCGCGTTTTGGCAGATTTTACACGTTTTCTTGTCGCAAATAAAACGCGCCGATACAAACGCAAGTTGAACGCAATTGAAACGCGCCGTAAGCGCGCGTTTGTATCGATACAAACTCACCGCAACTTAGCGGGGAGCGGCGGGGTGAGGAGAGGCGCGATACAAGCGCGCGTTTACAGCGCGTCCTAGTTGCGTTCGAGAGACGTGGTGTTTGTATCGATACAAACGCAAGGATAGTGTGCAAAGGTTAAAACGTGCCGGCTTCCTTGCGTTTGCTGAGCGTTCAACTTGCCTTTGTATCGATACAAACGAACGTAGAAAAAACGTCGTGTGTAAGGGCCCTTACAGGGCATGGCAAATAGTAATGTGGAAAGTTAAATTAGTGACAATTTGCTGACACATTGCCTGACCAATTCCGATTTTGAGGAAAGGACAATGGAGTGAAGGCTGATATGATGTCGATATTAGCCTCTACTAGCTTAAAAATATTAATACAATTTTATAAAACAAGAGCAGTGATATGTGAAGTGATATGCACACATCAGCGTTAACCCTATTGCTCACAGAAGCACTAAAAAGGGCTTGACTTCAATAGGCATCACGAAAGATTTTGAAATCCTCTGCCGTAATGTGGGTACACATTTACTATTTACGAAAAAAACTTTATTTCGGTAATAAACTAAAGTTTAACGAAGTTTAAACCCATTATTCTAATATTTTGTAATAGTGCGCGAAAAAAGCTCTCAGGTGTCATGGCGACGGCTTTGATGTCACGCATCAGTAAACATGTCAATGTCCAAATATCATATCAGCATAAATCACAAAAAAACAGTGATGTTTACATAGTCATGCATGACGTCATGCAGCGTCATGCGCTATGATTCCTGTTTCGATCAAAATGGCTGAATGCAGTATTTAATTTTTTTTTTTTTGTTTATTAAAAATCATATTGATCTCAATGTTTTTAATCAAATTAAATTCGTGTTTTAAATCCTTTTAATATGTATTTTCCCTTAGACAAATCAAATCTTTGATTATTTGATACAGTTGTCAGGCCTACTAATGTCTATTGCAAGGGGATGAGAACTTAATTTCCCCTAATTTTAATGTTTTTTTTTCCTTTTCGGCCAGGAGAATGCTATCTCTCGACTGCTAGGGGCTGCTTGTGTATAAATAATAATAATAACTGTATAAACAAGGCATGTTTATTTTACAGGGGGGCAAGCCCCACGGAAAGGCCTCAAGTCCGGCGATTTGTCGCGGCCGGCAGCGAACTTTGATCACGACGAGAATAAATACAAACAGAAGTCCACATTCGCGTGGATAAATAGATGGTGGAAGTAAGTAATTCATCCTAAAGAAATGCCAAACCGATCCGTAGTCACACCAGTCTGACTACGGAGAATTTCATTATCCGTAGTCACACCAGTGTGACTGGGGTATTGTGGGGTGGACAGTGTGACCACACGATCAAAAGCTTTTTCAAAGTCCGTGTAGACCACGTCAACCTGCATCCTGCTATCCATTGCTCGGAGTACATAGTATACAAATTCTGCAAGATTCGAGACAGTAGAGCGGCCCTTCAAAAAGCCATGTTGTTGCGGGGGAATTCCTTTTGCTAATGTTCCATAAATAGTGTCATAAACAATTCTCTCAAATACCTTACCGAATATGTTAAGAATTGAAATGGGGCGATAATTTAATTTGGAATAGGTAGTTTAGAACCCTTCTTATGTATAGGTACCACAAGAGCCTCCTTCCACTTGGTTGGGAATGTACCATTGTTTATGGAAAGGTTAAATAAAATATTTAATGGATTGGAGAGACTCTTGGCACACCTGACAATAAAATATGGGGGGATTCCGTCACTACCGGCCCCACCGTTGGGATCCAAGAGTGACAAGTATTTTACTCACTCACAATACTACCATCCCGCGGATAACTTGTATGACAGATGACAGTTCAAAACGAAGTGATCTGATCTAGGTGTCACTGGTGTCTATGAAAAAGTAGAAGCTCCTCTCGAGTAAAAGTTACTCTTTCGTTGGTAAAATCCAGGCGAAGGCTGGATTCGACCGTCAAAAAGTTATCCGGAGAATTACTATCCCGGGGGGTTAAAGTGCCTGCACGTGGCCCGCATGTGCGGGGGCTTTGTGCATACTGTCCCGGGGATAACTTGTACCTTTTTCATAGACACCAGTGACACCTAGGTGAGGTGATCTGATCTAGAGTAATTAGAGGGGTCTGGGTTATGATTCTCGCGCATTTGATATCTACACCTACCTATATCGAGTGGGATTGTATGGGAATCTATACCGAAGGAGCGAGAATCATAACCCAGACCCCTCTAATGGGAGGACACTTTAAGAGACCGGTGACCGCGTGAATTTCCCATACAAACGTAAGACAAAAATGATTTGAATTTGAGAAATAGTTTAACGTATTTAGACTGTTAATCGGATTTATACACTGTTTACGCAGGTTCCTGGTCTGTATACCAGGGTTCCTCTTCAACCAATTTAAAAATATTTTTAAGTAATTTGAATAAGAACCTTGGTATACGACTGCCTGCGTAAACACTGTATTAATCCGATTAACAGTCTAAATGCTTTGAACTAGTTCTCAAATTCAAATAATTTTTGTATTACGTTTGTATGGGAAATTCACGCGGTCACCGGTCTCTTAAAGGCTGTCTGCACAGCTGACTCGAAAGACCAACTTTAGTATGTGAAATTAAATATTGATCAACGTCACGCCCTCCCGCACTGACTGACACGTCACAAATTCTAATAAATTCCGAAAATTGAGAAACGCAAACCAAAATTTGAATGTGATTTTCCGTTTTCCAGAAACTCCCTGCCATCGTCCCGGGTGCGTCGCGCGGGCGGCATCTACCGCCGCTACTGGGTGATGCTGGCCGTCTTCATCATGCTCCTCGTCGGCCTCCTTCTCCTCAGTCAACGGCCCCACGTGGATGAAAACCCCTTCGGCTCCATCCAAGACGAGGACAGGAGAATACTGCAGAAGAACTGAGCACGATG
This sequence comes from Argyresthia albistria, assembly GCA_963457715.1. Lineage (NCBI taxonomy): Eukaryota > Metazoa > Arthropoda > Insecta > Lepidoptera > Argyresthiidae > Argyresthia > Argyresthia albistria. The sequence goes on from CAUOQF010000040.1 coordinate 27,326, forward strand.
TGTAGCTGTTATTTATTTATCAATATATTTATATTTATTATGCAAGCAATCGAAAGTGATAAATGGAATAAATGTATCATGGAAGTAAGTAACTGCTGCTTTCTTATTTGTTTGACTGGGTTTATTAAAATCCATTCATATAAATAACATACCTAACATACAGATTACAGTTATGTAAATGCTGGAAAGTTAAAAACTTAACAATACAAAGAAATTTAACAATTTTGTGACAAAAAATCTTTGAATATTTGTGACTGATTAAATTTTTACACACGTTTCAGCTTCTTTGTCCAGAAACATTACAGAGAATATGTCGTTATAAAAGTTAGGATAGTATTCACAAGCTCGCTGGCAATCTGGCATCCAGTTGACTTCAAGCAGTTTTGGCTGCATGACATTATCACCTTTTTCTTTACGCCAGCTCAACATAATATCCGCTGCATATAAAGCCCTAGATTGCGGGCTTTGGGCGATTCCACAAGGCGCCTCCTTCATCACTGCTGCTGAGAAGAGTTCTGAAAACATCTGGAAGATCTTCAATTCAACTTCATCCCAACTATAGCCAGGGTATTGCCTCGCCCAAGCTTCCTTGAAGTCAGCACATAGCACTTGGTACAAAGCTGCATTCTCACTGTAGTTCATCACAGTGAAATGTTGCTCATAATCATCAAAGTTGTCCATAGCAAACACTTTGTTAGAAAATCTCAGAAAGAAGTTCTTGTAAATGTACACTTCATTTGGGCTCACTGATTTCAGCAAGATGACATAGCGGATGTCAAACTTAACAAGACCTATGTCTGGTCGGTCAAACAATACAGGATTATCAATGTATTTTTGGGCAACTTTTGGACCAGTGAGTGGTAGACGGCACAAGAAATCCAGTGAATCTGTGATGTAAGTATCGAGACCTCTAGCTAAGTTGTAAGGTTTGCAGATCCAATGGTTGTCCGAACCAGCTTTCTTCCTTTGCATGTAATTTGCCACAAGCTTGGGCATTTCAGTTTTCATGTTAAAAGTTGTAGGCAACCAAAGAGGGTAAGTATCCAGCTCATCATTGTATAATAGTCCACTTTTATCAGCACATCTTCTAGAGACAATAGCAATAAGATCTTTTATTGTGATGACATATTCAAATGGAAATTGATTCACATATTTGTGAGGTGATGCTTCACTGAGCTCTTTGAAATTCTTAAAATGGTTGAGGTACCACAGGATGTCTGCATCAGCTTCATTGTCTACTATTTCAAAGTCGCTGGAAGTCAAGTTTTCATTGATGAATCTGTACTCGGAGTACACCTTCAGCTTTCCTGAGTTTCTTGTCCTGTTTTGCAAGCTTTCCAAATTGGGTAGCGTCTCCACAATATGCCCTTCGAGGAAGTAGTTAGTAGAGGGTTCCTCCGGAGTGAAAGAGTCAAAGAAGTTTTCATACTGCATCCAAGGAATTAGCATTGCTGCTCTCTGGCCAGGATCAGGATAATCACCTTCAACAAAGTTTCTTGTGATTGCATCCCCTTCTTCTACATTCTCTATAGGAAAGAGCAGAGTGTATGTCATTTGATCAGGGATATGAATGAATGGTACGGCCCGGAAGTTAGGCTTGTCATCGTGTGTAATTCCAGAACCTAGCTCGTCTAAAACATACCAGACAGGCACCCTATCCTCCACTGAGAATTCACTGCCTCCAATGGCATAGGTATGTGCGTATTTCCATACAAGCGTTGAGACTTGTTCTATTTTCTCGTTGGTGGTGTCAGCTTCGACTTGCATGAGGTTGCACATCCTCTCCAGAAGACCGGGTACATTTCTAAGGTTACTCTTCACGGAGTTGGGTTTGAACGTCCAAGCATGATCGATAAGGTAAATGTGACTGGAATCCGAGCGGTCGATGTCTGTTATAGCAATCACCGACCATAGTGGATCGTAGGGAAGTCGCTCGCTGTCTTCGTAGTCAATTTTAACAAGTTGAAACGATAAGCCAGAGTCAAATATCTGATCGCGTAACTTCTTACACAATATATGCCAAAAGTGCTCGGGAACTCCGGACAAAATCAGTTGGGGTTTGTGCACTGCTATGAAGCTATTGTAACTTGATATTCCGTCCATTATTTTAGTCAGTAACAAAAGAAAATAAATAAAAATAAACTTACGAAGAGGTTATGTATGTCGAATATTTTCTTTTTGTGGAATGGAATCACAGAACAATTTTTACGCGAGTCTGTCCCCCTGTTCCGAGTCACGCCAAAATCGATTACAGCGTCTACGAAGCTGTTCCGAGTCAGTTTTGGCGATACAAAACGATGGCATCGTAGACACAAATATAGATGGGCGCTGGGAATTATTCCGAATCACCCAGTTTGGAAAAATTCCAAAAGTTGGAATAATTCTGGAATTATTCAGAATCCTTCCATTTTGGTGGGAAAATTAGTGTTTATATGGGAAAATTAAGGTGTTTTAAAAAGATATCGAATTAAAACCTGAACACGTCAAAAGAAGGATACCAACATTTTATGTCATGAGGATTTTTTTCCTTAAGCGAGATATTTGATATTTTAGATTGCCAAAAGCTTTTTTTGCAAAATCATTAAATCTTTGGTGCAGGTTTCAATTCAATATCTTTTTAAAATATTTTTATTTTCCCATATTTACACATATTTTCCCATCAAAATGGAAGGATTCGGAATAATTCTGGAAGGATATCGGAATTATTCCAAAAAGTGGAATAATTCCGGGTGATTGCCTATCTATAGCTGTAATCGATTATAGCGCTGACGGCGACGTCACGGAACGCGACCTGTGTATTTTGACGTTGACAGCTGACAGTGACAGCCAAAACAGTGAGAGAGCTGCCGCCAGCTCTAAGCGCTTAAGGGCCTATTAGACTCGCTGTCGTCGGCAGGGCCCTGTCTGACTCACTGTCTCTTTCTAGTCGTTCTATCATGAGTGAGTGTCTCTATACAAATCGTGCCCTGCCGACAGCGTAATGTAATAAGCTCTTTATTACACTACCCTGTTTTTCAAGCCCGATTGGCAGGACAGGGTAGGTATAATAAGAAACAGGGAGGCAGGATCCCTAAACAGGGCGATCGTGTGTACCCGATCTCCTGTCTCCCTGCCGCCCTGCCGGCTAGTCGTGCGGAAAGCCTGTCCTGTAAAGGAACGGACATGGAACGAGACATTTTCGGTCCGGACATAGTTCCTTTATATGTCCGCGGCGATGGGCTAGCCCTCTGTCACGCAAAATGGAGTATTGAATCACTGGCTGAAAGTGGGCACATTGGTGCCTCTGCCACCCCGTACGGGAAAGAGGTGTGACGCTATGTGTGTGTATAGTCCATGGAGTATAGGTAGTCGGGGATTTCAATGAACCTGTCTAGTTCCTCGGAGTATACCTAGTCGTTCGTACTCGGAGTATAGTGTTTTCTTTTTAAATGTCCGTTTAGATTGCCTTTTGTCCCTGCAGAGTATGAGATTGTAGCGGAGCAATAATTGCACTTTCCTTTTTTCCCTGTTTCTTCTTTAATATGGTTCACAATGTGCTAGTTTATCTCCGTGATGCCATTTTAAATAGTTCTATTCAATCACCAAATTATTCAAAATAACCAGTGGTTACGATTTGTGTGTAGTGTAGTTGTAGTGTAGTTTTATTTGAATACATGAATTAATATAGTTGTAAACTGTAAAGTGAATAATTTTGTCATGGAATAGTACTTTTAAATTGTCATCACGGAGAAAAACTAGCACACTGTGGAACCATTTTATAGAAGAAACAGATAAAAAAGGAAAGTGCAATAATTGTTCCGTTACAATCTCATTCACTGAAGGGTCATAAGGCAATCAAAACTAAACAGCCATAATAAAACACTATACTTACTCAGAGTCCGAATGACTAGTATACTCCAAGGAACTAGACAAGTTCATTGAAATCCCCGACTGCTGCCGGAGTATGTCTATATTAACGGAACTATGTCCGGACCGACGATGTCTCGTTCCATGTCCGTTCCTTTACATTTGCACACGTCTATAGACAGTGAGTCAGACGGGAACGATTTCTCGCGATAACTCGGCATCCTGCCTGGGAGACAGGAACCCGGGAGGCAGGGCACGGTAGACAGCGTAGTCTAATAAATAGGCCCAATAGGTATAACGCAACGCACACGTCCTACAAAAAGTCGGTCCGAAATAAAACCGAAAAAAATCTGCCCGATTAACGGTCCTACAAAAAGTAAGTATGACTTGGGCGGGCTGCCTTATCTTGTTTTGTTATGATAGGAGGTAGAATAGGTACTTAAATAAGTTTGCAAGCAAGCGAGTATAATGAATGGGGAGGCAGTCACTCACGTCCGAAGGAATTACTTGGAACCCACAGCCCTTCACGTCCTTCCCGGGTAGTGCTAACGAGCGACAAATCATCATCATCATAGTCATCAAATCATCTCAAGACATTATAATTTCCAGGTTCTCAAATGAGAACCTGACCACTTGACACTGGCAAAATTAACCTCAAAAGAGGTTAGGACGCCATTAATAAAAAGAAGAAGAAGAAGAGTATAATGAATGACATGCATGACGGGTAGGTAAGTCGTAGTCGCTTCGCTACTGTACTGACTGACTGACTGGTCACTCGCTACTGCCTGCGGCGATCTAGAAAGGGGGCGCGGTCGGAGCAATGTCGGAGCTGCTCTACACACACGCCTGCAAAGAAGGAATCGCTGCTTCCCCCACTCAAAATCCAACTCAAAGTCTACGCTAACGGCGGCGGCGTGGAGTCGTGGACACACGATGACGCGCCCGCTCCGTCGCCGCTCCCCGCCCGCCCCTGCCCAGCGCCCGCTAAGCCGCGCTCTCACCGCCTTGCACCAATTTGTGCCTTATTGCAAATTAATAAGTCTTATTACATCGGATGGTTTTCATCGCACCTGCCTGCCCCGCGCCCGCTCCGACGCCGCGCAGCGCCCGCTCCGAGGCCGCGCCGCGCCCGCTCCATCCGATGTATTAAGAGACTTATTTAGAGGGTTAAGACACAAATCGGTGCAACGCGGTGAGAGCGAGGCTTAGTGGCGTCGGAGCGGGCGCGGAGCGGCGACGGAGCAGCGACGGAGCGGGCGCGTCATCGTCTAAATGTCATTTTCGCTTGATCGTCTCTCGAGATTATCGCTGCCCCCTGTCGCAGGGTAAGCCATAAAAATTGCCCCTGCTTGACTAAACACTTCACAATAAAGGAAGCAATTCAAGGTCATATCCACTTTTTTACTCAGGTTTCCCCTGCAGCATGCAAACAGTAGCGGCTTCATTGAGCTACCATTACTACGTATAGAGGCGCTGTCTCAAACAAAATGCGTGTCGCTACTTGATCACGTGGGAAGCGGGGGGCGGGGTGCGGGCGGGGCGAGCGCACGTATAGATTGTACAACGCAGAAGTGACACTGCTTTAGTACCTAAATCACATCATTTGAGTGCAGTTTATTACAAAATGTAATAAAATAACCTACCTAAGTAAGAAAATGGTTAGGTAGATAACTATTGCGCTTTCGCATTTAGGTTTGACGTCACGGTCTGGGCGGGAATTTTAAATTCTGGCTGTTTTCTCAACTTTGTGTTTAAACCTTGTGACGTTTTATCAATTTGACGAATGTGACGATGTGTTGGCAAAATTTTGAAGCAAATCGGTTTAGTAACTAAAAAGTAAGACGTGATTCTTTCATACAGTTGAACCCACGTAGTTAAAACGTTTTTACCCTCGAAAAATCTCATTTTGTATTGTTTCCCGGAATAATTCCGCGTTTTTTCCCACAATGGAATTATTCCTGGGTAGAATCCCATCACAAGCCCCATTCCGAATTCCGATGTGTGAAGTACTCACTCGTACCACCATTAGTACCTACGTGTATCTTATCTGTATACGGTTCACTTTTATAATCTATGGTTTTTAAACAGAAGTCGGGTGCAGTAGAAAAAAATGTAGAAAATTAGTTTTGGGTTGGATTTAGTTGATATTTTGCTTACTTACCGATGATAAGTGACGCCACTATCTTTTTCCTTCCATTTTGTTGAATTGCGACAGTATCGTAGCACGCAAGTTGGCATTTTCGACTTATATTTTCCCGCCGTGTCGACGTGCGATCCGTAGGAGAGGCGGCGAGCAACTAAACGCGTTGAGGTTCATGAACCTCAACGCATGGCGCAAAAAATTTGTTCGCGATGTCGGTTCCATACGCTAGTAGTAGTAGTTCAATGAGCGGCTTAAGGCTATTCGTGAAATTTGGGTCACAAAGAATAAATAGATCAAGACCAAAATTGTGTTAAAGGCAGATACTTTGGAAGATAAAATTAGCAACACTAATAGTTTTGCGATAGTGCTAATAATACCTCTAAGAGTTTAAACCGGATATAATTTCGCCACCTTCCCAATATTTCCACCAAAAATCTCTCATTTTCGGTGCTATAAATGCAAAGAGGCGGCGCAATTCTGCTTCCGACCGCTTTTGGCCATTACCAGCCAGCCAGTCTTTACGACTGGCCGATTTCGAATAATATCTCGTGATAATTCACAACGATTTTTATCTTTCGGGTGCAGGAAGAAAATTAATTTTGGCATAGGTAGATTAATTTCTCACATATTAGGTAGTAGGTATTCACACGACTTTTCGTATTCCTGTGCGACGACGATGTACCTTCGCTTTTTACGAATGAAAAAACTGATGAATGGAAAAGGTTTTCGCCAAATCTCAACGAGATACGATACCTTCTTTGGAGATATTAAAATGTCCATTTGAGCAATCAAAAAACATGTAAAAATTACCCTATGCAAAAAAGGGATACTTACCTACTACCAAATAAATAACCGGCCAAGTGTGAGTCAGACTCGCGCACGAAGGGTTCCGTACCATGATCAATATCGAGCAAAAGTGAGCAAAAAAAACACGTTTGTTGTATGGGAGCCCGCCTTAATATAGAATTTCTTTTGTTTTTTAGTATTTGTTGTTATAGCGGCAACAGAAATACATCATTTGTGAAAATTTCAACTGTCTAGCTACCTCGGTTCATGAGATACAGCCTGGTGACAGACGGACGGACGGAAGGACGGACGGACGGACAGTGAAGTCTCAGTAATAGGGTCCCGTTTGGCACCCTTCGGGTACGGAACCCTAAAAGCTATCAACGACAAAATTGCATGGGGGTTAATCTAACTCAACATAGAACTTGCTGCTAAGATTATTTTTATTCTTACAAAAAATTGATCGACCTCCGACAAAGAAAGTGATCGTAGCGTAGTGTGATGTTACGAGGATTTCATATGATTGCATATCGTGTTCTTCAAGACAATCAAGATGTATCACTGGAATTTATTTCAGATTTTTAAACACATCAAGGAACTTATTTAAAAATACTACTTTATGAGATGGAAAATATTAATCTTTCTGTTGCATCCCTGTATATTTCACTTTTATTCATATATTTTTTCGAATAATCAAACGACCAAGGAAAGTATTATATGGAATGGACCCCACCTACTAAACAAGTAAATCACCTAGGCCGGCCACATACAGTCGGAATTCCGGTACGGAATTCCGTAACGGATTATCCCGAACGCAGTAAACTCATACAAATCCATGGATCTACCACATACACACGGAAGTTTTCTGTTCGGAATTTTCGGGGATTCGTATGGGATTGAATCCCGTTTTGGAATTCCGAATCGGAAGAATTCCGGCTGTATGTGGCCGGCCTTAAAGGACGTTCTCAAAAAAAATATCCATTTTCATTACAAAAATCGATTGGCTTAGAAAAAAAAAATGGAAGCTTTGAAAAAATAAACTAATACAAAAGACATCAACGAGCGCTTTTGATTTGATTGAAAGCATTTGAATAAACCATATCCACGTCGGATGGCGTCACTATGCTAAAAGTCCACTCCGCTGACGAAGAGGCTACCAATTGGCTGCTCAAGCTGCCACCTTTATGAGTTGTGACGTTGACGACAGCGACCAAACGCTAAATAAATACTATAGAAGATCATCAGAAAATCAAAACTGTTCTGGGGACGTTCAATTGCGTCCTAAATAAATAAGATGATCGACGGAATTGTAATATATTTCTCAACGCTCGAAAAGTTGTCGAATACTATAATAAGCACAACAAGTACAGTACGGGGCATTTGTTTTGGCACGTTCGGGACGGGACCCGAGGTGCCAAAACAAAGGCCCCGTACTGTAAGTACTTACGTAACAATAAATAGTTCACATAGTTCACATCCATCCATCGCAAACAGTAATGAGATTTTGAAGTTATTTTTTTTTAGAGTAAAGCCAAACTGAAAGTCTCTTCTCTCTTCCTAAAAGTTTTTTCCGGTATATTGGTAGGTGGTAGGTCAGACAGTGGAAAAAAGATGCAGTAGGTAGTCTGAATCCTGAACAAGTATTCAAAGTATTTATTCAAGTACCTAGTTGAAAATAAACCATCAATTCTTGTGGCCCCACACTAGCCATAGCCTGTAGGTATCGTGGGTGCCCTCTTTGGGTACATACAGTTTAGTTTCTTACAACTACATAACACATTAATTAAATATGCAATAGAAATCCAAAATACTAGATTAGCATAAGTTTATCTAATACTTTACAGATAAGAGGTAAAAAACTTCATGGTTTAATATCAGTATCATCACAGTTTCCACTTTTCTTATTGCCATGCGTCTAAAGGACTAAAGGATTACGATCGTATTGCATTTGTGCAACTACACTTGATCGCTTCTGTACCTATAATACACAGGTGAGTATTTCACTATGCACTTTGGTTCGAAGGTAAATCCGATGAGCCGATTGTATGTATAATGTACATTACGAGTAAGTTGACACCTACTTGGTCTACTTAAACGGGTGAGTTGAAATAGCACTATAATGTAACATTGTCGACGACTGTACATACTTTTGTTTTCCAAATATCTCCGGAATCTAATTTAAAATATCGCAGAAGAGCTCTTTTAGTCAGAAGCCCAGACTCTGGGACATATAGGTAGGTACTGAGACATAAGCGACGACGAATGCCACGCAGAATTTTGCATGGCAGGGCACTAAAGACGTCGCATTCACTCCATGAAAAATACATTACTTATAAGTTCTGAATAGGAACATATATTAGCTTCTGAAAAGAAAAACATAAAGCGAATCCGCCGAATTATAACAGAATATAACTACCTAAATTACTTACAAACCCAACAAAGAAAAAGATGATTTCATTGCGTATAACAATGAGGAAAAATGGGGTGGCCGAGCATTAGGCAATTTAAATTTTATAAACTCCCCGGGCCCAACGCGGCGATATAGCTACTAATGGACCATATTATTTTACATCATCCGAGCTCAGAAATGAGGTTTTGCTGCTGTCATAAGAGTCCTTAAAAGTTCGCGTTTCCGAAGCCGGGCAATGAAAACTAGAAATCGTTCCATTTTCAAACTTATTACACACCCATAGGTTTAAATGGTTCATGTCATGCCGAAGAACCTACCAGAGACTACCACTCACTATGCTTGACAGTGTGGCGATACGTACGACTCAGTTTTTTTTTCATAAATCGTGGCTTTTTTTAATTATTTCAAAAGTGTTTTCTGAAACTACTTACTAGCACAACCTTTCACTCACTTGGATTTTATCTATCACATAAGCCGTGTCTTTTATTTATTCGTGCGGTGTTCTACGCAAGGTGAAGATTTACCAAAAGGTGTTTGTTGAAAATGTTCAGGTTTCCTGCAATTCTTTTCAGGTTTGATACGACAACTAAATATTGCAATTTCGGTGGCGAAAATGTATTCTTGTATCTTTTGGGATTTTATGGCGTACGACTCGTGTGAAATGGATTTACTCAATCATACAAAACAAGATCGTTTGGTTCTCTTATCCAGGACATCTCAGATCTCTTTTGAACCAAAATATCTTCAAGTTTATCATCGTTATTCGGGTCATGACCCTTGTAATAGCCGGGTGAATCGGGGAATTAAAACAAACTTTGCCTTAAATTAATCTCTACTCAGTATCGGTGGGATATTTGAGGACGATGTTTGAAATGCGGTAAATATAATAATTATGGGTCAAACAAATCTTACTATACAGGGTGACTGCGGGGTCGTGTAGCAACAAAGCAACCTTAGGTTTGCCTATTGGTTAGGAATGTTATGATGTTGTAGATGAGAGCTCGGTCATCATTTTTTTGGTACAAAAAAATATAATAAAAAGTATCAGGTCAGTTGGTCACCCTACGACTAAGACTTTGTCATAAATTGTTTATGGCCTTTGATTTTGACACTTCTTACTCCTCTGATTAGTTTATTTGAAAAAGGTTTTAACATGAAGAAGGTGACCAAACATTCAGAATTAACAAGTAACAGAATTAATAAATAATTTATTAAATTATACTAACGCAAGTTGTGATTATTTAAATACTACCTTAATAGCTGAAACCGCAATCATTTACCGAGTTAGAAGCAATGTGTTACAGTCACGACCCAAAAGTCATCCTGCATAAATATAAATTCCTTTAGAATCTAATAACGATTTTTAAACTCATACTTATAAATAAACCTTTTTCCTACTTGGTTTAATCTTACTCGAATTCGGGTAAAAGTCCACGCTGTATATGCCCTCGGTAGGAAAAGTCCATGCTGTATATGCCCTCTCGGTAGGAAAAGTCCACGCTGTATATGCCCTCGGTAGGAAAAGTCCATGCTGTATATGCCCTCGGTAGGAAAAGTCCATGCTGTATATGCCCTCGGTAGGAAAAGATTTTGGCAACATTCATTTATTATTTACTAGCTGACCCGGCAGACTTCGTACTGCCTCAATTTAATATGAACTTTATTGAATAGCAATAAAGTTCAAATTGACTCTAGAAAACGATTGACTCTAGAAAACGTTTGTATGGGAAATAGAAAAGGGCTGTTTTTATTGTTTTCCCGGAAATTATTCGATTTTTTCTCGCCTTTTAAACCTTCCCTAGACCTCCACGAACATTTCAAGGCTAAGATAAGATAAATCCGTTCAGCCGTTCTCGAGTTTTAGTGAGACTAACGAACAGCAATTCATTTTTAGGGTTCCGTACCCGAAGGGTGCCAAACGGGACCCTATTACTGAGACTTCGCTGTCCGTCTGTCCGTCCGTCCGTCCGTCCGTCCGTCCGTCCGTCCGTCCGTCCGTCCGTCTGTCACCGGGTCCGCCTGCACGAACCGTAATAGCTAGAAAGCTGAAATTTTCACAGAATGTGTATATCTGTTGCCGCACCAACCACAAATACTGAAATACGAGAGATATTACAAATTGAAAGTGGTCTCGGTACAAGATACGTCTTCACAACACGCTTGAAAAGTTTATACCAAGGCCATTTTGTTTTGGTAGGTAAGCCTTCTTTTAATGAAACTAAATTTAAATGATATGGCAATGTCGTCCCCGGACTTCTACAAAGACTTTAAATATTAATTGATGAATTACGACGTCTCTATTTAGTCTGTAGAACTTTTAGAAAATAATTATAAAATTAATAGTTTTTAATTACTTTTGTTTTCATACAAATCTCAGAGCTCAGAAATATTTTTTTCCTTTTGGCCACTTCAAGTTTGGCTGCCAGTGATGTTTTAATTAAATACTCTTTGGTGCGTTGAAATGATGTTTTGCAGTCTGCATGACATTGACATAATGAGTGAGTGAACCTCATTGTACGGAAATTGTAGATGGGTGTCTCACGTTTTCCAGTAGGAGTAGGTTGTAGACAGTGCTGCTTACGGCGGCGTTTAGTAGGTACTAAAGGCCCTAAAAGCGCGGCAAGCTTTGAATCAATTCAAATGTTATTTTTCAACTAGCTACAAAGTTATTCTGACATAAGATGATAATTTGAACAAAACTTTTTGGGTATTTCATGAAAAATACAGTTACAGATCACACATATACAGGGTGGAACAAACGAATGGGTCCTGGAGGGAAAGTACCTTAAAATCTCAAGATATCCGTCCGTCCGTCTGTCTGTCACCAGGCCGTATCTCATGAACCGTGGTAGCTAGACAGTTGATATTTTCACAGATGACGTATTTCTGTTCCCGCTATAACAACAAATATCTACTAAAAACAAAATAAATTTAATATAAAGGGGGCTCCCATACAATTAACGTGTTTTTTTGCGGTTTTTTTAACCGACTTCCCAAAGGAGGAGGTTTACAATTCGTCCGGATGTTTGTTTTTTTTTTAATTTTATTTTTATGTATGTGCCTCGATAGCGCCTAAACGGATGGACGGATTTGGAAAATTAGACCGATTAGACCTATAGTGATTTTTGTGTTTTTCATAATAACTCGTGCAAATGCACATGGTAAGCATAATATTGTGATGCGGAACTGCTGATGAAGACCACATATGGCCACCAGATCTGCTCAATACTAGGTACAAATACAATGCGTGGCTGACGGGCAGGCAACGCATTTGTACAGGGGTTCCTTAGTAGCGTGGGGTAGCACTGATATGGGAGTTGACAAAATTAATTCCCCTGGGGGGGGGGGGATAAGGGGTTACAGTTTGTATTAAACTCAATCTAATCAAATAGGGTTTGTGGAAGTCGGTTTTTTCTAAAGTTTTCTTTTTGTTTCAATTATATAGATAATGGTACGGAACCCTTCGTGCGCGAGTCTGACTCGCACTTGGCCGGTTTTATTATATATATAGATCTGCGTAACTTTTTTTTTTTACGTAGCCTATAATGTGTCCCACTGCTGGGCAAAGGCCTCCCCATTTCGAGCCCACACATCTCTAGTCAGAGCTAGATTGACCCACTCTGGTTCGAACGTGTCCAGGTCGTCCCGCCATTTCCTTGGGTTGGGTAAAAAGTTTCTTCGTTTTTGTATGAAGACCGTAACGGGTCGAACAATAAAAAATTATTTCAATAAAAACAAAACTCCGACTGCATAAAATAACCATTATAGAAGCTTAAACAAGCTCTATAATTAAGTGTGAAGAGTAATGTACCGTGTATTATATTTTATTAGATAAATAACCATTTACTGGATATCAATGAAATATATTTGGGTCTATAATTTTGTGTGTTTTTAAAATATTGCAGGCGGGGACAAACAAATCTACAAAACACTGTATCAACCGATAAACGAAAATTAACAGCCTCTTTTGTAGAAAAGTAAGTAAAATTACTGGATGAATATTTTGGGTTTAGGTTATTTTATTTAGTTTGTAACAAAAAAAAAGACAATGACATCAAAAGTAATCAAAACCAACCAGATCCGAATATATTTAGTTACAAACATACAAATACAAAATATTACGAAAATACTTTTTACCCAACCTATTATTAAGTTATACCACGTTTACTTTCAGTTACCATCATTATCATAATTTTATGCCTAGGATAAATCCGAAAATCGCATCAAATCGCAATAAATGTGAATAGTCGAAAACTGTAAGCTCATTATTCTGTCGACTGTACTCTCTGTGTAGTTCAATCAGCTTTGGCGCATTTGGCATCTTCACGATTCGCTGATCAAACAGCAGAGAAAGAATCTTTGCGCGATTTTATGAACATCTCCAACTATGTGAGAAATACTGAGAATTTAATTTATGTGAGTGCAAAGAGCACGATGTCAGGTTGTTGGCGGCTCGCCAAAACGCAGGGCTGAAAAAGTATCAGATTACGTTTCTTTTTCTTACTTCTTGGCCTCTATTTTATTAACCGACTTCCCAAAGGAGGAGGTTTACAATTCGTCCGGATGGTTGTTTTTTTTTTTTATGTCCACACCCCGATAGCGCCTAAACGGATGGACCGATTTGGAAAATTATTTTTTTGTTTGAAAGGGTTTACCTTCCCATTGGTCCCATTTACACCAGGTCAGGATCTGATGATGGGATCCTGGAGAAATCGAGGGAACTCTTCAAATATTATAGGCACACCTATAGTGATTTTTGTGTTTTTCATAATAACTCGTGCAAATGCACATGGTAAGCATAATATTGTGATGCGGAACTGCTGATGAAGACCACATATGGCCACCAGATCTGCTCAATACTAGGTACAAATACAATGCGTGGCTGACGGGCAGGCAACGCATAGCCTAAACCGGTGGACCTAGAGCCATGAAACTTTGTACAGGGGTTCCTTAGTAGCGTCGTGGGGTAGCACTGATATGGGATTTGACAAAATTGATTCACCAAGGGGGGGGGGATAAGGGGTTACAGTTTATATTAAACTCAATCTAATCAAATAGGGTTTGTGGAAGTCGGTTTTTTCTAAAGTTTACTTTTTGTTTCAATTATGTTATTCTTGATGCTACTCATCAAAACTACTTAGCTAACTCCACGTTTTAAACGGATCACACGGACATACACTGCTTCTGGCCCCACACTAGGATACCCTGTGTCGTGGGAACCAGAAACAGCGCCATCACAAACATGTAAACATCCATAGGACCTGTTTTTTATCCCCAGCCGGGTTCGAACCAGGGACCTCTCGCATGGTAGGCAGATGTGCAACCGCTGCGCCACAGAGGTCGTCAAATATTCCTAAAAGATAAAGATTTTTATTTGCTAAGATAAGGGTAGGCAATGGATGGTCAGTTAATACATGTGAACATCTTATCAGCTATTAATTTTAGCATGCAAATATTAAATAGTCCACATAACACCGAAAAAGATAAATCTTACTGTTACTAATGCTCTAGCTCTAACTTATAATTATTATTTTACATACAAGTTTTGTGTTTCATGAATTCATCTACTTAATAAAAACATTTCTGTAGAAGCCATTTAAATAGTGCAGATTTAAACTTATTCATTGAATATTCTTTTATGTTATGAATATTTTGTTAAATATTTTAACGCACATAGCGGGACAATTATTTAGACACAGTGATGTACGTGGGGTATGATTATATATTAACCTATTCAGGTTTCTCGTATTTCTGCAATATTGTTCTTGGGCTCTTTTAAATAATTTTGGGTTAAGTTTTACAAATTGTCCTATTTCTAGTACATACAAACATGGTAATGGCAATATATTTAATTTAGTGAACATCGGTTTACATGATTCTGTTGGGGCCATATCACAAATTGCACGCACACATTTCTTTTGAGCAATAAAAACATTATTAATATCAGTGGCGTTTCCCCAAATTACAAGACCATATCTTAATATAAACGCATATCTTAATATCAACTTACACCGATCGGAGTAATAGGACCTGTGCGTACAATAAAATAAAATTAGTTATATTACTTATTTTATAGGTACAGTCTGGGACCCGATTGGCTGGGCCTGCCCGGGCTGTACACACATACTTGTAAGTCTAATGGTTTAAAGACGTAAGTGTACCTAATTCTCCAATGTGGAATGAGCGGTCTCCCCTAACACAGGTTTTTATTAACTTAAAAGGGGAGTCCCACGACCTGTGCTGCTGTACTTACTGAAATAAACTAATTTTGAATTTTGAATTTGAATTTTTGAAGTTACGTAAGTAACTTATCTCTCCGAAGTAGATATCAAATAAAACCATACAGTTATGTACGTTACGTTACGTACGCATTTACCTGTATGGTTTTATTTTATATCTAGACTTTGGATAGCTATTATTTGTTCTTGATTTTACCATATTAAGATCTAAGATTGTTATTCAGAAGAAGAAGAAGAAGATTCAATAAAAGTTAATTATCAATGTAAAAAAAAAAATAAAAAAAAAATACGCGTGTAGCACCGTACACGTGTTAGAAGTAAAACTTCTGTAGCTAGATCATTAAGTGGTACATAAACTATACACCTATACCTACCTATACTAAAAGAGATTTAAATTTCCAATTTTGAGATCCAATCTCTGCTTCAAGTTACTTTTAAGTTTCAGACGTCCGATTATTTGAAATTATTTTATACTTGTACTTACTTTTAATACGTCATGTCATTTATTTCCCACCATTCCTTATCTACAATTTGTCGCGCTCGTGGTGATATACTTAACTCATTCAATAGTGTCACTACTATTTGCATCTCGCTCAGATTATATACCATCTGACGTCACGTCTTTAAGCCGTCTCGCTCAAATGTATGCATTGCTTTGCTTGTTTTAGAAATCCATATCGACCCGTGTGACATTGATGAAACTCTTTTCTTACAAACTGTATGGATCGCATCGCACAGCTGTCAAACATAAGTTCCGGTTCCAACAAAGAGGTTGAACGAAGTAGTTTGAGTCATGCTAGTTGGTTTTGTTGTTTGTCCCAGCCAGCGGCGGCGGCGGCGCCATCTTGGCCATACCGGAAATCAAGAACTCGTGGAAGAATGCTTAAAATAATTTTTATTTGTTAACGTTTCATCAGGTTTTTCTTTCACTAATTAACATTCTTTATTGTACGAATGTATTATTATCTTATCTGATTAGTTAAAAACCGTATTGAAAATAGTTGCGATTTTAAAAGTCTTCAGCCGACCCTGACGTCACCGATTCCAATTTCCGTTACATTTCTTAGCCACTCGTGATAGCACCCGGCTAGTAGTAATTGAAAAGCAAATATATGAATAACCCACAGTTGAGAGGTTAAATAAATTTTACCCCCGTGCCCTAAGAAGTTTTACTTCAATAATCTCAAGACGGACTCTACATATCCATGATAGGCAACTAGAGCAGTCTTTATCTCAGCTGTTTTCCTAAGTCTACTTAATACAAAAATAAATCTACCTATTAATTTTCTTACAAACTTTATCAGTGTGATCTTTCCAATTTAAATGTCTATCTATGTTAATACCTAAAAATGTCACACAATTAGCTTTAATAAATGTTTATAAAAGTATGCAGGATCATTGCATGAGGTTGCGTAGATGTGACGCCCCCTATAAACGTCACTCACACGCCAAAAGATCGTTGGTCAGGTGAAAGCAAGAAACAAATTTGCCAAACAGTATTTTTCTCCCAATGCGTTGTTAAACGTAAAACTCTGTTAAGAGTAAAACATGATTTTGATTGACTATGAACCTTTTAGCTACTCTCAAGAGTTTATAGATGGTTTGAAGTTATAGCAAAGTCATCGTTACACTTCCCAGCAGAAGCTTCAATGCCTCTGACGGGTCTAGCAACTAGCATAGTTGTAAGAAAATGCATAAGAGACAAGCGCAAAAGCGTGCGCCCTTTAGAACCCCTTTTAAATCGAACGACACATGCGTGTAAAGCATACGATTTTGAAAATAAAATCCAAGGATAAACGATTTCAAACAGGTACTTAAGTTAGTTATAGTTCAGTTTATGAGTTATTTTTAGTTGATTTTCACCAATGTTCGCACATTTGTAAAACCCTCTTTGAATTGTATTGAACTCTAATAAACTTCGGGTAGCACCGAACGAATACATCAGCATCGTCCACTCTCTTGATCTACGACGACGGGATAAACTAGCCAGTCTGGAAACTAGTCGCAATAGCAACATGCATTATTCACTGGCTCCAGCAGGACATTGCCTGGAGTTGTTGTGTAAGCTCCTGAGCTACAATATAAAGGAGGATAGGAGTAAGGAAGGTAGATTAGGATCTGTAATGTAAGTAGTTAAGTGGAGTGAGTTGTTTATTCAATAGTTCCTATTTATAGTTATTGCATTATATATTAGTTTTGTGCAGACACAAGTCAACACCTGAATTACTCACCCTGCTTTTCAACACCTTTAATTAAGTGTATAATCTTACATCCTACCATTTCGGAAGAGCAGCCACACTCTTTACATTCCTACACAACATTCCTATTGTTCCTATTTTTTCCAAATTCTATTTCCATAATTTTTGTTTTTCGCCCCAGTACCTACCACCAAACACAATCTACTTGAGAAGTAAGTTGCTCATCCCTTACATGTAATTTATTGAGCACCATTTGACAACCGAGACACAGTGTTTTCACTAGTTCGGTTGTCACTGATCCCTCCTATTTTACGAAAAATGTTCAGTATCTCCTTATTTTAGTTAGTAGAATCTGTGTAAACCATGTTATCTGTCAATAAACAAATTAAATTTAATTTCGTATATATATCTCATTGCTAGAAGCCATGTGGTCTAGTAGACCTACCCTACTAGACCACATGGTTCACGGTTGCTTCTCACGTAGGAGATGCAGATGCAAAGCCGGAGCAGACCTTGTCCAAATAAGATAAGTAATCAGTCTTGAGTACCTCCATTATTGCACGTTCCGTAATCTTCATGACACGGTAGCTGTATAGATCTCGGCTTTTATAGCGTCTATAGCTACTCAGAATTCGTAGACAGATAATTTATGATTTATCTGATTTATCTGTCAAGTTTATCCAGATATTATGGAACCGGCCACCGTTACTCAGTATATGTAATTTTGACAAACGACAAACAGAAATGAGCCACGGGCACAGAATTAACAGCAGATCATAAATATAACGACAGAGACGTTACCGTTTCGTTAATGATAATATCCCTTGCCTGTGACGATAAAAAACATTGTCGTAATGAGAAATGGCCAAGAAATGAAATGACTTCCGCGCCAAGAAATTACTTGCTATTTTCCATTTTATTGGCAATTCTTTTCAAGACAAATATTCGTATGATTTATTTTGTGTCTCTGCTATTATAGTACTGTTGTCAATTAAATATTAAATGCATGGGTCTACAAATAAAATAATTGATGCAGTATCTATCAAATTCACTTCAGGTATTTCGGCTGAAGTAATTTCTGTAAGTAGATATCTACTGAAAAACAGTTGCAATGTGCATTTTATCGTTTTTTTAAGACCTTATCAATGTTTATCAATCAATCAATTTTATCAAATAGATGGAAGCCATTATACCCAAACATTAATTCAAAAGACTACCTTACGTCTAAAAATTATCTGACATATTTTGTTACATGGCAAACCTGGTTAAAACCATAATTAATTATTTTGGTCTAGGTTTAGAACTTGATTAGCCGACCTTGGCGACTTATCTTGATGTTATCACCAAATAGTGGGCTTGGGTAATGTGTGGTACCTATACCGTTAGAAAGGGCATAAACTAAAGAAGTTTTTGAAGTGGTTTTAAAACCAGAAATTAAGTTTTGTCTAGAAGAATTTAAAAAAAATAATGTTTATCTTGGTATGAACCTTTTATTAAACGATTACGACGTTTTGTTATAACGATCGTATTTCGACATTATATGGAGAGCCCATACAGTTTATAAATACAACTAATTCGTCAAGTTAAAAACTTAAAAAAAAAACCGACTTCATGACCTATTTATTACGTGGTCCTCCCCGCTTGTTTTACAGTGTCGTCTAAATACCCGAAAACGAGCCTACAAAATCTGTCTCCTGACAGTGAAGTCTATACGGATAACATAATTTAAACGAATATGCGATCTTAACAGCCCGAATATATTTCGTGACAATGACTATAAACACCGAAAAGTCGCAAAAAGAATCTGGATGTATAATGATGTCATCATCCAGGTAAAAACAAATTGAACTTCACATGTTTTTTCATGTAAAATCCTAACTACTGGACTGAATCCTAATTTTTAAACAATGGGACTAAACTATCAGGCTTCCCTTTTGAACAAAGAAAGAATTTTAGGAATCGCTTCGATATAACAAACATAAAAAAAAATATGATAAAAAAACAACACACACAACAGAATTGATAACCCTCTCCTTTTTTGAAGTCGGTTAAAAAGCCGTACCCGGAAAATGCGAACAAAGAAGACAGAAAAACGTTATCAGCTGGATTATTGGCTCTACTTATCTTAAGACAAGACATAAATCACTTCGCCCTTAAAACAATCTTTTTCACGGCGATTACCTTCTCAGGGACGGCTGACAAGATGGAGTGGGTAAACAGACGTTTGATTGCACCTATCAAGATGGGAATATGCACATTTAAATTCTCATTATTTTCGAACTGTGTCTGCGTAATCTGGGATTAAAGACAATTATTGTTTCACCGTTAAAAGTTAGCGAATTTGGTATATTTTTTGTAAGTACCTTTAAGGTACAAACCACAAAAATATGTGACTATACAAAAAGTATAAGTATTTCTTCTACTTCCAGGCATCCTATTATCACCCCTCTTGGGCTAAGGGCTCTCAGTTTGCATATCCGATATTCTATATTTGGATTTTGAAAATATCATTCTAAGGCTGGATTTTACCAACAAAATGTTATGCGGGAATAACAATCCGGGGAATAATTTGTATGACAATGACAGTTCAAAATGAGGTCATTCTATGAAAAAGTAGAAGATACTCTCGAGTAAAAAGTTACTCTTCGTTGGCAAAATTAGCTCTAAGTCAAGTGTACTTAGTTTCTCGGTGTATGAGTTGGTAGCCAAATAACTCTTACAGTATCATGAAAGTATCATATAAATTATTCAATCCGCCTAGGTCCGGATACGTGGCATCAGGTGGCAACACCCCCGATCATCTCTTGCCGAGCAGGATTGGGTTTGAAATGTCTGTTTGAGATCGAGGACCCAATTCTGGTAATTTCAGTAATTTATTTCAATAAAGTATATTCTATCGCAGTCAGCTCATACTAGAAGTCTAGGACTATCGGTATGCTTTTTAGGGTTCCGTAAAAAGCATACCGATAGTCCTATCGGTATGCGTTATAGATACGGAACCCTTCGTTCGCGAGTCCGACTTGCGCTTGGCCGGTTATTAATGTATTGTAGGGAACCATTTATGTGAATTTGTGTATGTGATAACGGTAAAAAGTAGGTTAATTCATATAATAGTTTCAACTTTTTTCAGTACTAAGCTAAAAATGGGATCGGATCGAGATAGAAATCGATTGAATTCTTTCAGAAACAGAATGGGTTTCAACTCCTGTTTCTGGTATTAACAGAATAGGTACTGTTGAGACATTCTGGTTTGCTACGCTATGATTTCGTTCATGATGGTAAATATTCTAATCTGTGGTGAGCTCAGCTGTTAAGACCGGGAGAATGATGGGAAAATAAACAAAGATATTATACCGCCTGTTCGCTTGGCCGAGATGAATACTAATGTAGTAAGTACCAATGTTAGAGCAGAGAGTTATCTACTCCCTAGGCATAACCACAATAGACATAGACATAGACATCATTTATTGATAATATTAATTACACGTATATAATATACAAGGTGTAAATGAATTAACTCAAAATAAGAAACTACTTTGTTAGGGACATCATTGTGAGCAACTTTCATTTTGAAACCGATTTGATTAGAGCAACTTTATTTTTCACTTATCCATACAAATCAGCTAACCCACTCAGGCCAAAATGGGAAGTGAAAAATCAAGTTGCTCTGGTCAAATCGGTTTCATAACGAAAATTGCTCAGAATGATGTCAAAGTAGTTTCTCATTCATTTACACGTTGTAAGTATAATTGCCAGCTTGGAGAAAATCCTAAACCTTATCGTCCAACCCAAAGGTAAAAAGTGCGAGGCGAGAACAGCTGTAATTTTAAGTTCACGATGACGTTGTGACAAATGAATTTATAAAAAAAAATTCTAAGGAGTTGTATTAACACGAGTTTAACGTTTACTCACACTCTATAGCAAGTGAACACTTATTGTCACACATTGCATCTATGTTACCCGCTACCATGAATACCTAATTAATCATACATAGACCAAGAAGACATTTCCAACCCCAAAAATACACGAAACAAAAACTATGAGAGAAGCATGTGTCTGACCCCGACTCGGAGTTATAAATCATGTTTTTGCCGAAAATCCGAGTCCATTAAGCCAGGATCAAGTTGTAGCAACAACATGCTTTACTTAGTTATTTGTACAACAAACCCTTTGCGCGTCAGGAATTGAAATGCGGCAGAAAAGTTAAAGAGAAATCAGCAATCCTGTCAGATATTGGAAATAGCGCAATAGTTTTAACTAAACTCGAATTACTAATCTTGTAGCAAAAAGGTAAACAAAAGACACTACTCAAAACTATCGATAAAGGGTTTGTACTGGATATTGTTTATATTTTTGCTACGCGGAATGAACAGTAATTCGATTATTAATAATACAGCTAGTGTATTCCAAGGAGTTAGAGGACCGTTCGGGGACATTATTCCACACCAGAGTGAAATCTGTTTATGTTTAGATAAGTAGTTCAGAAGAGGGGATAAGACAGTCCACGACATAATGTTGTTAGTATGTCGATTGAATTCACCCACAGGACAAACAAATAATCATTATATAATCAATAACAATTTATCATTTTTATGTAGCATCTCTACCGGTAATGGTTTTTGTAACAAAGGTCGATTGACCGGAAGCGATATATAATTCCTTACTTAGTTTATCAGCAAGGGAACAGCGACCGCAGGAGCGCTCGACTCAGAGTGATTCGATTTCTGCTGTGTCCGTTCGTAGTGGAGGCTGTCTGGCCCTCTCTAATCTTTGGTTAAGAGGTTTGCTAATCAAATTTCTGCGTATTTGCTTTGATTTCATCGGTGAATGACTCTATCTGAGTTGGGTCTGAAGTCTGAAGTCAAGAACTTGAATTGTATCTTCTAGGGTCTCCTAGAGGCTGTCTAGCCTACGTTTGATTAATGAGGGAAAACATCTTTCCCAGAGACATTTCCACATTTCCACAGCCTATAAGTGGCCCAAAGAGAACCATTTCTTGCGATTAGAATTAGAATTACGTTTATTGCTTAAGTAAGTAGCTATACAGTATTGGAACAACTAAGGTAAACCGCCCTTACTTCGAGGTATTGAAAATCACGTCCTTAATTGGAGGTATTTATGTTTTCATGTTTAAGTCCGCGATTAAGTAGGTATAGGTGCACACGAAAAATATGTGCTAGTGCGAAATATAATACCGCACCACATAACTGACGCTGGGAATTCTAAATCAAGGGCAACACAACAAAAACAAAAATTAAGTGTGGCGAGGGCGACGCGACTAGACGTACCCATACAAGTAGAGAGCGAGTCAGGTAAGAGCACGCGTATATTCAATCCGTGTTTAATGTGTCTTTCTACCGTTCCAAGTAGTGCAAATTATATTTATAACTTTTTCCCATTATTATATTTCCTAAAAAATTAAGTTTTTTGCCATTTCTAATTGATTGAGGACTTGAAAAAGGAAAAACAAAATACCTCCAAATAAGGGCATAAATTTTAAGGGGTCAGCCTTATTTCGAGGGTTACATCGAAATAAGGGAAATCATGCGTCGTGTTTATTTGCTAATACCTTAAAGAGTAATATCTTATTTAATCAATGCTATGTTAGATTGTAATGCTGTTTAGTCTAACAATTTGAAAACCTAATTATGTGGTATGTTTTATCCACAAGAAATCTTATTTTATTACGAAAACTTTTGAGAAAAAGTGTTGGTTTCTTAGAACGCCTAAAAAGTTATTGTCTTTTTTAATTGAGAAAAAAGTACTCTTAATGTATTACTGTTTACTTGAATCTTGCATATACTATGAGAAATTTCATCTTTAATCTATTAAGATACCTGCATTTGTTTCGTGATGCAATTTTTATGGGTCGAAATTAGGTTTAAAGAACACTATCAAATCTCCCAATTTCGAGGTACTAATTGTAGACACCCTCGAAATTAGGCTCTATGAGACCCCAATTTCGTGTGTATGCCACGAAATAAGGAAGTTCATATAGCCTAATTTCGATTGATATTATCATCTTGGGGGAATGTTTTAGGGTTCCATCGATGTTCAAGTGGTACATAATTTAAGTAAATCTAAGGGAAGTAGTTTATTGGGCGTTTCTTAAATTGGTCAGATGTTGCTACGGTCGCCTTTGTACATGTTGTTATTTTGTTCCATTTTTATTTTTATTGTTTTTATGTGCAATAAATGACAAAGTTAATTATATACAAGTGTGTTTTCAGTTAATACCTCCTATAATCAAAGCTAGAATCGGTCATTCATAGCACAACAGAAAAAAAAATCTACGGAACCTAATAGGTTCAACTTTACGACCCTCGAAATTAGGAAGAGATTATAACGCGAAGTTAGGCAAAAAATAAATTTATACCTCGAAATAAGGGAAAATCGACTCGATCATTTCAATATTTTTTTTAAATAAGAAATCATTCAAAATAAAATTAATTATCAGTAGAAACATAAAATATAAGCCCGACTACTATATAAAAAAAAATATTTACACCACCCATCATCCGCAGAAATGCTTATTTTCCTGTCTTACTTTCCAGATTTGCGTTTTACCGCGAAGTTAGGGCAGTTTACCTTACTTATCAAGCGTTCCTTTAAAAAATCCGCTCAAGTGCGCGTGTCGTCCTGACTGCAGTGTCGCCCTGTCGCCTACCATAGATTTCCTCAAAACCATTACACGCATTGTCGAGTGTGTAGCGCTATAGAAATATCCAATTTCATTTCAAAAAATCCC
Source organism: Argyresthia albistria (assembly GCA_963457715.1). Taxonomy (NCBI): domain Eukaryota; kingdom Metazoa; phylum Arthropoda; class Insecta; order Lepidoptera; family Argyresthiidae; genus Argyresthia; species Argyresthia albistria. Next base: position 51,696 of record CAUOQF010000040.1, read on the forward strand.
CGATTTTCAGTACTTTGTAGTTTCATTACAGCTATGATTTACGAGCGAACAGTTCACCAAGTCAGCCGTTAAATGGAACGTTTTACTGCCAGTTAACGTTGCTTTAAAAACCCTCATAAATGATTTTGCGAAAACTGGGAATGGAGTAAACTTAGTCTTAGTGCATAGATAGATATACTATATAAAATTTTTACTCTGCATAATACAGGGTTTAAATAAAAACGCAACGTGTTGTATCTCTGTGTAAACGTATGGGGGTTAAACAAAATAGTAATCATAACTGCATAGGAACATAGGGATTAAACGGAATAATTATCTAGCAAATTTCCGCCCTTTACATAAACTTGGTTCCTGTGATTGACATGAAATACACGAATATGCTTTTAGTTTCTAGTGGTTTCTATGTCGAGTTCGAATATAGGTAAGGTAACTATATCAAAGACTGTTGAACTAATATGATATCTTAATCAATATGAAGACACAATTCAAGTTAGATTTCAAGTGCAAAGTTCCTCGCTCAATGCCGAGACTCACGGCAACACTTTGCATTTTAGTTAGGTCGAAGGTAAATAATTTTACAGTAATGAATGACGTACCGTTTTCTATGGGCCAACAGCCAATGGTGCCTTGTTAATCAGGCTAAAACCTCTATTTTAACTCTAAAACATGACTGTAGTCTAAAAAATATATGATTCGCATATCAATTAAATCATGTACAAAATATCAATTAAAAGATCAATTCAATCAAACCTAATAATCTGTACTTTATCTTTGATCTCGGCTTGACAGGGTATTGTATTGTTACATGTTCATTACACGAGATTTCTGATTTTAGTCTCAAGTACTATAGCCTGGCAAGGCTCTATTGTCATCGTTTTAATTTTAAGGACAGAGGTTGGCATTATTTTAAACACTATGATAAATTATATGATTGACATCCTTAAATCACATATCACACACCGAGGGGTACGTGTTATATGAGCAAGATTGCGCCATACCCAAGCTGGAATTATTATTAGAAATGATTTTATATATTTATTAATATATTTATTAGATTTTATATAATATATCTTTTTCTTATTTATTTATTAACTATGCCAGTGTCCGTCACCACGGCGCGCCGCACCGCCGCCGCGGCGGCACCGCCGGTCCGAAGCTCGGATAAAAGAAGAGGGTTCATCGATGGACGAACCACTCATCATGGTCAAAACTAAATCGGTTGAGAAGTTCAAAATAAAGAAAACCGAATCGCAACGACCGCGACCTCGGCATGGATTAAAGGATCTGAAAAGCATCGGAAAGAAAACATATTGGCGAAGGGAGGCCGTGATAGAGCGAAATGGAAGCAGATCGTGGAGGAGGCCAAGACCCACAAAGGGTTTTAGAGCCGATGGAAGTATATATAAGTGTTTCTTATTTTGTTCTTATAATATTTATTTTATTTATTTATTAATACAAAAACAGCAGTACAGACAAACATGAGATGTATTAGATGACCCTTCCTGTTAAGATCGGGTAGACTCTTTGATTCCAAATTTCATTGTTTCAGTTTCTGCAATTCGCAATTCTTTGTACGCCTATACTTCGCATTCTGATCCGCAAAACCCAATCAGGGTTTCGAGACAAAACAAGACTGGAATAAGTATAATCCTCCAACCGGAAATCGGAAACAATTGAACGACCTGTGAATACGAATACGTTTCCTGTCTTCAATAAAATTTAATTATCAGGACCCACATAATAATGATGCCAGGAATTTCATTTCAATTTCGTTCTGTGACCGTATCGGGAAGTACGTGGAGCGAATAAATGCGAAATTTATTCAAACAAGCGAAACATTGCGTGCAAACTTTGACTCCCGCAGGGGTTTGTAAAAACGTTCATTGGACAATATTTGTCTACATTTCGTTTTTGTTGGAGTTTCGTATGATGTTACATTCGATTTGTTGTCAACATGCATATTTGCGTAAATCAGACTGTAATTTTGCAGGTTTCATCTCCGAGTTGAGGTTGAAACACGGTAACAGCCCAACCGATCCGTAGTCACACCATTTTACCAGTCGTAAAGGCCATGGGTAATGGATTCTTATTATCAGTTTGATGTTTATTTAAACCAAGATCATTATCGTTAGCATCTAGCCTAGCATGATTATTATATCTCTCGGACTACACCGTTCCGACGAAAGACAATATTGTACCTATTATGTAGATACCTACGAAACTAGCGAAAGTTATTGTTACGGTAAAATAATTCATCCTGGCTATGACCTGAAAAATTAACAAATGCCGTTTATTAGTCCAAAAAAGAGCATCGATACTGTGATATTCATAAGGGGAGGATTGTTCACTTGATTCCAGAAGGTTCGCTGAAGAATAATTAATGAATGTGCGATCGTCAATCAATGCATGGAGGCCCGGCTTACGGGTAAACAAAAACCATTTGTTTCCATCTCTAGGGTGCTTTGGTGTTTCGGCATTTCTGATTCAGCGAACATCATGCAATATCCAATCCAAGCTGAACAGCTATACGTGGACCTCAATATTGCGATTAATACTACGGGTTTAAAGTAAAAACAAATCATTACACGACAGTGGTAAAAACTTTATTTCATTTGTACAAAAATATGTAGTCCACACGCGTAAACTTTAATTCACAATTCATTCCAGGAAAAGTCATGAAATAATTTTATGAATGACCGTGACAAAAGAAAGAAGTTGATATTATTGTTGTATCTTAGCGAAATCCTGCCAATTACAAGTAGGTAAAATCTTTTTGTAAGTAGCTTTACATCTGGCAATTAACTTACTATTACGTTTAGAAATAACGAAACAAGGAATAAGAAGACAGTAGACAGCAGTAATTTTGGTCACGCTTTAAACTATAATATGCAATATACTTATCGATAACGTTCTTTGATATGCGAATACATTATCCACATCGTATCATCATTACGTAACTGTTGCCATAACTTATCCCTGTTTCCATGTTACACAACTTAAATCTAAGCCTCATCTCGAAAACTTCACTAACTAGGCGCCTCCTCGATCTGATCCAGATCCGCTTTTGTTTTGTTCAGTAGAAAGTTTAAGTCACAGGATATCTTGTTCAACACCTTCTCAGTGTCTGGGGTGTCATATGCCTTGTTCCACTCTCTGTTGACGTGGTCTATGTGGGGTTTGGGTTGTTCTCCTTCTGGCAGGGAGTTGGTTGAGGCGTGGTGGGGTTTCTTGAGGCAGCTCTTTATAGGCGGGGGGGCTGCGAGGGGGCAGGTGCAGCAGTCCGCGGGGGGCACAAGGTCGCAGGGGGGCGTGCGGGGCGCGGGGGAGGGGTCGCGGCGCCGCGGACATTCCACGTACTCGACACAGCGCACGATGTCTGCTCGGCAGTCCGGCAGAGACTGCCTCCTGGAAGAGATATTTCATGAGCACCATCCAGCATATTTGGGCTTTACGGAAGAATATTTCAGAATATGGAGTAAAATCTGAAAACAGTGAAAGTATGCTACCTGTGCATCCTGGCCGGGCTCTCCAGGTCTGACGCTCGCCAGTAGGAGGTGATTGGTGACAGCTGCGACATAGAACTCTCCATTACCCCAGCACCTCCTCTGCTCTCTACCTCTCCACTTTGTTTTATGTATACTGGAAGATAACAAAATATATACTAAGTTTCCGACTGATTGCATTGTAGGTGCCTTGCCAAACTGTGGGGTTACCGCGTAACTGTCATCGGCTTCATCCCGATGCTGACGCTTGAATACGATGCCGATGCCGACGCTATTGAATGATAGGTACCGCGCAAACAATTTTGCGTCGGTTTGGCGACCGTCGTCATCGTGACCGAATGAAAATACTGCGTCGTCTTGCGTTAGTGTTGCCGATCGATAGGCCACTATCGATAGTCTATCGATAGTCTATCGATAGTTGAGGCAAAAGCAATAGTATCGATAGGGCTATCTGTTGGGATTTTGATCTCCTGAACTTTTGCTAGCTCTGACTTTTAAGAGGGGTGTAAGAGACTGATGGTTAGATACATTTATAATTGAAACAAAAAGTAAACTTTAGAAAAAACCGACTTCCACAAACCCTATTTGATTAGATTGAGTTTAATACTAACTGTAACCCCTTATCCCCCCCCTTGGGGAATTAATTTTGTCAAATCCTATATCAGTGCTACCCCACGCTACTAAGGAACCCCTGTACAAAGTTTCATGGCTCTAGGTCCACCGGTTTAGGCTATGCGTTGCCTGCCCGTCAGCCACGCATTGTATTTGTACCTAGTATGGAGCAGTTCTGGTGGCCATATGTGGTCTTTATCAGTAGTTCCGCATCACAATATTATGCTTACCATGTGCATTTGCACGAGTTATTATGAAAAACACAAAAATCACTATAGGTCTGCCTATAATATTTGAAGAGTTCTCTCGATTTCTCCAGGATCCCATCATCAGATCCTGACCTGGTGTCAATGGGACCACCCTTGAGGTATTACCTATACGCCGAAAAAAGATTTGTTCAAATCGGTTCATAATTGGCGGAGAAATCGCGTAACAAACATAGAAAAAAAAAAAAAAAAAAAAAAAAAAACATACGGGTCGAATTGAGAACCTCCTCCTTTTTTTGAAGTCGGTTGAAAATATGAATATAAAACAGACATGTTATTGGACCAAGGCTACGGATGTTGTGAGACCAAAAAGGTGGAGTAAGTCATTTCACTGACAGCTGAGTGAGGTGTCTCCATCGTCATTCGGCTCGTGGTCCCAGTTCCTCTGTGGTGCGAGTGAGAGAGCACGACCCGCCGCTCGGAGACACTCGTCGTCGCGGATCACGTAGCACACCACCATGGCGATGCCCTGCACACATAGCACGATAGCACTTTCAGTATTACTTAGTTTTGTTCCCCTACCCCTAAGTGAGGTCTCGGGACGAGATGAAACTTCTCCATTTTTGAGTTCGTAGGCCATAGTTTTGCGCTCCGACTCGCTTTATGCCTTAATTTCTCGTGAATGTAGTTCATTACAAACATATTTTACTTAACGTTAACTTTTCTTCGATTTATTGAGTAATTAAGTTGTCGAAATGAAAGTAGATTGCCAATGAGTTCTTGTCACTGAAGTAATACAGCTGGAAATAGGGATAGGGCATGGAATACCGGAATAATTTTCATACCGGTATCGATACCGGTATGAAAATTTCAATTACCGATATACCGAAATTAGGAAAATTTTCGGTATTTTTTAAGTGTCGCTTATATAAATCCAAGAATGATAAGTAAGTCATTAAAGCAGTTTTCTACGCTATGGCAGACATGAAAACTCATCTGAAGTATGAACAACACTGTGAACCACAGAAATCGAGCGTTCTGCAGTCTTTAAACAACCTTGCAAAAATAGATCACTTTTTACGAAATACCGAAATAACGGTATTTATTCCTCAAATACCGGTATGAAAATACCGAAAAAAAAGGCCGGTATACCGGTATTTCGGTATACCGGAATACCGGTATCCATGCCCTAAATAGGGATGTCTCGACTCGATTCCAGAAGAACGTACACTGGGCCAGGGTATGAATCGAAGGCTACAAAGTAAACAAATTGTGTTGATCAATTATCAAACTGCAAGTCTTACATTGACGATGGCTGCCGCAGCTAGGATGATCACTTGAGGGGTTTGCCTCTCGCCCGGCTGCGCGTACGCCACGCCCGCTACTTGGGCTGCTGTCGTACTTATAAGTAGTTGTAAGGTGTGACGTATTATTTTTCTTCTGAAAATTTCACATAGGTACATTAGTAAAAAAGTGGCCAAGTGCGAGTCGGACTCGCCCATGTAGGGTTCCGAGTAGCACTGCATCATAATCATAATACACCTGATACACCTAGCCCAAATATCACTCACTATCTTTCCTCACTAGCAAATAATAACTTTGTTTTTATAGTGTTTGTATGTATTACAAAGTTATCTTTGTGGTTATGTTTTGTGTCTGCTTATTATATTTTGTTCAAACCAATTTTAATCGAAAGTTTATATTGAGATACGCAGCATATATTATTTATAGATTTATCACTCTCTTACTTTAAAAGTTAGAGGGGGGACACAATTTTTTCCACTTTGTATGGGTCTGTCTCTAAAGATTGACTTTGAGGAAAAATGGTTTTAGGAACCTCCACTTCATTTTTGAAGACCTATCTATAGACGCCATATGTAGGTTTGATGAAAAAAAATATTTTTGCTTTCAGTTTCATGTAAATTTTTATTTTTTTTCAGTTTTTGTATAAAAATCGTAAAGCGGTTCATAGAATACATTTCAACTGTGTAGTCTTAATAGTTTTGGAATAAAGTTGCTGTGACATACGGACGGACAGACAGACTTGACGAAACTATAAGGGTTCCTTGTTTCTCTACGGAACCCTAAAAAGACAGTGCTTCTTCAAAATACATAAGTATCTTAACGATTTAGTACATCGTTTGTCGAGTTTTCATTCCATATCACTGTACCATTAAGTTGACGATAGTAAACGTATGTAGGATATCTAGCTTCGATTGAGGTTAAAATTTATATAAATTAAATTAAATTTAAATTAAATATCTTTTATTTCAGGCTTCTGAGGCCCATACATTAAATTAAATTACATCAAATAGAATTATAAAATAAGTCAGGTCAACATTCAAATTAGAATTAAATTATATAGGAAAGAAGTTCCCAAGACAGAAAACACACCATAACCCGACTTCACTGTTATTCAAATAGGAACAGCACTTTACCTGCTCTTGATAAAGGTCCTTCTGTCCGTAGTTATCTTGTGAGTGATGGTACGCAGCTTCAATGTGGTGCAGACGGCTAGAGCTAGGCAAAGTACTATCAGCAAAGCGCAGGTAGCACTACAGACCACCTGCGCTGCTGTGCCCAACTGCAGGGGAGCTCCGCCCCAGAGGCGAGCAGTCAACCATGCCAGGATACACACACCTGTAAAATATACCATGCTTGGTATTCTAGGAGCATTCATACTGCGTAAACATTAGTCATATTGATCAACTGGAGCTCTGATAATAAATCATGATAGCGAGGGGGTCAGAGAGCTGACTCCCTGAGATGCAGATCTACTTTTTCTTCCCATACACAGTGTAATCACGAGTAACATCAAATTCATTGTCAATGTCCAATCCAGCTTCCAGTCACTTCTAGGCATAGGTCTGTTCTCTATAGCTTCAATCCTTATGGTCCTGTCCCATAATGCGGTTGCATCCTGCAAAACCCTGCCGAATAGTGATAAAATAATTGTACACATGGGTCTACTCCTGCTCAGCAATCCACCTGTCTCATCCCTATTTGGTTTGCTGGAAGAGATCTCTTATTAGAGATAAGCTCGCCTTTGTACACGTTTTCTATGTTTTTTTACTGTCCTATGTAACTGTTTGTGTGCAATAAAGAAATTATGAAATAACATAGTAGGTACCAGAAATCTCGTAGACGTGGTCCGACCATCTCATTGCTTTAAATTTTGTGTTATGAATGATTTACCAGCGAGTAGTCCGACGCTGGAGGCGTGGCTGGTTCTGCCCGCCAGCTCTGCTTGCAGCAGCAGCGGCTGCGCACAGAGCGCCGCGCAGCCGCAGCACCAGCAAGCCGCGCACACCCAGCCCAGCGCGCCCGCACACGCCTCCTCCTGTACATACCAGCGAGTAGTCCGACGCTGGAGGCGTGGCTGGTTCTGCCCGCCAGCTCTGCTTGCAGCAGCAGCGGCTGCGCACAGAGCGCCGCGCAGCCGCAGCACCAGCAAGCCGCGCACACCCAGCCCAGCGCGCCCGCACACGCCTCCTCCTGTACATACCAGCGAGTAGTCCGACGCTGGAGGCGTGGCTGGTTCTGCCCGCCAGCTCGGCTTGCAGCAGCAGCGGCTGCGCACAGAGCGCCGCGCAGCCGCAGCACCAGCAAGCCGCGCACACCCAGCCCAGCGCGCCCGCACACGCCTCCTCCTGTACATACCAGCGAGTAGTCCGACGCTGGAGGCGTGGCTGGTTCTGCCCGCCAGCTCTGCTTGCAGCAGCAGCGACTGCGCACAGAGCGCCGCGCAGCCGCAGCACCAGCAAGCCGCGCACACCCAGCCCAGCGCGCCCGCACACGCCTCCTCCTGTACATACCAGCGAGTAGTCCGACGCTGGAGGCGTGGCTGGTTCTGCCCGCCAGCTCTGCTTGCAGCAGCAGCGGCTGCGCACAGAGCGCCGCGCAGCCGCAGCACCAGCAAGCCGCGCACACCCAGCCCAGCGCGCCCGCACACGCCTCCTCCTGTACATACCAGCGAGTAGTCCGACGCTGGAGGCGTGGCTGGTTCTGCCCGCCAGCTCGGCTTGCAGCAGCAGCGGCTGCGCACAGAGCGCCGCGCAGCCGCAGCACCAGCAAGCCGCGCACACCCAGCCCAGCGCGCCCGCACACGCCTCCTCCTGTACATACCAGCGAGTAGTCCGACGCTGGAGGCGTGGCTGGTTCTGCCCGCCTCTCTGCTTGCAGCAGCAGCGGCTGCGCACAGAGCGCCGCGCAGCCGCAGCACCAGCAAGCCGCGCACACCCAGCCCAGCGCGCCCGCACACGCCTCCTCCTGTACATACCAGCGAGTAGTCCGACGCTGGAGGCGTGGCTGGTTCTGCCCGCCAGCTCTGCTTGCAGCAGCAGCGGCTGCGCACAGAGCGCCGCGCAGCCGCAGCACCAGCAAGCCGCGCACACCCAGCCCAGCGCGCCCGCACACGCCTCCTCCTGTAATAGCATCAATACATCGATACGGGTCTCGGTCAGTAGTCTTTTATCGTGTCTCAATATTACGGACACATAGGTATAGGTATAATGCCGACTTCCGAAAGGAGTTAACACCCAAAAACTCAGTCAAGTGCGAGTCGATCCCTCCCTCGCAGAGTTCCGCCATGGTGGCGAGGCGAAAAAACACGTTTCTTGTATGAGGGCACCCTTATTTTTTTAACTTTTCATGTAGATCAATCATTTGTTGCTGTAGCAGCAACTGAAATATGGTTCGTGAGATTGAGCTCGGTGACAGATAGACGGATGGACGGACGGACGAACGGATGGAAGGACATCATCTTAAAGAACACTTCCTCTCTCTTTCGTGATAGATCAATATCTATCACGAAAGAGAGAGGAATTCTATGTATGTATTTTTGTTAATTTTGTATATATGTAGGTGTATATATTTGCATATTGTGTATTTATTTAGTATTTATTATTATACTGTTTTATAAGTAGAAATCTATATTTATTCATACTTGTCATTAGTTTTAGTCATTTGTGCACTGACTTCCTTCTCTTTATCTGTTTTTTCCTGTCATCCCTAGGTTTCCTGGAAGAAATCTCTTTTTAGAGATAAACTCGGCTTTGTACATATCTTTCTGTAAATGTTACGTGTTTTTTTATGTTTTTTGTGCAATAAAGTATAAATGAAATGAAGTTATATCCCGTTCGGTGCCCTTTGGGGCCCTTAGGGTACGAAAACTTTAAAAAAGAAATTGGATAAATTGCATCAATCATTTCCTCATTCTTACCTGTCTAGTCTCACACTCCAGCAAAGCCAGCATCGCAGCGGAATGCGTCCCAGCCGTAGTTGCTTTCAGCAGCACCGGCATCTTGGCCTTCCTGCTTGGAACCAAGCCCAGCAGTTGTAATGCAGCGGCGACCAAGCAGAGAGCTCCCCCAACCCCCACTGTCACCCGGACCACACCCTGGAGGTCCTTCTCTGTGTCTGTCTGAAATATCTGATTGTTATTTTTTCTATACTTGGGTCCTGTTATTACCCGGAACCGAGTGATCGTAACACGAACCAACTGGGTCCCCACTTCCCGATGCTAACTTCTTCGTGAACCGTTTGCCTGATTGGCGATTTTTTACTACCGACATAATTAATTAACCCTCTAATTTGTTGATTATTATGTCTAAGGAGTGCTTTTTATTACACATAGAACTAATGGGGGCGTGCATTTAGGTATAACCACTGAACAACTAATGTGTTTGTTACACTGGACTCGGGGAAAACTATGCAAAAAATTTAAAACTTTGTAACGCTGCTATGAAAACAGTCGTGTCTATCAGAATGCTTTGAGAGTAGCCTCATTTCACAGTTTTCACAGGTTCATTGCTGGAAAGTGTATGTAAAGCACCCATATGAAGAGATGCAATGAATAATTCAGACGTGGCCTGGGACCTAAGTAGACATCTGACCCATTTACATATTGATTTCCGAGTAACTGAAGAATCTAGGAGGTGGGAATGATTTAAGGTCAAAGTACGTTTAATTCAGTGATTGGTATACTCTCCAGTTCCTAATACTACAGAGTGCTCATCCCATACAAATTAGAATTAGTAACCCTTCGTAAAAAAGAGATAGCGTGAGGAGTCAGATTTGTACTTTAAACGCCATGGTTTCAGTTAACATACTTCTAGGTGGCGCTAATCTTAGAATAAATCCTATATATCTTAGCGCCATTTCGTGGTATTTGCAATTTTTCGATGGTGCTGCACCAAGCGATAATGGCGTCGAACTAAAGAAGCTTCCGTAGCATCTCAGTTTACGCCGGTGTCATATTTTGTTCTAGGTGGTCTATCTGTATTAGTATAATATTATAGTATCTGTGCTAATACTGAGGATAACTGACTAAAGATAAGATCAAAGGTTATCTTGTTTAAGTTTTTGCGTTATTGCCTACTTGTTCAGGCGGATGGTAAAGAGAAGCATCATAGTCTTTGAACGGAGTATGCGTGACCGCTTCATCTTGGGACTATTGAAAATTTAATCGCGATTTTGAACTTTGAGTTCCTAGCCTAAATCCTGTGAAATTTATACGACACAGTAGGTGAGAGTGCGTTAATATACTAAGAATTAGCTACTCGTTAAGAAATACTCACAAGTGTTGACTTAGCCACAGTGAAGAGTGCGTAAGTGCCGACTCCACGACATTGGCATGCGACAAGCATCGGTTCCGGAATCTGAACTTCACACGACTTCGTACTCCAAACTTGAGGTTCTAAAGATGATCTCAGTCCACACGCTAATTTGGACGCTACAATATTTACATAAATGATTTAGTATTACAAAAGTTTTCGTCAGAGGATTACAAAACCCAAATAGTCCACTTACCAATAGCGGTGTAGTTGTAAATATGGGTAAAATATAAAGTTACTCTATGTTGCAAATTCATATCAATTGCTCTGCCTGAAAACTGTATTTGCTGGGACGATAGATGGTATTCTGTTGCCCTTCCATTTCTGCAAAATAAACAGCAGAATATTGATCTCGACATTGTAAATTAAACTCAGAATATTCAATTCAATGTCTTCTGAAAGACTTACAAGAGCTCAATCGACAACCGCATCGACGGTAGTCTAGCAGCCAAGTTCTTATAGAGGACTGCAGCAACCGAATTATTTCCAGAACTTTCTGATAGCTCTACAGTAGCAGCTGCTATCGTCCATTCTCGGTTTCTAGAGCTTCCTGGGTGGAGTTTGAAGTGTGCTGCATTGTCTTCCTGTACTGGTTTCGTGATTACAGAGAATTCTTGGAAGAATACTTCTAGGTTGTCTTTCATTGCCGCTGTTTCTAATAGAGCTGTTTGGAGATCATATGTATTCTGTAATCGAGTAGGAATGAGTTTCAGTTAAAAACGACCAGTAGAGACAATAAGTAGTATAGATTTTTATATATTTTTGCTAACTTACTTCTTCATCCAAGAAAGCATCAGGATACTTAAGGAGCAGATCAAATATTTTGAGAAGTCGTGGAACAGATTCCGTTCTGTGTCTTTCTGTCGATGCTGGTGAGTTGAGATAGTGAATCATTTCTCTGACTTGCTGGAGAGGGATAGTGCCTACACCAGGATGCATGGGAAGTGAGTGCAGGATGTCCCCATATTGCCGAATGATGTTAGTTACATCCTCGCGCAGAAATCCATAGGATATGCGTACATACTGAAAATAATATAATAAATAGAAACAAACCTACGAAAAATATCTTTGAATAACTATCAAAAAGATTTCTAGGATACCTGATCATATAGCATCTTCAGTGAATCTGCCAGGCAGGCAGAAAAGTCGGGGTCTTTCCATTTTACACCACGCTGTATTGTCTTTGGCTCGCAAAACCTGCAATCCAAATGTTATTTCAAATTGATTCATGCAAGCCTATAATACACTCTGAGATTATCACCCTTTGTGCCACCAGCAATCTGAACACCTATGTAAACATTATTACTAGCCTACTATGTCCCACTGCTGGCACAAAGGCCTCTCCCCCCTCTTTCACTTTATCCCATCCTGAGCGGAATCCGTACACTCCCTATCCCATATTGATAGTCCACATTAACATCTTGTACACATGGGTCTACTCCTGCTCAGCAATCCACCTGTCTCATCCCTATTTGGTTTGCTGGAAGAGATCTCTTATTAGAGATAAGCTCGCCTTTGTACATTTCTGTTTTTTTAAATGTCCTATGTAAATGATTGTGTGCAATAAAGAAATTATGAAATATGAATCTTCCAGAAGATAATCAAGTGGTCCTACCTTGTGGTCTCCCCGCTATGTTCCGGCGGACAGGCGGCCCCTGCATAAGCCCCCGGCGCCGTCCTGGGCCAGTGAAGCCCTAGCGCCGAGCCTGCCTCACAAGCAGCGTCGGCTTGCGTCAGTGCCCACAAGCGTACGCCTTTACTGCTTGTGCCGGCTACGGAGGATACTTGGCAACGAAACTCACCGGATTTCTACAAAATTAATAAGCATTTAACACGGCGCCCTAATAGGCAAAAACAGCCTTTAGCAAAACACGGAATGATGAGTATTATTGCTGTACGTTTTTTCACTAGCATGTTTATCACGAGTGTCAGGGTGACTTCACTTTCCCAATAAATGTAATTTTATTAATTTTGCTCGATAGAGAAGTCTCCTGAAGTTGCCAGAAAATCTGTCTGTCACAATGTTTTATTTTACAATTTCGCACCGCATCTGAATTTGTGTTCGTGTTATTTATCCAATCATTATGAAAATGGCACAGTATGTTCCTCAGCTAGACTTGTTTAGCTTGGCTTTAATCTTTATTATTTTTTTATTTACTGGCTAATCGTGGGTGAACTGTGCTTTTGCCACCCTGTATGGAAAAAGGCGTGACGTTTTTATGTTTCATTTTGTAGCGTGCGACTGATCGCTGATCTAATAGTATTTTACAACAAGGTGGACGTAGGATGTTGGAATATGCCGCAAAGCTGTTAGGTGACGCACACACTCACGCGACACGTGTCGTCTGTGAAATTACTAACCTTAAATTAGTGGGTACTTAGAACAAAAACAATATCTACCCCATTGACAGAGACAATCATCCTATTATTCGTCACAATGTACTAACCTTTGTTATACCACCTTGTGAAATTTTTTGGGAGTTATAAATTGTTTAATACTTCCCGAACCAACCATAAATTGTGAAACTTATCCAGAAACCACCCGTCCCGTTTCGACACTTAGGCGGATCGTCTGCGTTCGTGACAATATTTGATAAATAATACCCGTCTGGCGGGTTCTTGGTACAGAAAGTGTCAATCTACTGGCATCTTACCTGCACATTGTAGAGTTTGAGCACGCTCCCGGCTGGGTACAGATCCTCCCACACCTCCCGCCCTGGCGCCAGCGGTAACAGAGTCCGCTCTCTGGCCCAGCTGAAGCCGAGGGCGCCTTGCTGCCTGCCCGCCCCCGCCAAGCAAGTTATGCTGACGTTCTCACCCTGTTTAGAGGATTTTTAGGTATATGTCTGTCTTAATTCAACGGATTAGGTCAGTTTGAATTGCACAAATCATCGATTAGGCTTGTGATCCAGAATAACGACTCTTTACTTAAGGCACCTATTACTTGCTTACATGCCTGCCTTCCAGCAACGTAAAAAAAAACTCTATACATGCCGGCTTATACAACAGAATTCAGATTTCCTCACTTGTCTTCATCGTTATGTAACCTCGCAGAAAGGGTATAAATATGATCAGGATACCATATCTAATAACCTGCCATCGTCCTAAGTATCATATTATGATACCTTATTAACAGTGATAGTGGAGGGCAGCAGGCGCACGTCCGGCGGGCGCAGCACGGTGAGCCAGAGAGCGCGGCAGCGGCGCCGGCCCGCGTCGTCCGCCGCGCACGACCAGCGCCCGCTGTCCTGCGCGAGCGCAGACGACACGCCCAGCACCGAGATGCGGCGCCCCAGCGCGTCCTCAGTCACCGTGCGCGTCCACATGTCCCTGCCATATAGTTTTGGTCTTTGAAATGTTGAAGGAGAATGAGATGTGTATGTGATCGCACCCATAATACGTGACCCATTTTCTGCTATTGTTGGGCCCCCTCCCACCCCTGCGTGACGACTGTAGTATGAGCCAAGACAGGGCCCGAATTCTACTGATCACAAGCATACGACAAGCCTGGCACAAACTTCAATACGAGGGGTATAGGGTACAGTTTGACGCCAGTGTAAGTAAGTTTTGGACGGTAGAATACGAAGTACACTGGCTTCACGCTGGCGCTTGTGAATTGGATTCCGGTTTTAGTAGAATACCAAATACCTCGTATTGAAGTTTGTGCCAGCCTTGTCGTATGCTTGTGAACAGTAGAATTCGGGCCCTGGTATTTTGTACTAGCTGGTGTTTTGGTAAAATGGTCATGTTGTATGGGTACGTTCTCTAATTGTGGTTGTAATCGTTTTTGTTGTTGTTGTAATTTTCTCGTGTTGACGTTACCAGCTCCGGGAAATAACAAACGGAGTAATATCCACATAGAGTCATAAGGGGAGTTCTAAGTCTAAGTCTTCGTCAGAGGACTTCTGAGAGAAAATATGTTTTAGAAGATTTACATTCAACAGTTACTATAAATAGGGACTTAAAACCTTGCTTGTAAGCTATTCTAGCGAGGTGCACAGACAATGTAATGTAAATTATATATTAAGACAATGTAGAGTCTAGTTGTAGCTCTTAACTTTGTAGCTTCGTAAGCATAGAAGCCTGTTTGAGGATGTAGTATGTCGGTATTGTATATTATATGAGTTAAGGTACCTTAAAGATGCATTGAAGTTAATCTTGACACCATCCTTGTACCAGGAGAAACTAATATCGGAAGACCCAAGTGCCGAACAGCTGAGTAAAAACTCAGACCCTTCCCATACTTCTGAACGCTGGTTCAAAGTCAGAGTCTGAAAATAACATTTCATAGGTAAAAGGAGTGATAATAATAATGGCAATCGTTGGTGAATATGTTTGTTCATGATGACTCTTAGAATTGCACATAGTACAGATATGAATAATTCGTGTAGTTTTGAAAATTGGTAGATTTATTCTCTGAGATGTCCAGATGAATAGGTACACTAATAGTTAGTAGGGTGACTCTTAGTATGTTCATCTGGCAAATAATAACTCTACACCGGTAAAATATTCGGTCTGATTTTCATAATTTTCTGTATAATTATTTTTTGAAGCGCAAAATCGTTTAAATATTTTTAAATATTCTAAAAAAAATCAAAAAAGAGTCGTTTCAGCCTAAAACCTAGATACAGTTTTCCTATTTTGCCCCTATTAGAGTAATAAAGAAGGTGTTAAAACAGGTCAACGAGGAATATCAGTTAGCAGCCTCGGCTTCTGGCTCCAAGCCAGGATTCCCAAGTCGCTGAAAATGCCATTTCAAATGATGTAACCCTTGTCGGAATTGTCTTCGGGTATTTTTGGTAGACATTTTCCTACGCTATTGGTCCGCGTTATGCTAAGTGTGGAGTTTGTTAGTAATTTTACGTATTATTAGTACCTGTTTGGTGACATATTAGTATTAAACTAGTTGTAACATATTAAAGGGTTAGTTAGAGAGGGACCTAATTAAAAAAAAAGTTACGTTATGTTAAGTAAACGGTGATTTAAAGTGCCTTTATTTTTGACCCCGAAAAATAAAATTAGCTTTATATAAAACGTTGTGATCGGGAAACAATCTTAATCAACTAGGCACTATTCAGTCCAAAGCTCTTTGTTTAATCACACTCGCAATGACCCGTATTCGTAAAATAGCACAGCTATCTCTACAATCGTATGATAACCAACTATGGTATCGCAAAACTTACGGATGAAGAAAATGCAATAAATGTTCGCGAACAGCTCTTGGATTCGCTCCAGACGATCGGCAGCATTTCAAACAATTAAAAGTTTCTCGAGATCGTCCGTATGTAAGTTGGATACCGATTCTTATCTTGGCTAAGCCCGATCCAGCCCAAGTTTAAGTTTAACTTAACATTTGATGTGCTCTTCAGTGTAAAGTAGCGTTCTCATAAAGTAAGAGTATGATTCTCGTATCGTCGTCGTGACAAAAAATAACCGGCCAAGTGCGAGCCGGACTCGCGCACGAAGGGTTCCGTACCATTATCTACAAAAACCGCAAAAAAAAAACATGTTGTATGGGAGCCCCCCCTAAATATTAATTTAATTTAAATTTAATTGTTTATTTATTAAGTTAATAATATACTCAATATATTGTGAACATTTTAAGCGTCTAACTGGTACCATTATCAATATCGAACAAAAATGAACATAAAAAATCACGTTTGTTGTATGGGAGCCCCCCTTAATATTAAATTTATTTTATTTTTTAGTATTTGTTGTTATAGCGGCATCTGTGAAAATTTCAACTGTCTAGCTACCACGGTTCATGAGATACAGCCTGGTGACAGACAGACGGACGGACGGACGGACGGACGGACGGACGGACAGACAGCGAAGTCTCAGTAATGGGGTCCCGTTTGGCACCCTTCGGGTACGGAACCCTAAAAATCGTTAAATCTTTTCACGTAAAAAAACTTACCCTATTACACAGCGAAATATAAACTATGACAACATGTCAACAACCTTAATATTGACAACCAGAGGATGTTGACTTAACTTTAATACTTTGGCTGTGTAGATATTTTTGATTGCTTATGATGTGCAAATAAGCTGCCAAGTGCGAGTCGGACTCGCGAACGAAGGGTTTCGTACCATTATCTATAAAAAACCGCAAAAAAACACGTCAGTTGTATGCGAGACCCCTTAATATTAAATTTCTTTTGTTTTTTAGTATTTGTTGTTATAGCGGCAACAGAAATACATCATGTGGTTCAATATGTTCTGAGTAAATTGCTTGTGACGGACGGACGGACGGACAGACGCACGAGAGATCCTATAAGGGTTTCTACTTCTGAGATACGAAACCCTAAAAACGAACAAACTTACAATGGAGAACAATAGACGTCGGAGCGAGAGGGTTAATCTGATGCTGACTGTACATTGAACAGTGAATACTGCAGAAGACAATTTGTTTAAATATGACTGTGAATGAGGTTGTGTTTTGGCAATAAGTATCCATTATCATCATCTTTAATATCAGCCCTTTTCAGCACACTTTCCAGGATGGGCTCTCCTAAGGCATTTGCTACGTAATGGGCTCTGTTTTTTTTTTTTTTTTTCCCAAAAAGGTAGCAACGAAACATAAGAGAAATTTCTTTTTAGTTCCTTTTTTGTTGCTACAAATTATGCAGCCGAATGTAGTTTCAAGTTTCAAGTTCCAAGTTTATTAATTGCATTCCATAGTTATAGCTTTGCAATTTAAACGTTCCAGTCATTCCTACGCACAGAATAGTCGTACTTTTTGAGGAAGTTTTCTTATTAACTCACGGATGTAATATACAGTTACCTTTACATTCTGTTGCATAATGCAGAGACTTCCTCAAGTTAACGCTAACTGTTTGAGTAAGTATTTTGTATTCAGAAGCTTATGTATTGTCCGTCAAGCTATCCAAAGCAAACTTCTGAGCTGGATCCGATTGTAGGATTGGCTTTACAAACTATACAAAAGCTTACCGAGAACTTTCAAGAAGTTAACACTTTATTTCACTGTAAAATATTCGTTCCTCATTCCTAACTTAAATTAGCTTCCTTACGTTCTGAATAAGAAACTAAATAGAAATGGTAAGGTTTTCGGTATTTACTTTTCAGTTTTCACAAACTGAAAGAACACTTTCAAATTCGAGTTGCTAATACTTTGACGCAACGATAGGTAAGCATATTAGATGTCAAAAACTTGCATTTATCATTTATCAAATTCTTTAACCCCTTATCAATAAAAATGGCCGCATCGGCCAATTAACAATTGGAAATACCCACTGATGGGCGATATAATAATACTAATATCTCTTTAAAAAACGCTTTAAAAATGTTCAACTTTTTACCTGTAGGCTTAGCGCCGGGTGCACTTCAAAGTGGTCTATGCGCGTGCGCGTTGGACTTAGCCGCGCAAGCGCCGATCGCAATGCGCTTGCGGCTTTACGCGCTCCCCATACGCGTAACCACAGGACACGTCCGCCTGACGAGTCGGGTTTGCTAGAAATAAAGGATTATATGAGATTTTTACTGACGATCTTTGGTGGTACAAACACGATAAAACATTTTATTCATATCATCAGACTGCATTTACATCAATTAATATGCTGTTCTGTTTTTGAACAGCTGCAAACTAGAAGCAAACAGTCATTTTGGCTGAAAGATTGAATTATGTGCCTAACACTCACGAGGAAAATAAAGTACATGTTTGCTTAGTAGCATGCAAGAAGGTTGAATAGCAGATGATGAACTTAGATTCGACCTTATTTGAACGAAACCTTTTTGTGTGAATTTTTTCAAGACGCGCCAAAATTTGTCACGTGATCTGAGGTTGCAATGGGTTAACTTACTTTTTGATTGTCATTGGAATTTATGCCTTATTTTCATTGTACTAAAGTAAAATTGCTAATCCTATTGCGCGGCAATGAGAAAAGCATGAAAATGATGAGACCTAGCTCGTTCGATTTTTTACCCCCAAAAACCCCTATTTGCAAACATGGAAAACTAGCCACTGCCATTTTCTAGAACACAAAACATGTATTGGTATTGGTATTACATACGGTACATAGGGTTGGTATAACATACGAGTATTTCAAAATTGTTTCGTACTCAGGGTAAGGGGCTACAAAAGCGACATTTAAATGAGACTCTAATTCAATTTGACTAACGATTGTTACCATTATCCTAATAAACATTCAGATGAATAAAGAAATATAATATGCCGTAAAAACATATAAACATACTCGAGTCATTCGTAATTTATTACGAGTTAAAGTGGTTCCCGCGCTTCGGCGTAAATTACAGACAAACGTTTAAATTGCACCGCGCGCTCTTGAAACACGAAACTGGGATGATATTAACTTTTCCGAATGTCACATTGACTATTGTGATATGGCTTTATAATTATATTTTGAGAAAGAAGTTTTGCAGATAATAACTTATTATGTATGGGACTTAATTGTAGGTATAAAATGTATACATTTGCAATTTTTGGACTAAAATCCCAATAAAAAAATTATAAAAAATAAATTTTAAATTAGGTATATTTTTTCTATCTCCATTATTTTAGTTACACATTTCATGTAAATACCCGTGTGAAATATGAAATTCTCAAGATAAACAGGCAGATAAACTTTACCTGAGGGTTTAAGGAATCTTCTTTGCTCACTTCCTCTAGTTTCTAAATTACCTAAATTAAGATATATTTTAATCTCTTTTTATTTATGAAAAATACTTGATCGTGGCTTCGCTGAAATGTTCACTTACACGTGTCACTAGCAAATCATAAGTACTTATTGTTTGTAATGGAAAAAGATCGTCGTTTGAAAAACTAGTTGATTCTAAGAAATACTTGCTGTGGGCCGTAGCTCGTTAAGTGGAGATTAAAGAAGCAATTAGGCTATCTAGTCACAATGCAAACTGAATGTAGTCCTTAGACTAGACATACGAATTAAGTTTGTTAAAATAATGGATTAGTTAGAGATTCTCCTAATTGACAGTTGAATAAAGCTTATTTTAAATGAAAGCTTTAGATACTTTTCTGTTTTACAAAAAAAAGTAATAGTTTTATTGTACGCGCAATTCTTCCCCTTACCTATCATCTCCGTCTCCTACCCAACATGGTTTGCTGGAAGAAATCTCTTATTAGAGATAAGCTCGCCTTTGTACATATTTTTTTCTATGTTAAGCTATTTTTACTGTCATGTGAGTACAATAAAGAAATTACGAAATTACGAAAATGTAGCCCAATAATGTCCCCACCGAGGGATCCGACTAAGATTAAGCCATACTCCACCACTCTGGCTCAGTGCGGGTTGGTGGAGGGGTTTTTACGACTACTACATCTACCAAGTAGTGACAGTAGCCGGGACCTACAGCTAGGCCTACGCAGACCAGGGACGGCATGGCAAGTTAGGATGCCACGGCATTATTTTAAACCATATCAATTTATGTCTTATTCTTTATCGATACGTTTTAATGAATGATGAATTTATGGGACTGTGACTAATATAGGAATTAATTATAATTCAACATACAATGAGTATGTGTTTGACATTTATTTCAATATTATGACATCAGTTAATTTAATAATTAATAATATTATAATGACAATTGCACTAATTTTACTATAACATACAATGAGTATGTTCTTGACATTATTATTATTATTATTTCATTATTCTGACATTATTTAATAATTAATAATATTATGACATTTATAATTTATTAAATAAAAGATGAATTGAGACATATGACATATTATAGAGTACATAAGTTAAGTTTAAAACCTATCATGATTTTATATGTATTCTGACCCCCTTGTGACTTGTAATGAACATTATCAATAAACGATGTCTATGCCTATGTCTATGTCCATTGGTAACAAAAAAAGCCCTTCCCAGTCTTCAACGTGCCATCCGAAACACGGGGCGTCCGATAATGTATTAACCCCTTCTCTCTCAGAAGCACACTGCTCGAAAGACCGAACAATGGTGAACTATTGTTATATAAGATGTGTCGGCGAACCAGTTACGACAAATTAATTATCTCATTGCTACATGGTCAGCACCGGGATTCAAACCTGCATCTCGTGCGTGAGAAGCAAGTTGAAACCTACTAGACCACGGAACTCTTCAGTAAGTAAATAAGTAAAAAATATATTAATTGCTCTTATAAAATACTTGCAACAGATTAGAAATCCTAAAAAAAAAAACTGTACAAACCCTAACCTTAAACTATGAAATTGTCAGGGGTCTTTGCACTAGGCTATGTCTGCATCGCGAGGTACCAGTTAAAATTGTAAGATAAAACTACGAGACATGTAATCCGAGAGTATACATATACTTTACATTATTACAAAGAGTATATTCAAATTTACAATGAACTTACCTTATATTTAAAACCGTCATTTCATCTTCAATGGTGATGTTCAATGTTTTCAAGTGTTTAGATAACTGTAAATTGTGAAAAGTAGTTTTCATTAAAACGTGTACCTATTTAAGTTTCACTGGTTTGACTAAAGGCCTACGCAAACCGGGACGGTATGGCAAGTTTTTACCAATGGACATTCAAACGTATCGATATAGCGGGATGCTTCGGCATTATTTGAAAGTATATCAATTTATGTCTTATTTCTATAGGGATACGTTTGAATGTCCATTGGGAAAAAAATAAAACACCTTGCCATGCCGTCCCAGTGTGCGTAGGCCATAACAGTTCCTTCACAACATACAAAATACAAACTATGTTACCTGTTTCAATATTTCTTGAGATATGTTTTTATTTGTTTGGTCCATGACTAAAAGCCTGGTTTCATAGCGGGCAGATGCTGAAAGTAATATAAAATATGATGAATTTTCTATTTTATGCAAAGCGAATTCTTAGAAGTTACACAAAGAACTCTAGATAATATTTTCCTGTAATTATGTTGTTGGGGGCTGTCTCCAGTTGTGTTGATAAGGGAGACGATGATAGTAATTTGTCTCTCCTCGAAGAAAATATTACAAAAATGTAGAAAATAACGGCTTGCCTTCTTAATTCGTGGAAGCCCATTAAGAGGTATGTATAATTTTCATAAATTCTCTTAATATTTTTTTGGACTAATATCAACCCTTAATTTTTTTTATTGATATATGGAGGGAAGTAACTGTGACTCTGCAACCACAAGGTATAGAAAAAAGTGTGACACTATGTTTCGTTTGTTTTATTTGCTATTTGTAATTATATACGTGAGTGTTAAGTAGGTAGTTACTCGAGTCTTCTTCTCTAGGGCTGCAGTAGCATGTGGTCTGTTGTTTGCAGCCATCTGAACATTCTTCTATGCCGCACTCTGTGAATAAATATATATATATATATAAAAAAACTTGGTATGTATTAAATTCAATTATAACTTTAGGAAATACAGTTTAGAAAAATGTAACTTACTAATTTTATTATAATATGCATTGTGTATATGATCGTTATCATCAGAAATATCGTTTGAATGAGCTCAAAATACACACCCCCTTTCGACGACCTCTGTGGTGCAGCGGTTGCGCATCTGCCTACCATGCGAGAGGTCCCGGGTTCGAAGCCCGGCTGGGGCCAAAAAATAACTCCAGGTCTTGGATGTTTACATGTTTGTGATGTCGCTGTTTCTGGTTCCCACGACACTGAGTATCCTAGTGTGGAGCCATAAGCAATGTATGTACGTGCCTGTATGTAAATATTTATGTTTAATTTACTTGTTCATAACAGCTTATTGAAACAAGTAGAATGTTTGAGTGCAAAACAAAGCATAGCATATTATTCTCGACAGTCCCCGTCCACACACTCAATTTGCATTAAATTCACGTCACACATAACAAGTGTCTGATCTAGCCTTTACCAAACTCGGTTGTGTTTGCACGAGAGCTATTTGATATGCGAATCACGTGACTGTTTGCCAAATAGGTGCATGCATAGTGCATCTAACGTACCTGCAGTTTATTTACCCTGTGGTTACATACAGACTAGATAGATGCACAGGCCTTTTACAAGTATGTGATCTGGGAAGTATTTTTAAGATGTATTTATTCCATTGGTAAACTCATGGAGTGGAACACGGAATTACTATGTTATTCCTTAGTATAACTAATATTACAATTAAAAAAAGTAATATTACAATTACCTGGTGGCGCGATGTGGGACTCACAAAGGTCGCCGGTGTAGCCAGGTGCGCAAACGCAGCTTACAGCGGCTGGACCCATCTGTCTAGGATACAATACTATTACATTCCAACTACAAGGGACCGTAGACTTTTGTTTGTAACTATTGAGAATATGATAGACTCAAGGGCTAGTCAAAGGGCAAAGTCCTTTGACTATGAAGCTCGTAGCTTGACCTTGAGCTTAAAGGTACTTGACCGGTTAGTAACTCACCTTGACCTGCACGAAACTTTGAAACAAATGACAGCAATTAGCATTGGAAACAAATGACAATCCTGTGAGATTCTCGCCGATAAATGTGTGAAGTGACAACTTTAAATTTCAAAATCGTTTCGTGCAACGTGCAACTCAGGGTGAGGCTATATAATATACTAAGGGTCTCTTGCTAGATAAAAAAAGATACGCGTGTAGCACCGTACACGTGTTAGAAGTAAAACTTCTGTAGCTAGATCATTAAGTGGTACCTATACTATATACACCTATACCTACCTATACTAAAAGAGATTTAAATTTCCAATTTTGAGATCCAATCTCTGCTTCAAGTTACTTTTAAGTTTCAGACGTCCGATTATTTGAAATTATTTTATACTTGTACTTACTTTTAATACGTCATGTCATTTATTTCCCACCATTCCTTATCTACAATTTGTCGCGCTCGTGGTGATATACTTAACTCATTCAATAGTGTCACTACTATTTGCATCTCGCTCAGATTATATACCATCTGACGTCACGTCTTTAAGCCGTCTCGCTCAAATGTATGCATTGCTTTGCTTGTTTTAGAAATCCATATCGACCCGTGTGACATTGATGAAACTCTTTTCTTACAAACTGTATGGATCGCATCGCACAGCTGTCAAACATAAATTCCGGTTCCAACAAAGAGGTTGAACGAAGTAGTTTTTGGTCACGTCACTGGTTTTGTTTATCCCAGCCAGCGGCGGCGGCGGCGGCGGCGCCATCTTGGCCATACCGGAAATCAAGAACTCGTGGAAGAATGCTTAAAATAATTTTTATTTGTTAACGTTTCATCAGGTTTTTCTCTCACTAATTAACATTCTTTATTGTACGAATGTATTATTATCTTATCTGATTAGTTAAAAACCGTATTGAAAATAGTTGCGGTTTTAAAAGTCTTCAGCCGACCCTGACGTCACCGATTCCTATTTCCGTTACATATCTTAGCCACTCGTGATAGCACCCGGCTAGTAGCAATTGAAAAGCAAATATATGAATAACCCACAGTTGAGAGGTTAAATAAATTTTACCCCCGTGCCCCAAGAAGTTTTACTTCATAAATCATACAATACTTGTCTGACATAATCACAGACAACCTTGACCGCATACGCCGCCGCCTCAAAATTCAGTCAATCAATCAATATTCTTTATTGCACACAAATCAATACATTATGACAATTAAAAATGGAAATAACATGTAAAAAGGCGAGCTTATCTCTATCAAGAGATTTCTTCCAGCAAACCCAGGATGGAAAGAATATTCATAATTTCATTATTCAATTCATATTATCATGCATATAGAAAAAAAAGTATACAAAGCCGAGCTTATCTCTCCGCTTCATTTGAGGAACACAGGCAATTCACGTAACTTAACAAACTAAACTTGTTGTGCTTTAGCAATAATTTCCCTTTCAGTAGCTTTACCTACTTTGTAGCTAAGATACTGTCAAGGTATTAAGTCCACGTCTAGAAACTGGAAACAAGAAACTGTAGCAATGACTTAAGTTCACTGAAGTGGGATGGGATAATCTGGATAGTCATCGAACTCTCCGCAAATGTCTGCCTTCAACTTGTGAACTTTAAGGTTAAGTACGGAAAGGCCAACTTAGGCATGCCTTTGAAACATAAAACTTTTGAATTCAATTTCGAGTCTATCGTATCTGGATCAGTGTTGAGATGATAGATTTTGCGGGCGTGCATAGCGACTGAGAGAAACAGATCAGGATCTGGGTTCAAGTTCGCAAGAACTTGTTTTTGAAGAGCGTATCATGGAATAGTTAGGTAGTTAGTTTGTTAAAATCATCCATCGAATTTTACTGAAGCGTAAGTAAATCTAATGAGCAGACATGAGAATGTAGTAAGTATGTGTTTTAACATTGTTATTGTACATCGAATCTCAGTAATGTTGGGAATTATTGGTCAACAGCAGATTTTTAACCAAAACTGAAGGAATGCTATGTAATATAGTCTCTTATGCAATATGAACGGGAAAAAAATACATTGTCGGATATAATGCCCCTAATACGGGAAATACGAGAATATGCATCAAAGTTTTACTGGAAATGGTTTTACACCAATTACGTATTAAAATACATGTTCCACGAAATAGTCCTGTTTGCCACGATACGCGTTATGTAACTGCCATTACCTGTGTAAACCTGATTTGTAGCAGTGCCGTAGCAGTAGGCCTACGCCGAAGCATAATCGCTATGCCAACTTAGCATAATCGCTACGCCACCGTAGCATAATCGCTACGCCACCGTAGCATAATCGCTACGCCACCGTAGCATAATTGCTACAATACCGTAGCATAATCGCTACGCCACCGTAGCATAACCGCTACGCCACATTTACTATGTAGATAGAGTAGATAGAACTCACGGTGTTACAAGCATAAGAATTTTTGAATTTGCCGCGCTTTCTCACGTTTTTCTAAGAGTAGACTGACTATAGATACGCCGCCAAATAACAAATCATAGCGCAAAGAGTGGCAGGTGTAAATACCTGCATACTCCGCCGTGTTGGCACATGTTTTCTGCCCGCGCGCACAGCGGGCCCTCTCCGCAGTCTGCGCCGGAGTAGCCCTCGTAGCAAGCACAGTAGAACGTTCTAGAACAATTTAATTGAAATCACAATATGATCAAAATGATCTCTGCACCTAGATCTGTGACTGCATTACAATTCTTCCGTTTCGGGGTAGGAGCCACAATTTTGCCCATTTTTAGCCAAAAATAAAATAATATCTTTACGGCGTTATGTGAATTTACGAGGTGAGTAGACATCTAGACATAAACAAGACTGTTGTATAGGTAGGTTTATCCTACTAATTATTTATGACGACCTCTGTGGCGCAGCGGTTGCGCATCTGCCTACGATGCGAGAGGTCCTAGTTCGTATCCTAGCTGGGGACAAAAAAAAAACCCCAGGTATTGGATGTTTACATGTTTGTGATGTCGCTGTTTCTCGTGCCAACGACACGGGGTATCCTAGTGTGGGGCCAGAAGCAATGTATGTGCCTGTATGTAAATGTTTCTGTTTATTTTATTTATATTGTAAATGCATAGATGGATGCATGTTTGCTCTCTGCTATTTTACAGAATATTACTTAAGGATACTAAATGTAATAAAAGGGATAGCCTGAAAAATCCCACATTTGTTCAATATCCCTGTCGGATTAAATGCTGAAAAGCTTAAAAATGAAAATGTTTGCATATTTGCTGCAATTTCCAGAATAACAGATTCCTTTCAGAATAATAACTGATTACTTCGGAATGTTAAATAAAATATTAATGAAATCA
>CAUOQF010000041.1:0-21250 GCA_963457715.1 Argyresthia albistria
CTCGACCCATTCCCGTTTTGTTATACACTTCCATTTTGTACCGCTACATGGATGGAACCAGTTATGAATAAATGAGGCGGAATACGTAGCGGGCACCCGTCATTTGCCGTTGCTATGCCGTGTCAGGGGGCTACAACTTTTGTTGCCGACTGTACCTAAATTCTCACGGAGGGATAAGAAAGAGCTCTCTTTAATTAAAGTAGAGTAAACTAGAGTTGAATAAAGCAAGAAACAATAAAAAAACATAGTGTTTCTTCATCCTTTTGTGCTTGGACGGATATATCACAGGCATTATAATGCTTTACCTTTTTAAATTGTTAATTAATAAATTAAACAAGTGTAATTCTTGGATAAGCGGTCATCAGCATCACGACTTGGATTTTTTCTGTAATGTTGTACGAATATACTTTAATAAAGATAAATCAGCAAAATCAAGAGTCTACTGCCGTAATGAACCGTTAAAGGATAAGGAAACAATGCAATCATTAAAGCGACGTCGTGGAGGTACAAGTCTACCTCATCATCATCACAAACAACTCAATTCTCCCGTATAATGACGTTCGATAAATAGATACGTTCACACGCTAGTTTTTCCCGAAAAAGCGGGCCGTGTCAGCGGCGGAATATCAATAAAGTAGCACAAATGTTACACCGGCAATAGCACAATAACCCAAGCAATACAATACTGACGAGCGACTCGCGTGATGTCAATAGTACATACATGCTGATATATCAAACTCTCTCATCGGAACTTGGTTTGCTGGAAGAGATCTCTTTTTAGAGATAAGCTCGCCTTTGTACAATGTTTTTATTTACTTTTTGTCATTGCAATTAATTGTGTGCAATAAAGAAATTATGAATTATGAATTATGTCCTGCCGACTCCTGTCTGATCACTTTTCATCCATATTTTTATGGGAATTTGTTAAAGTGAGCATTGCTTTGACATATCTTGTCCTAGCCGTAGACTTGAATAGAATATTCAATTAGGTATACTGTTAAATCTCGCCGTAATTTTTCTATCAACAGGAAGTAAATTCTCGCGACTGGATTAACTCATAAGTTTATCTAACTGTCAACTTAATCAATCAAAAAAAGTCTAGTCTATCTAGGCGAAGTTCAAACATCTACAATAAAGTAATGTTAATTAAAAACTGTCACCCGCCACTATAGTCTATTCGTGATAAGAATGCAGTAAAGTCATCACTGTCCGGCGGCCTAGCCATGCCCCGTAACCTATCAAATCGTTTCGAATTATCAAGCAAAGTTCACAGTGACCAGTTGAAGGCAAACTTTCGAACGCGAAGGTTGTGTCCTGTCCTGTGAGTGTGTGTTAACAGATTTAAATTTAAAATTCACTGGCATTCTTATCACGCATAGACTGTAATGTGATTACAAACACTTGCGCTGCTTAAGTATAGGGGAAAAGTTTTCCCAACAGCCATTTGGGTGTCGTACCAACTCGCGTGGTCAAATTACAGTGGTCGCCCACCGTCCAGACTCGTCTAAGTTTCTCTGATTCGGTAATAGCCACGTGCGCGCAGATCGTAGGCTCGTTGATACAAATGGCCCTCATTTTCGACTTATCGACTTAGCGCCGCCGCGAAAATGGAAAATAATGACTTCATCGCAGGGTGCCGACGACGAATATAATTCAGTCGCATTAGGAGTCATTTGTACCGACTTAATTCATGCCTTTTTCTATTTTTCCACGAAGCGTGACCGAAGTCATAATACTCTTTATTCAGCTCCAATTATCTGCAGTGAGTTTGGAGATTAGTAGTTTTACAAAGTGGGGTTTTACATCGCCGCAATTAACCATTCTAATGACGGAAGCTTCAGTAATTCCACAGCATCTGCATTATCAGCAATAAAACTAACCATGTCTTAACAACCCTTACTTCCGTGACACGAGAGTTACGATTGCACTTTTTGTTACATTCAGTGTTGCCCACCCGGAATCGACATAAAACTAATTTATTCTGCCGGCTGAGGGTTAGCTGTGAAAATTTAACGCTGAAAAAAGTGCTGCCACATGACGGTTTTTTGGAGCGTTTTGTTTTACCCGTGGGGAGGATAATGCGGTCGGTTTTTTTCGTACGTAGTTTGCTAGTTAGAGCCCGAGGCAGTTTGGGTATTGTTTAGCCTTAGAACTTTATATTTTAATTCGTTCGCTATCGCTATGGGTAATATTATATTAAAAAGCACATCTTTTTATTCTGCTTGTTTTATTCGTACCATCGTTTTTTTACATGACAACGTCACAGTATTGCATAGACATAATAACTAAAATACAGTAAAAAGTATAACTTACGACATCCTCCAAACAACAAAAGAAAGTGAAACGAAATTAATTAACTTTCTATAAATGTAACCTGTCATTAAACTTAACTAAGCCTAAATAATCTTGAGGTATGAGGAGATAGGCTTGTCAAAAACACTATAACTTGTAAATGTTAAATCTACTGGGAATCTTAATCTGTCTCCCAAATCTAGAGCATTTTGGTGAGGCCTCAGATGATTTAGCTTGCACCTCGTTCTGATTTTGTGTTGTTTTATTGATCTCTGAGCTGGCAATACGAAATCATCAGAAACTTCTAAGTTATACAACCGTTGTACGGGTCTGATCTTACTCCTGTCACCACCTCTGCTGTCCTTGCCACTCCATCTCGTCCACCAATTAGTCTTTTTATCCGACCGAATGGCCACCTTAGCCTTTTCCCGGCCGTCTCTATTAAAACTATATCTCCAATTTTTACATTACCTTGAGATTCTTTACCCTTTTGTACCAGAAATGTCAGGTATTCCGACTTGAACCTCTGTAGGAATTGTTTACGGAGTGTCTGCATATCTCTTAGCCTGTTATTCAGACTAGTACTGTCTATCATATCTAAATCACTCACCTCTGTCACTGTTTGGCTTACAGGCAGAAAAAAGTGAGATGGCGTCAATGGCTCCAAACACTCCCCGCCGTCATCATTTATATATGTCAAATCATTGTTCACATTAGAACAAAACATACTAGTTGTTATGTTTTTATTATTGCTGTTTACACTCACCTGTTTTCCTTGCACCGTCCAACCCAGCTTGGTCCTCACAGCTACTAAACCATTCTGATGTAACTGGACAAACTGGCCAGTCAAGAATAGCCCCGCATAGTCAGCACCTATCAACAGACCTACCTCCTCATCCCTAGAGTTACTATCTGTTAGGATTACATTGTTTTCCTTCAACATTTTGTTTAACTCAATACTTTGCTCAAAATGAGGAACATTCTTACATATTATATTTTGGCTTATGGCCACTATGTCCGTTGAGTATGTGCCATCCAGGTCGTTGATCTTCAGGTTGTAAGCTTTGTGGACTTTTGATCTTGTCTCCACACCACCAAATAAAGAATGAGTCAGTATTTCTTCCTTTGCAGCTGGAATCTGCAGCTTGTCCACAATGTCTTCTTTGATATATGTTCTTTGTGATCCGCTGTCAAATAGTGCACGCACCGCTATTTTCTTTTCCTTATGTTCGAGCTGTACAACCACAGTTTGAAGTAGAGTTACACTGTGTGGCGTGGTTGACGTAGAAGATGATGCTGCTATTGTAGTGGTGCTGGTATCTCCTTTTTCTTGGGGTTTGTTCTGTTTTTGTAAATAGCACACTGCCGTAGAGTGCCTTTTATCGCATATCAAGCACTTTATTGCGGCTTTGCATATTTTAAAATAATGGCCTTTCTTCAGGCATATAGTGCAGGCCTTCTTTCTTGACAGTATTTCTTGTCTTTGCTTGACAGTAAGCTTGTTCAGCTTGTAGCATTCCAGGCTACTATGATTCTTATCACACCAAATGCAGCAGTTATGTGCGTTTTCGTCTTCTGTTTTACCTTTATTGTCCGTTGTAAGCAGGCAACTGGCTGTGGCTGGTGTTGTCTGAGCATTGTCCATCCGCATTCCTCTGGCCATTTTAAATCTTTGTTCGTTTTCCACTTCGCCTTGCAGGAATACCAGTAAATTATTCATCTCCTCTTCCATGCCAGAGCTACGACTGGCCACACGCTGCCAGGCTTTTAATGTTTCTGCTGGCAGTGCCGATTCCACCATAGGCAACAAAAACACAGCATTTTTCTTTGCCACACCTAGGGTTTCTAGAGACCGCAGTTGTGCACTTATTTTATCGAACAGGCTTTGAAGGCTTTCGTCGTCTGGCCTTGCTATTAACGCCAACAACTCCCTTACGTACAGCATAGTCTGTAAGTCTTCTCGAGCATAACGAGACTTGAGGTGCTCCAGACATTTTTTGTAGTTTTCTGTTGACAATGGATAGCTATTTACCAATTGTTTGGCTTCTGTTCCTTCTTCCACAGCCTGAACGAGATATATGAATTTTTCTTCGTCGTCAAGGCCTTCATTCTCATCTATTTTCCGGAATCGACTCCAGAACGGCAGCCACGATTTCAAATCGCCGTCGAATTTCGGTATTTCCAATTTGGGAAATTTTATCTTGTCAGACTGTTTTAATGATCCACACACAATGGCTTTTTCGTCTTTCTTTGTAAATATATTTTTGTACCTGGTTTCTAATAGTGCCCATCCGTCTTTATATTTGTAGGATTCCTCGTATTCCTGTTCAAGCTGATGTTCTTCCACTTCCAATGACAATTTTTCTTGCATTATCAGATTGTCAAGTTTTCCTATTTCCTCGTACAAATTTTTTAGCACAGTGAAATTGGCTTGAATTTTATCTCGGTTACCCAAGTCGCCCGCCATTAGTACCTCATCGAGTTCCTTTTTTCGTTTTGTGAATTGGGCTCGGAGTATGCCCCTGAGCTTTATATTTTTCTCCATTTTATTTTCGTCACGGTCGCCAGATGTTTAGCCTTAGAACTTTATATTTTAATTCGTTCGCTATCGCTATGGGTAATATTATATTAAAAAGCACATCTTTTTATTCTGCTTGTTTTATTCGTACCATCGTTTTTTTACATGACAACGTCACAGTATTGCATAGACATAATAACTAAAATACAGTAAAAAGTATAACTTACGACAGGTATAGTGTGCCGTGTGTACGATTTGTAGCAGTCGCCACGGCGCAACTGTTCCGAGGATCGCCAGAATTGCTTCCGCACGACGATAACGAGCCGCACGTAATTACGTCAGAGACCGAGACAGATGACAGCCACACCTCGCGCACTCGTACCCGTTGCCACCCTCATCAAAAACGGCTCCAGTAGTCTATTTTTTACGGCTTACATGGCCATAACTTCGAAGGGTCACCCAAGACTTTATTATATTTTAGGAGGTATCATTAGACCATAAAGTTAAGGTTGTCACGTTTTGTCGTATAATGTTCGGTCGGCCCATAGATCACCGTCAACAAGACCTGCTAACAAGAGAGCAGTAGAGGCTGGGAGTCGCGGGGCACGCGGGGTCGCGGGTAACGAGCGCCAGGTCGCAGCGCACGCGCACAATGCCTCGTTTGATACACAAAGCCGCCCCCTCCTGCCCCACTTCATTACGCGCTCATTGTGCGCACAAACACAACACAACCAACAACAGCCAGCCGCACAACTCAACTCCGCCGGTGGCCAATCGTGAACTTCCAAATTAAAACCTTTTGTTTCCCCTACGACGGAATTCATCAAACACACGCAATCATTCACTTCATTGTCTTCATTCGCCGTCGTTGTTTGTTCACAGTTAACAAACGAATTACCGACCAAAGTAATATCAAGAATTCATGAGCGTATGAATGAAACCTCTCAAATAAAGACGCGATGCTCACCGCGCGGTATCATTATTCATAGTCAGAAAGAACTCCCTGGATTACGACGCTTATTAAACGAATTGTGGCAATCAATCACAATGAATCGACTATCGATGTACAGTGCGATAGGGATATTGAATCATTAGCTATTTAAACATCGAAATTGAGTGACTGGTATAGTAATAGCGGAGATAATATCATATTGAATTGTGTAAGTTTAGCAATTGTTGAGGTTGTGCGGACACAATGGGTGTAGGAGTCGAACGCGCAAGGATCTGTGCGCCCGCGCATGCCCCGCGCACACAATAGCGCACTAATTGTGCGTCGACAGCCACCAGACACGATGCACATTGTTACTGCAACCATCGCTTTAAACGTAAGCAACTTTATTGTGCTTAATCCGAAGTATATCCAGAGGATAATCCTTTCTGCGTAGATTCACTGAAGACGGGTATCCCACACCAACAAGCCGAGAGATGAATGGTGATTACTCTCTATGAGATCGCCGAAATCGGCCGATGTCCATGATTACGTAATCAATCTCCGTCGGCGCGCCGTCAGCGCAAGCGCATTCATCTCGCCCGTATTTAATAGCTTTTTACACCTTTTTTCGTAATTATTTAAAGTTGCTTATTATGTTTAGGCTAGTGACTGTTAAATGACCCAGCCTCTCTTGATGATGCGCCTCGCTCCGTTTTGTGCTTATTGTAGTAATTTGCAGCGGTTTCTGACTAAATTGGCTTTTAACGAATGAAAAATTATAAGCCTGCACCGATACAAGGATCGATCCTTTCGATCTTGAGGATTGAGGCGGAAAGCATTTCAAAATGTTGCTCGCTCGAGATATACGTTTTGATAAAGCTTTATATTTAATTTTATAAATGGTGACGGTGTTGCTTGCTCAAGCGCACAGTAGCTGACACTTGACAGCGACGCGAATCGCTGTGCGCGTGTAGGCGCCATTGTGCTGCGCACACCTCATTCTCTCGCATTGAACATGAACACTGCACCAGAGGCCAGTGTCATTTATCATGTCGAAATCTCAGAATTACGCATCGCACGCTCATGATTTCGAGTACAAACAAATGATAAATCACCTGATTTTCACACTTTTATTTTTGTTCCTGTCAATTAGCGTTATTACAACGGTCGTCTTTAATTAAAATGGCAAATGAAATGACGCGATTACATGATGTTATGAGTTCAATAAACAGTTCTGTTGTGGGAAACGCGTGTCCCGGCTGCGCCGGCGCAACGCAGTTGTCGATGGCGGGAATCTTGGTGCGCCAATTAAAAGCTATGCTTCAATTATTTTGTGTGGTGAACATAATTGCGTTTTATTGCAACATCTTGCACTTTGCTGCGGTTTAATCAACTTATCGAGCGAGTGATCGTGAGTCGATGCACACGTTCGTGTCGCGATCGAACCGTAAATGATAACCTTAGTCACGGCGCCGGCGTCGGCCGATTGTGCAGAATCAACAATTATATGGCATGAGCGTCTGATAATGCAACGATGGGTAGCGATTTCCGATGAAGCGTGTAATTTATTCATTGTTAAAATGAAATATGCTGCTTAGAGACAGAATTCATTATCGGCTAATAGAAACATTTTTTTAGAATTAACGATGATTGAGTTTCAGAATGTATCGTCAATATGTTTAATTCTAAAACAATACGCGGTCTTCAAATTTTAATGATCGTTATATCGCGATGCTCGCGCGAGCGTTGAACTCTTTAGTATGCGGAGTCGCGGGGATCGCCGCGCGCGCCTGCAATATCGCGTCTAAAGGTGCATTGATGCGAAATAACACGTAGCCACGAAAATTTCAATTAAGTATAATTCACATGTTGCCCACCCCCCGCGACACTTCCCCCCCGCCGCGATTTGACCGATTAAACTGATGGGTGCTTCGCTTTACCACCACCGATTTCCTTTTGCGAATTAAATTGCCATTATAACATAATCTTAATTGATTTTTGTACACCTGACTCTGTAGTCATCATTAGTCAATAGGGCGTGTATTTAGGTGTAATATTTAATGGACAGATCGCAATGAAATTGATCATGCTAGTTTAGTTTGATGTTTTTACCAGACTCTTTATCACATCTGGCCGAGATGACAACAATATTAAGTTCGGATTGTTATGCTGGGTAGTTAGTTCCTAAGATATTAATCACATCTTTCTCTTACGCTTTCTCTGAGACTTCTTAAATTAATAGCCCTTTTGGGAAGAACCCTTAATTTGTAAGCCGATTGTCTGAGTTTCTGTTGTTTTTATCGACCCCACATTATTACCCACAGTCTGTGATACGGTGCTAAAGTATTAAACCTCTCAAATCTCCGATACAATGATGTCTTCATTTACATTTTGCAACCTTGTATCTTAAGGGTTTTGGAGAATTCACCTGTTAAGTATGATTCAGTGAATGGCTTGAGGGTTTTGCAATTTTGTTAAGGCTTGAAACTAAAACTCTTTGTCTACCACAGACTGGATAATAGGGACATGGCACAAGATTTAAAACTCTTTTTCTTCACTAAGATATTTTCACAATAAAAACCCAAGTATTCTTGATAAAATCATATGGTTTTCAAATTAAGACCATAAAAATGCAATTTGCTGATGCATACCTATACGATTATCCAATGACATAAATAGATCATATGATCATGCTAATAGCCGAACATTAGCTTCAGTACAAGAACTTCTTAACCATGTCATATCAACGACTCCTTACACGGCCCAACATAATCCTGTCTTGATGTATTTTTTTATTGTGACTACCAATAAAAAGCCACCTGTTATGGCCAGGGCAAAAACTGTTATAGCTATTGATAATCGGCTGTAATCATTGACTTCAAAAGTACAATAACTGTCAAAACGGCACTAAATATTGTTTGTTAAATGTCATAAGTTGTTTTTTTCGTTCAACACCTTTAGGCGGTGTAATTGTGAAGGAAGGCTGTATGAAAGGTGCGTGGCAAAGGTGCCCTTCTATACAATAATAAAGCTTGTTATCGCCAGTATTAGAACGCACTTGTTATGAATATTAAAGCAGTTTCTTCCTATTCAAAGCGTCGTAATCTAGTTAATTAGATAGATACTACAATTCCTCTATCTATATGACACAGTTATCTGATGTAACGACCTCCGTGGCGTACCGGCCGAGGTTCTGCCTCCCAAGCCTGAGAACCCGGGTTTTGATCCCAGCCGAGAATAGTAAAAATCCATGACTTGATGTGAGTGTACTTTTCTGACGACACTCTTTCTAGTTCAGCACATGGTAACTCGGCGTTATATTCCTTTATGTACATAGTTTTGTTTATGTTTTCTTTGTTCACAAGCTGCTTTACAATACGTTCGATACAAAACGAGACAAAACTACGTTCTCAGTATTGAAATGGAGTCGGTAGGACATTTAGTAGTTAAAGTTGCAACACCTCCAATTATTGAAGAGATATTATACATTCAGAGCTTGCCGGATGGACGTGCGCACTAATATAATTGGCACTTGCGCGGCGCAAGTTGCAATTCTAAATTACGGCTTCCCGTCACGTACTCGAATATCGGTTGATAATCGGCAATGCATTAAAAATCGATTATGAGCAATAATATGGCGGCGTGAGTGATGTGATGCCGCGGCTCTGCGGACGCGCACATTTACGTGCATGCAAGTAAAGTTCGCGCCAATTTTCTTTGGATTTGGACTATCACCTCTTTCTCTCTCTCTCATTTTACCTGCCCTATGCGAGAAAGAGAGACTACCTTTTTTCTCGGAATTAAAACTTGGCGCGTCCAGTAATATCCTATCCAAATAAATGGAATTGTTTTAAAACTTTATTTTATATATCCGTAGCTGCTGTGATGGGCCAGCCCCCTGTCATACAAACGGAATATTAAATTACTGTTTAAAGGATTAGGAAAGTGACGTTATGCAATATTTCTATTTAAAGAAGTAACGTAAGAATACCTTATCTGCACTAGACTATTTAGTTAGACCAATGACGACGCAGGCAACTACATAGTCTGATCAAAATACTTTTTACTAACAATTTTTGCTTCACCATTAAATAACATACAAAATATGAGTTTACGAAACCACAAAATGAACTTCAAACAGCATGTTGTTAGCATGCAAATACCGCACATTTGCAAAAACGGTAGATCAATTTTATGTATGACTTGACACCCACAAATATTTTGGGACATCATTGTCGGCATAAATCCTTCACCAGTTAACCAACCAACATCGTTAATCGATTCTGTATCTTATATCTGGTTAACAAGGTCGAAGAGACCCAAGTTACCTGCTGCGGTGTCCAATCTCTTCTAACAAAGTCCAGTGGGCAGTAAAGTGGCCGATTGTAAATCAAAAGGACGTATCGAAAAAATAAATAAATTGACACAGACCGACAGTTCGGGCAAACAACGACGTGACTGGGAAAAGGTGTTTATCGAAAAGGTTATCGATAAAAAGATCGAACAACCTGTGTCTCTACCACAATCCATTGGAAAAACACTAATTACCCTATACTTGATATATATACGCATGTTGCTGATTTGGGAGAAGGTTAGGCTTTGGTTATGTTATACACGCTACACACTTTTCCATATGACGGATCGACCCTGATGTACATTGCGTTTTCCAGACTCCCAATATCAGACAGACATAGTCTGCAAAACGCAATGTAATCAACTTCGGGACGTCTCGCGTGAAAGTGTACAGTGAGCATAAGTATTTATCGGCGCGCTAGGCCGTAGGCTAGGTGTAGCTTAAGCTAGATCTTATCTAGATATACATAACTTGAGATGAACTTAGTTATAGATGATATTATCACTTACCTAGGTAAGTGTTAATATCATCTATAACTATCTATAGCTATTTATCTCAGCAATCCACCTTTCTCATCCCAACTTGGTTTGCTGGAAGAGATATCTTACTAGAGATAAGCTCACCTTTGTACACTATTTTTAGTATTACTGTTTTTTAAATGTCTGTGTGCAATAAAGAAATGATGAATTGTGAATTATAAATTTATTAATTTTCACACTACTTATCACCTATGACACCTTATCAAATATATAGATAGACACTTTAAACACCTCTGTAAACTAAATAAAGTAAGTTTAGCCCATTAATGTGCCCACCTAGGGGCCAAAAAAACTAAGATACAAATTTATAAAAATGAAATTATTTTCCGTGAAACACTGTAAAACGACCGTTTATCGATGTATCTCCTCCATATATTCCAATGCGGCGCAACCCCAGCCCCGACGAGGAAAGTAAAGGATTGTCCGGGCAATAAAAAAAGATAAAACGTATTACAGTATTACGGGATGTCCGGAGAATAAGGACAGTTTATGTTTTCATATTAAGTTTGTCATAAAAATAAGCCACTAACGCGTTTTACAGTTATTGGCTGCTTTTGTTGGTTTTGCCTCCTCTTTTTTGTGTTTTGAACTTTGAACAATATATGTATTATCCTTGATATGTCATTTAAATAAACCATTGAAAAATAGCGATTTTTTTGTGAATAACACCTATAGAGATTGGTAACAATAAACTTACCTATCGAATTGGAATAACTTATATTTTTGACATTATGAATACTGTTCTCTAACGCCAATGTTTAAGTCATTCAAATCATTATTTCCCTGAGGAACAAAGTCTAGGTAACTGATTAAAAACGTTAGGCCGCCAATTTGTATAGGAAAGTAAAAAAATGCCTACTAGACTATTTTAAACACGCTCGAACACCCTCCCCCTATCAAATTTGTCCCAAATATCCCATTTTGATTAGATGGGGTTGATTTATATCCCATCCAGATAAAACTACAGGGATTATACGATTATGAGACTGAGATAAACTGAACCTAAAATCCTTTAATATTTTTACACGCTACTAAATAATTATACTAAATAATAATGATGACATACCGTAATAACCTAAAATACAAACTTCGCTGCTACGAAACGCGTCTTCAACACTACGGACTGAATTCTCTGGAAACTCGCAGATCTATTAGCAGCCTAACCACCCTACATAAAATATTGCATGGAAGCTTACATACATCTCTTTTGAGAGAAATTAAAATATGTATTCCAACAATTCTTCAGAGGTCTACCAGAAAAAAAACTACATTCGAATTACCATTGTATAGAACGCAAAGAGCTTATCATGAACCATTTCCTAATATGTGTCGTCTCTACAACAACTTATCTAATAAACACGACTTGGACATATTTATGAAACTTTCAACCTTCAAACATAAAGTTCGAAAATCTTTGGCTAATTTACCTAATTAATTAATAACACTGAATAAGCGGTTTGAGCATAGTACCTTTAGTTATTATTTTTTTTCTTTTAATTTAGTTTTTACTTTACTTAAATACAAATACACTGTCCACAAATAAAAAGATGCTGTCAAAACACCCAGTAGGATATTCTACATGTTTTAAAATAAGATGTTTATTATTAAGAAACGCAATGTATTATATCTGTTGTGTTTTGCAATAAATAAAATAAAATAAAATAAAATAAATTAAATTCGTAACATGAATAAAGCAATGAATCACTTAATTTCTATAAATTTTATGTTCCGATATAAGCGATTCTGTTCTAACTTCATTTAGTTACAATAGTGCAATACTCCACATGTATTGATATATTCACTATATAGCACTCTTAACTTAAACGTTCACTTCCTACCATTTCAGTGCTTAGCAAGTATCAGGACTGTGCAATCCCTCTAGCTCTGATATCAATTGTATTCTCCAAGGATCACTATCCTCCCGGGCGCGCACTGATACAGTGATTTAGACTAACTACATGCACTTGTTGCAATCATGAGGACCCTCTGACTGCAGATAACATATGAAACGGCCTAATAAGGGGATTACACTCCTTGCATACATACACTTGCGGTCAAACAAACCACTCTATCTTCATCCCTCTATTATTAAACCGAGGTGGGCGAATTAAAAGTTACAAGGACCACAATGTGGTTCATTTTATTACCATTTTCCTTGACCCGTGATCAGCCCGGAGTAAATGCAGTAATATTACGAAAATAACTTTTTATCGCTAACTATATTATAGCAGTTCTCGCGGGTAATAAATAACGAGGTTATTGAATAAGAATGTGGCAATAAACACACCAGTTATAGTTGCCATAAAGGTTTTGGTAGAAATGACGAATCGTAAAATGTTCAGTCTCGTTGGGACGTTGAGGTGACTTTGAAGTGGGTTGTTTTGGACTGGTAGAACATTGAAATGTCAATATGTGGTGTATCTCGGGAGAGCCGTCCCGATGTCGGGTAGGGCTCCGCTGGCGGCTCGAGGGGCTGCGCCCCGTCACAACGCCAATTTTCCGCTTGCCGCCGCCGACTACGCAATTATTTAGATAAACCTCTCGCCGTGACTATAAAAAGATCTTCCCCTCCCACAGCGTTGTTTGTTGTCTTTGGGGCTTTGTGAATTTATAGCCTGGCATTACGCGGACGGTTAGGGAAAAAATGTACTTTTAATTTATCTCGTTAAAGGGTTGAAGAACGGCGGGGTTCGCGGAGTAATTATTCCGGAATTGCCCACTTTGCCTGATGAATCCATTCTGAACCCTTTGTTTGGAGGCGAGTGTGGAGTGGATTAATTTGTTTTTGACTCTGATCTTAGTGGAATGAAAGCTCGCATTAGCAGCGCAAGCCGATGAATTAATTTCTCAAATTGGGATATTGTTTCATTACTTTGTAGTAGAACTACAATGCAAAATCTCGAAGACATAGAAAATTACGATTGAAATCTATCTTCAAGCTATACACTTCTTCATTTAGGCGCAGTTCCAACTAGATAGACACGACACGGACTAGTTACGAGACAGAGAAGATGAAATAGAACAGAACCTGAAAGCATACATGGATTATATCTTTTTTGTTTCATTCCGTGTCGTTTCTGTCTCGTAGCAATTGTGTTTGCATAGCTAGTTCAGTCAGACAAAAATAAGAAACAAAGGTTCAATAACATCCAGGCCTCCTACTCCAGCTGAAGCAGGAGATAGGAATGGCTTGATTAGACGAACAGGCGCAGGGGATATGAACAAAGGTCCCGTTCAAATGCGCCAGGTACAAGAATAAGAAGACGTGTCACTAACCTGCCAGTCTTGGTGATGATCATCTCAGTACCGAGGTCGTGGAACTTGTCCCATAACTCCTTGGTCTCGAGCTGGCAGTCCACTGACAGAAGCTCGTCGCAGTTACAGGAGGTCGCGGGGGCTGCGGGGCGGGCTGGGGAGGGCGTCTCGCGGTCGCCTAGCTCTGTTGGAAAGACTGACGTGATATGGGAGCACTTTACAAACAACATGATATAACTTAGCGTCACGTTTTTTTCCATACGGGGTGGCAGAGGACTATGTTATAAATCTTCTCCAAAGAAGATCCATCAAGAGGTGACGCGAGATTAACACTTAATTAAAAACGATCTTATGACTTCGAAGCGCGCATCTAATATCCCAAGATCCGAAGAGAGCTCGACCTTCACCCATCTGTTACTGCGATGAATCTTGGATTTTAACAAATTTTGTATCCTAGAAAACCTTGCGAGTGGGTTGCCTAGCAAGATCCTGGCCAGGCTATGATTTATTTAAAAATAATAGGATAGGCCATTATTTTATATCAAGAATGCGTGGACGTATATCTGAAATTTATACCACTCAAGTCTAAGGTCCCTAAAAGCTGTGAAAAAAAACATCCTTCTAGGTCAACGCAATCAAATGCACGACCGTTTATATGCCGTAATTTTGTTTACATGGATGACATCATACTTGTATTTTTATAAAGTTACTTAATTGCACCAGTTACGAGAGGTAGCAATCTACAAGTGTGATCGAAACCCTTATGCCCATTTGCAATATCCTATCTATCCATGATTTTCACATTACTGGAGTTAGAATTGATAGCTGCTCTATGGAAGTTATGACAAATTCGACCCTATCTATCTGCTGATTGAGGATAGATAGGTTATTGAAAACGACCGTTAGCGCGCGAGTCTTACTCGCACTTGACCGTTAGTTAATTAATCATAGCCATGCCAAGATTTTGCTAGGCAACCCACTCGCGGTGTATTTTCTAGCATACAAAGTTTGATAAAAAAACAAATGAAAATTAAAAATTAAAAAATATTTATTTATCAATAGGAAAAACATAATTAATGAGTTGCCGGTGACTCCCACACTAGGCAAGCCTGTGTCGTGGGAATCAAATTACACGATTTACAAGAGATTGGTACGTCACGCATCATTTGCACGTCATAAAAGGGAAAATAGTAATAATTTGTTAAAATATGAAATAGGTAGTTAATTTAAGTTTTAATATAGCAGTAACATTATATATAAAGTAAATATGTATTTATACATTGTAAAAGTTTGTATTTATAACACACAGATATCAGGTAATATTGGCAAGGAGTAGCTCAGTTTTGTCATATGAGATTGTCTCCAGCCATCTCTGTAAAGCTGTTTTGGTTTCATTTGGTTTTTTATTCCGCAAACAACTAGTTTCATAGTAACAGATGGGTGAAGGTCGAGCTCTCTCGGATCTCAGACCATAAGCATCTGTTTTCAACACGAGTGCTGTGTGACTTGATTCATATTCATATTGGTTTCACCGCAGTTACATTATTGTTCTCTCATACTTATTCATACCGACTCATTCGATACATTCAGATTATTAGATCGAATGTAGTCATTACTGTGAGAATCGTATCGTATTGTTTCCGAGAAAACCGCTTTTTGTCGGACTCAATCGAATTACTTCGCAGTTCAATTCTCTTTTTACCAGTCTATTAAGTACTATGAATATGGATATGAAGCTAATAATTGTGCATACTCTCTGTTTAAATATAGAAGTAACTACCATTCTTATTGGTCTCCCGCCATTTGCCGACTGTTTAACATTATCATTGACATAAACATATTTTGCGATGACTTTTTTCTAATGAGATCAGTAATCAGCTCATCATTAGCAAGTGTAAAGACATATCTCACGCTTTTCAGTTGTTCTCTTACATAAATAAATTCATCTGATGATTACAGTCTCTATCATGGATTTCTATCTTTCAACTTTTAATTTACAGTAAGCACACCTACAATCGAAAATTCCACTTTCAAAACCTTGTGCTACAGTACTTGCGGGTACAAATGAAACATTAATAAGTAGCGTTAATAATTAATTAACTTTTACAAAAAGAAATGTTTGATGTTTCAGTATTAACATAAATTCTAGATTAATAACTGCCGGAATGGAAGTTAATGCATCAAACAACGCCAAAGCTGTAGTTACACGCTTGAAAAATGTTTATGGTGCAAGTTAATATGTACTTTCACGTGAATAGCTTAATATTTAATAAAACGTTAAAAACTGCGTTCTATACTCGTACATTGAACGTTGAGTCCATTTCTTGCTACTCTCTAAAAATGTTTCCACGGCAGGTACCCAGAAATGGGACGCAAGTGAGCTAAGCAACTCATACAGGGTGACATTTAATTAGCTGACCATATTTTGGGGACTGATAGTACCCATCATTATTACCCTAGGAAAATATGGTCGCAAACGAAAAAAAAATTTGATTCTCCCAAGTAACTTGAAATCAGCTGATCGGATCAATGTACGGGGGAACGGATTTTTTTTTTCATTAGCGACTATAATATGTTTCTTGGGGAAAGTTGTTCATAATGATGGGTAATATCATTCCCCAAAATATGGTCAGCTAATTTAATGTCATCCCTGTATAAGTGATGATTATTCGTCAATTATTTGGCGACTTTTCTGGCAAATCAAAATGTCTTTTACCTATATTATAAAGCAGTGATATTACTTACCAAGCACGGCAACTTTACGAGGGTTTTGTTGACGCCCTCTTATGTTTTTTTTTATTTGTTATAAAATAACAGGATATACCTAGCTACATTCATTAATATTTCCTCGTAGAATTGCTCCCCTGCGTTTGCTTTAGGGGCATGAACTCGGAATGAGGTCCTCAGGCTATGCTAACTCACAAACTATTACCACAGAAGAGATAATAGTACTCCGCTATTACTTAAGTACTGTCTAATAGTATTCATAAGATGGATGTCATTTCTAATGGATATGTTTCGTAACTGGCACTACCTGTTTATATTATTGTTATTTAAGCTGTAGGTCCCGGCTACTATCACTACTTCGTAGTATGTAGTAGTCGTAAAAACCCCTCCACTAACCCGCACTGAGCCAGCGTGGCGGAGTATGGCTCAATCTTACTCGGATCCGAGTAAAGGCCTGTGCCCCTCGGTGGGGACATTAATGGGCTACATTTACTTACTTACTATTTTTATTGTTTTAATTACATGCTGTGAAACATCAACAAATAAAAAAAAAAAAAAACGCGTGTAGCACCGTACAC
This sequence comes from Argyresthia albistria, assembly GCA_963457715.1. Lineage (NCBI taxonomy): Eukaryota > Metazoa > Arthropoda > Insecta > Lepidoptera > Argyresthiidae > Argyresthia > Argyresthia albistria. The sequence goes on from CAUOQF010000041.1 coordinate 17,195, forward strand.
GTGTTAGAAGTAAAACTTCTGTAGCTAGATCATTAAGTGGTACCTATACTATACACCTATACCTACCTATACTATAATTGAAAAAAAAGTAAACTTTAGAAAAAACCGACTTCCACAAACCCTATTTGATTAGATTGAGTTTAATACTAACTGTAACCCCTTATCCCCCCCTCCCTTGGGGAATTAATTTTGTCAAATGCTATATCAGTGCTACCCCACGCGACTAAGGAACCCCTGTACAAAGTTTCATGGCTCTAGGTCCACCGGTTTAGGCTATGCGTTGCCTGCCCGTCAGCCACGCATTATATTTGTACCTAGTATTGAGCAGATCTGGTGGCCATATGTGGTCTTCATCAGCAGTTCCGCATCACAATATTATGCTTACCATGTGCATTTGCACGAGTTATTATGAAAAACACAAAAATCACTATAGGTCTGCCTATAATATTTGAAGAGTTCTCTCGATTTCTCCAGGATCCCATCATCAGATCCTGACCTGGTGTCAATGGGACCACCCTTGAGGTATTACCTATACGCCGGAAAAAGATTTGTTCAAATCGGTTCATAATTGGCGGAGCAATCGCGTAACAAACATAGAAAAAAAAAAACATACGGGTCGAATTGAGAACCTCCTCCTTTTTTTTAAGTCGGTTGAAAAGAGATTTAAATTTCCAATTTTGAGATCCAATCTCTGCTTCAAGTTACTTTTAAGTTTCAGACGTCCGATTATTTGAAATTATTTTATACTTGTACTTACTTTTAATACGTCATGTCATTTATTTCCCACCATTCCTTATCTACAATTTGTCGCGCTCGTGGTGATATACTTAACTCATTCAATAGTGTCACTACTATTTGCATCTCGCTCAGATTATATACCATCTGACGTCACGTCTTTAAGCCGTCTCGCTCAAATGTATGCATTGCTTTGCTTGTCTCTGTGCCCAGTCCCTTTATTTAATTGATCGAGTACGTATTTTCAACTATTCCAAGTTAATGTGTACCTGCGGGGCTACCATAAGGCTTGCCACTCACCTCAGTCGCGCAGATAAATGACAAAGAAGATGGCTAAATCAATATATGGACGACTGCCCCAGACATGTACAAAGACTTCTCAACAGCCAATAGCATTTAAATATTCATTCATAAATTTAATTTACTGCGTCTGTATTTAGTTTGTAGAACTTGAAGAAAAAAAAATTAAATATAGGTAAATAAGAGTTGTTACTCAATACTCCGTGATTCCAATATGATTCCGTGACCTTTGCCGTCGCTAGAAATAAGCACCATTTTGCAATAACATGCAACATAACGCCATCTAGCCACTCCTCTGGAAACCTCCTGTTTTCAACAGTTTTGCTAGTTGGCAATTATGTTGCATGTTATTTTTAACGATGGCAAAAGTCACTAATCAATGGCGGAATCATAGAGTATGAAGTGACAACTCTTAATTATTTAATCATTTCCTTCAAGTTCTACAAACTAACTAAAGACGCAGTAATTTATGAGAGAATATTTAAATGCTATTAATTGGCTGTTGAGAAGTCTTTGTACATGTCTGGGGCAGTCATTTTGCCAAATTGCCAACTCCTTTCGCGTCTCAATGATGTTTCTCCATAAAATAGCGCGCATTCATTATGATATGACATTAAATTGTGACAAAATGCGTGGCTGGGGTGACTGGCGTGCCTTATGCTACCCCCGCTAACCTATACATACCTACTTTGCTAGGATTCTTTAGGGTTACTTCATCGCGAAGCGATGAGACGTAACTCTTATTTAATTTTATTCTTGACATTTCCTTAGTCCGCCATACGACATACCTCGATTTTCAACCGACTTCAAAAAAGGAGGAGGTTCTCAATTCGACCCGTATGTTTTTTTTTTTTCTTTTTTTTTTTCTATGTTTGTTACGCGATAACTCCGCCAATTATGAACCGATTTGAACAAATCTTTTTTCAGCGTATAGGTAATACCTCAAGGGTGGTCCCCTTGACACCAGGTCAGGATCTGATGATGGGATCCTGGAGAAATTGAGGGAACTCTTCAAATATTATAGGCAGACCTATAGTGATTTTTGTGTTTTTCATAATAACTCGTGCAAATGCACATGGTAAGCATAATATTGTGATGCGGAACTGCTGATGTAGACCACATATGGCCACCAGATCTGCTCAATACTAGGTACAACAAATACAATGCGTGGCTGACGGGCAGGCAACGCATAGCCTAAACCGGTGGACCTAGAGCGATGAAACTTTGTACAGAGGTTCCTTAGTAGCGTGGGGTAGCACTGAGATGGGATTTGACAAAATTAATTCCCCAAGGGTGGGGGGATAAGGGGTTACAGTTTGTATTAAACTCAATCTAATCAAATAGGGTTTGTGGAAGTCGGTTTTTTCTAAAGTTTACTTTTTGTTTCAATTATTATATTTTACTTCAACATTATTGACTGGCATGAAGCATTAACTTTAAAATTACAAAAGCTTATTAAAATCAAAATCGTATAATTTCAACAGTTATAACAACAATTCAACTTTAAAATATGTATTACAAAAATTACATACAAACAAATAAGCGAAACAATAAGCCATTAAACTTATGGCTCTGTAAACTGTAGACCTCGCTTTGGCCGTTTACTACAGATAAACATTAAATAGGTAGGTATAACACGTACTTAGTAGCTAAACTGCTAATTTGTGACTTGAACTGCACTATATAATAAAAAGTGGCTTTAGAACCAGTTCTAGGTACCTACTTATTGTTTTCAAGAAGTCTTAATGCAGCCATCCATCACATCGGAATTTGCTTGAAAACTAAATATCACATTTGGATGATTCTAAGTGACTTTATGCGATTACTAGCTGCCCGTTGCGCGACTACGCAGCGCGTTTTAGGTACCTATTCCATAGTTACCGGCCACAAAACGATTCGTTCATCATTTTAGAAATCCATATCGACCCGTATGTGACATTGATGAAACTCTTTTCTTACAAACTGTATGGATCGCATCGCACAGCTGTCAAACATAAGTTCCGGTTCCAACAAAGAGGTTGAACGAAGTAGTTTTTGGTCACGTCACTGGTTTTGTTTGCCCCAGCCAGCGGCGGGGCGGCGCCATCTTGGCCATACCGGAAATCAAGAACTCGTGGAAGAATGCTTAAAATAATTTTTATTTGTTAACGTTTCATCAGGTTTTTCTCTCACTAATTAACATTCTTTATTGTACGAATGTATTATTATCTTATCTGATTAGTTAAAAACCGTATTGAAAATAGTTGCGGTTTTAAAAGTCTTCAGCCGACCCTGACGTCACCGATTCCAATTTCCGTTACATTTCTTAGCCACTCGTGATAGCACCCGGCTAGTAGCCAGTGAAAAGCAAATATATGAATAACCCACAGTTGAGAGGTTAAATAAATTTTACCCCCGTGCCCCAAGAAGTTTTACTTCAAAAACATAAGAGGGCGTCAACAAAACCCTCGTAAAGTTGCCGTGCTTGGTAAGTAATATCACTGCTTTATAATATAGGTAAAAGACATTTTGATTTGCCAGAAAAGTCGCCAAATAATTGACGAATAATCATCACTTATACAGGGGAGCAATTCTACGAGGAAATATTAATGAATGTAGCTAGGTATATCCTGTTTTTAACCGACTTCAAAAAGGAGGAGGAGGAGAAACTTACTCTCTGTCCCATGCTGGTTATAGGCTAGCCCATGTCGCGCAAAATGGAGTAGGTACCGACTAATTTGCTAAAATTTGCAAAATTAATATTGTGCCTCAACCAACCCGTTCCTAAAACGACAACGCTATGATTTATTTTATTTTATTTTATTTTATTTGGGACATCAACAGCATATAAAATAAATGAGTTACAATGGTAGTAAATACAAAAATTAAGCCGGTAACAGATATCCACAGAAGATACATTAAGCAAGTAAAAGAGAAAAAAAAAACTTAGCAGTTATCTTATTATTATGCACGTTGTAGAGTTTTAGGAAATAAGAATTTTAGAGGGTACGTGATTTAAATTATGCTATGCACGTAATTTCG